>JAFISB010000009.1:0-462798 GCA_022560015.1 Diplodia mutila
GGGGGGGGGGGGGGGGGGGGGGGGGGGGGGGGGGGGGGGTGTGAAGAGGTTGCAGGCACACGTTCGTTCAACCCGAACTTCAGCGTGGATCTCTCGCTTGCATTTCGTGCTTCAATCGTAGAGTTCTTTGTTGTTCCTGATGGTGGTTCTTGCGGAGTACTATGATAACTACCAACCATCTGAATAATCTGAATCATCCGATTGCGATTCCGGGTTCTGATTCCGATTTCGACTCTGATCCCGACTCTTCAGAATCCTCATTGTACCAGTGGCGATAGACATAGACATACACCGGAACCAGCACTTTATCTTCCCACTTCCCCAATATGTCAGCCTGCTTCTGTATAATCTCCAGCATAGAAGCATAGTTGCTCTCATCGCGCTCGTTGATAGCGACCTCGAGGCAAGATGGATTGTTGAACCCGCGGAAGTTGAAGGTCAGCCGCACGGCCCTGTCTTTAGGTCTGATGTTCTTCGTGCAAAAGAACAGGTGGCTATCGATCATCTGGAAGAGGCTGTGCGCTGTCGCGCAGTTTACCATATCCACGTCCGTGTGGCCGGAATCAACTCGGTCCATTACGAGTAGGGAGAGCTTAACTCTGCTGCGGTACGAGCCAGGTTTTCGATGGAAGACTGGTGGAAGCGCTGTGGAAGGTTGTTTGTCGGACTTCGGCTTCTTTGGTAGTGTCTCGTGTGCGTGTTGCACAGGACGCTTCCGCTTCCCATTACTTTGTTGGCCACGGACGGAATTGGACTGTCTGGAAGCCGTGGTCTTTTTAGCAGGCGGGGACGTGGACGCAGTCGAGCTAAGCGATGGCCTACTCTTTGACATCTGGTAGGCCCTCGTGTTCGTGATGTAGTTCCGGACGAGCATTTTTGCGGCCCAGTCATTGGCAAAATGCTTCAAAAAATTGTTGCTCGGAAACCTGTGGACTTCGGCCATCACCTTCTGAATGCTAGTTGCTTTTTGTTGCTCCCATGGACGAGGCATCGATGATTTGCCCGGTTCTCTATTAGCGAAGGTTTGGATAAAAGCCTTGACGTCTAGCTGATAGTTGTGCTAGGCATGTATCGGAATGATGAGTCCCGCATCTTTGGCAACACTTAGTGTTTCTTTGCTGGTGGGTTTGCTAGTACTTGGTTGTAATTTGAGGCTTCTCATGATGAGTTGTGGAGGGTAGGTGGCGTTGCGATCCTCGAGGAAACCGTGGGCCATTCCATGTGCTTAAATACAAGTGCGTACGACGAATGGGTCAGGGTCATCGATATCGTTCCCAGTCATTCAGTTTTTCGTCGATGTGACCCTCATTGCTCCGTTCTCACGGCTACGTGATATTCCGCGCACTGCGATGGAAACGCGTTGAACATCGAATACTAATGCATGCGCCCTCAACATCCCTAGTAGGCGTGTAGAAGGTCTTGCACTGCTTGGACAGGGGTAGTATGGTTAGTGTTGCTGCTCAGCGCTTTTCCGCTTGTTTGGTCATCTGCCTGCTTTCAAGTTAATTGTACCGAGGCCATCGTCAGGTAACCAAATCGCAAGAATCAGGCTAGTATGTTGGACGCACCCATGGATGAATCAGATCAAAAAATCGGACTAACGGAAAGACGCATCGATTATGGTAAGTAGTTAAGATCAAGCTACTCTGCATGGCTTTACTCCCTGGTTTCTTCCCCGTTTCCATGAAGCAATGGAGTACGTTCGCTCGCACCATTCGCCTGCACGAGTAGTGTTAGCACTGTATCCTTGAAGATATCCGATACTCGGATACTAACTTGATCTGGAGAGCTGGGGGACCGCACCTTCTGCTCCTTTCTGTCTCTGACCCAAAAGTAAATGCCCATGCCTAGGAGGACACCCTGTAGGCAGCCCGTAACAATGTACACCCCCCACGCGCTCCAGCCAGAGGCTCCAAGCCGCACTGCCAAACTGGTAGCAAACACAAAGCTGCCAGGCGTCTGGATAAGCATCATCGGAATGCTTAGACTGTACACGTGTTGTAATTTCCAAGTCGTGTAGATCTGTGGGACGTATTGTATCGATGCAAGGCAGGTGGCCATGATGCCCAGGATGTTAGCCCACAGCTGGAGGCTGTGCGGGTAGCGGGCGAGAAGAACAACGGAGACAAGGAAGATGGCAAAAAAGTGGGCGATGGAAAGGCCGACGACGAAAAGCGCTTGCTGGAAGGTGTATCGAGAATGGTGTTCCTCATCTTCCTCTGGCTGAGGAGTTGTGCCTTCACGCGGGAAGAAGACGAGAAAGAGGAGCATGCTGCCAATGGTTAGTTAATCACTCCCTTACAGCGTACTCGGGAACACCAACATCAAGAAGAAACAGCTCCATTGCACACCGACTTGGGCAATGCCCAGAAGTGCAGCACCACAGGCGAAACCGTCGATTTCGTCGCAGCAGCCAATGTCCTCACGGCTCCGAGGTAGCACAAGAATGTTCGCGATGGCGCAGGTGCCGGACGTGGTTCCTAGGAGAACGAACCACGGTGACAGCCCTTCGGACGAGCGTCGGAGTATGATTTTCAGATGCTGCGGGAGATAGGAAACGAGGATTCCGACGAGGATGAAACTTGGAGAACTGTTAGCCATATACGGAAGCCGGGTGAGCGGGAAGCGGCGTGTACATGGAGATGGAGAAGTTGCCGATGTCAGGCTTGGCGAGCTGCTCGCAGCGCTCACTCAGGGCGTCCATGGCTGTGGTGGAGTTGGAAGAAGAGTCAGCCGGAGTGCTCGAGGGATGGCATTGTAGGGAGAGGTTGTTAGCCGTCCAGGTGACTGTTATGTCCGAGCTCAAGCTGCCCCGGCCGCAGGTACGTGGTACGCGCGTGGCACCGCATGATTCGTGCATCACGTCATCACCTTAAACCTGACTCAAGCGCCGCGGGGGAACTGCGAAACTCCGCGAACCGCGTCCGTCGCATTTTGAATTTGACAGCACCAGTGCTCATCCAACCTTCAAGCCCACCATGGCTTCCAATGACTCTTTTCAGGCCGTTTCGAGCAGTTGGCACCCCTCCACCAGTCAACAGTTTGTTTTGCGCTAATTTCATTAGATTTGCTCTCGCTGTGGCACAGTTCGCGCGTGCCGGTCCTGTTAACGGTCTGCGCGGTGATAGCATTCGCTCGTCTTTTCCAGCGCCTGCGCCAGCCTCGTCAAAAGCTTTCCGCCTCCCCCATCCCTGGCTCGCCGACCTCCAAGGTAGACGAGATCGCCGCTCCATGGGCCAAAACCGAGAATATCCCATCCATCGCTGAGAAGGCCACGGAGCCTTTGGATGACGGCCATGTGGAGGAGATTACAATAGCGGAGCGGCCATTGGTGCGCCCAAAGGCGGGTCCAAAGAAGGTCACTGGAACCAAAGTCCCGCGCCAGGCTGCCAAGCGTACGTGCAGTTTTGATGCAGCACGCGATCAGGTCCAGCCGTTGGTGTTCTTCTCGTCGCTTGGCGGAACGACTGAGGCTGCGGCGAAAAAGGTGGTGGACGAAATAAACCAATGGATATACGCCTTGGATTCCGATTCGATACCGCGCCCCCTCAACCCGCAAGTTCTCGACCTCGCTGAGATCGACTACGATGATTATTTCATTTCCGCGCCGAAGGGCGAGGAGAATGTCAAATATTTCTATTTGGTCCTCCTGCCTACGTACAACATCGACACCATGTTGGACAACTTCTTGGAGCATCTGCAAGAAACACACCACGATTTCCGCATTGACACCGCCCCTCTCTCTGGGATCTTGGGATACTCGGTATTCGGCTTTGGCGATCGGGAAGGCTGGTCTACCGAGGAAGAGGGATTCTGCTCGCAGGGGAAGGATGTGGACAAATGGCTAGCCAAACTTACTGCCAAAAAGAGGGCGTATCCCCTGGGCATCGGTGACGTCAAGAGCGATGCGCAGGAGCGCCTCAAGGAGTGGCGCCTGGGTGTGCAGGATATTCTCCTCGATGTCTGCGCAGGTAAAGGCCTCGGAGAGGGTGTAGCTGGAAGTGGAGATGCCGTGGAGAGTGACGAGGAAGATATTGATGATGATGAGGTTGATTCGGAGACCGCCCAAGCTACGAAGCCAAAGAGAATGAAAGCGAAATCCAGTCTAGACGACGTGGAGGACCTGGGCAAGATGGTCAAGAGCGAGATCGATCCCGACGAGCCCATGGAGGTGGACTTCACTACTTACAAGAAACCGGTCAAAGCCGCTGCTCCTGCGGCGCCGAAAGAAATGGTCCCCAAGTCTTCACCTACATACTCCTCCCTGACCAAGCAGGGATACACCATCGTTGGATCTCACTCTGGAGTCAAGATTTGTCGCTGGACAAAGTCAGCACTCCGTGGCCGTGGATCCTGCTACAAATTTTCATTTTACGGCATCAGGTCACATCTCTGCATGGAGACAACCCCCTCGTTGTCATGCAGCAACAAATGCGTCTTCTGTTGGCGCCACGGGACCAACCCAGTTGGAACAACCTGGCGATGGGTTGTGGATCCACCGGAGAAGATTTTTGAAGGAGTCAAGGAAGGCCACTACAAGAAGATCAAGATGATGCGTGGTGTTCCTGGCGTTCGTGCTGAACGCTTTGCAGAAGCCATGCGCATCAGACATTGCGCTCTGAGTCTGGTCGGCGAACCCATCTTCTATCCTCATATCAATGAGTTCATGGCGATGCTCCACAAGGAGCACATCTCCTCTTTCCTCGTCTGCAATGCTCAACACCCCGCGGAATTGGCCGCTCTCAAGCAGGTTACACAGCTTTACGTGTCGATCGATGCCTCCAACAAGGAGTCCCTCCGCAAGGTCGACCGCCCTCTCAACCGCGACTTCTGGGAGCGCTTCTGCGCATGCTTGGATATTTTGCGTGAGAAACGCTTCCAGCACCGAACGGTATTCCGCCTCACTCTCGTCAAAGGCTTCAACATGGCAGACGAGATTGCTGGGTACGCGGATTTGGTGGAGCGTGGCCTGCCCTGCTTCGTCGAGATCAAGGGCGTCACGTACTGCGGCACTGCGACATCGGCGGCCGCCGGGCTGACGATGCAGAACGTGCCTTTCTACGCCGAAGTGCAGGAGTTCGTCGAAGCTCTCAACCAGGAGCTCAACAGCCGCGGCCTGGGGTACGGAATCGCCGCCGAGCACGCTCACAGCTGTTGTGTGTTGTTGGCAAGTTCGCGGTTCCGGAAGCAGGTCGATGGCGAGTGGAAGTGGTGCACGCTCATTGACTACGACCGTTTCTTCCAGCTGCTCGAGAGCGGGGAGGCCTTCAAGCCTGAAGACTACATGGGCGAGCCGACGCCGGAATGGGCTCTGTGGGGCAACGGTGGGTTCAATCCGGAAGATGAGAGGGTATATCGGAAGGGCAAGAACAAGGACAAGGTCGTCGAGGAGACTTCGAAAACGGTTGTTGAGATCTAAAGTAGGGCTGACGAATGTATTATTCTTTTTTGGGGGAGTTCCATGTTGGGAGGATTCTGTCTTTGTCACAAAAGCATGAGCCGAGTCATTGGATATACTGATGGTGGGTGAGATTATCGTTCTGCATGTAAATCGAGTGAAAATGCTTCAAGCTTGAACTGCGGAGACGAGTCTTGGTGTTGGGTGGCCCGGACCCTCTTACATTACAGTTTGGCAGCTGGTCGTCCGGACAGACGGAACGCTGCCCGTTGTGTGACCGTGCGGGTCGTTCTTCCAATGAGAGGCTGCCTGGACGCAGGGCTGGCGGAGGTTGCACAAGTTGGGACAGAGGCAAGCTGGTGGCGCAAGATTGGCCGAATCTGATTTGAGGAGGGCTGTTTCCACGGATGCGTGAAAGGGGCCTTGGAACATGATGATCAACAGCTATTCACCCACCACCACGTCCACTACGTGCGATCTTGGGCAACAGATGTCCGATGTTGAAGAAAGTTGCCTAATCAGGAACAGTGCAGATTGGCAGCGGAACATCCCCGGCTGCACTTGCCCCGCGCTGACGCCCAGCGCGTGTCGGCGCGTCGCCCAAAGTCAACACCAGAGGCAGTCGATCGACCTTCGAGGCGCCTGTACCCCACCCGGCGATTCGATGTGTCGCTATGAGCTTCTCAACACCCTGATTGTCTTTATCAACGACCGCTTCTTCAACCCGCCCATCCACTTCGACTTCTAGTAAGCCGCATTCCGTGCAACCCGACTTGTCTCCGCCTGTCGCGCCCGACGCATTCCTGCTAACAGCACCCGTTTTGCGCAGTGAGCAGAGCAACGAGCTCCCGCCCGCCCGACCATGCTCCACGAAATCCTCCTTTCTCTCTCGGGTCATCCATCCTCGCTCTTCGATGCCGCGAAACAGGACGCCGACGCCGACGCCCACATAACCCCGGCTTCCTTCCCTCTGCTGTCGCCGCCCGAGGCCGAGTTGCTCTCCTCCGTTGCGCGCCTGGCCCAGCTGCACCGCGCCATCCGAAACCACGCCCAGAGCATCGCTTCGTCGCACCCTTCAACAATATGTCGCGCCGTCGCTACCACCGTTATATCCTCACACCTGGCCAAGTTCCAACAGAAGATCCTTGACGTCGAGGCGCGGATATTGAAGCAGGATGCGAGCATCGTGGGCGCATACAACATCGTTCCTCTCGCCGGTGTTGTTGCAGAGTTTGACGAGTGGACGAGACGCATGGAATGGTATTGGAACATGGCGTGCTTCATGCTGCCCAAGGAGGATGCGGACAAGAATAAGGGCGGGGACTCCGAAGCCTGCACAGGTGCTGGGATGATTGACAGGCTTAGGCAGGAAGCACAGACAGGATACCCTGATGTGGAAGCGGCTGCTTTGGATTTGAGCAAAGTCGCAGAGACTGCGTGGCTACGACAACTCTCAACTTGGGTATTATATGGGAGATTGCCGACACACGGGACGAACGACTTCTTCATCATGCAGGTCGAAGGCGACGATGGGTTTGTCGATTATGTTTCGACCAGCAAGCTTCTGCCCAAATTCGTTTCCTCTCGTACTGCGTCTTCCATTCTTTTCATTGGCAGATCGCTCGACCAGATCCGCAACAGAGGCGCGACAGGAGTGTCATCAATGGCTCCGAAGACTTCTGAGCTTGAACTTCTACCTATACACCTTCGCTACCTGTCCAGCTTGCAGGTACCCATCTCCACCGCTTCCCTTTCGGAAGCAATTTCCGCAATCCGATTGTCTTTGTCAAGGAACACGCTACAACAGCTTCTGCCACTACCTAAAATATTGCAGGTCTTGTCATTACTACAAGAATTCTTCCTGCTCGGACGCGGCGAGTTCGCCGTCGCGCTCATCGAGGAATCGGATGAACGCATACGCTCACGACACCGAAGGCCTGGGCAAAGCAAACCTGGTCGAGGTGTGCAAACCATGCTGGTCAAAGAGGGAGAGATTACCGCCGTTCTCTCCCGCACTTGGGCTCGGCTTGCAGCCTTGGTCAATGATGAAGAAATGAGCGACGAAAAATTGGACTTGGCACGCAACCTGGTGCACCTGTCCATGTCTAACCCTACTTCAACGCGACCTTCGACCCCTGGCCGGGCCAGAGAGGGCGTTGATGCTCTCCCAAAGCTGTCTAATGTTGTCTTCAACGATCTTCTCTTTTCGATACCCACCTCGTTAAAGCTTGATGTCTCACCTCCTCTTGACCTATTTCTGACATCTCCCGAAGTCGATTGTTATTCCACTATCCATGCTTATCTCCTCGCTGTACGTCGCGCACATCTGAGACTTACAGACCTGTGGAGACAGAGCAGTATTAGAAAAGAGCACCCCACCCCTATGGGTCCACCTCTCAGCAACTCGTCCTGGGGAGCCAGCGAGCTGAGGAAGAGGAGGCAGAGGTCAAACGCTCGCACTGTAAGCATGCGCAAGGTGTGGGCAACGTGTGGCGCGGCCGTATTTTTGCTGTCAGAGTTCGTTGGCTACTTTGAGGGCGAAGTAGTACAAGAATCCTGGAAGCACTTTCGCCAGTGGATCGTAGGAGCGGACTCAGACAACGAACGACCAACTTCGCCATCCGACTCAGACATCGAAGATCCGTACGAGTTGTCAAGACAGCCAACTCAGCACAGCATGAAGCAAAGCCAGCAACTCAGTCGACCTGCAACCTCCACGTCCATGCGTGAATCTCGCCGCACGCCGCATGATCCCGAGGTGCTTGCGTCCGCACATCGCCTCTTCCTCCGTTCGCTGTCATACTCGCTCTTACTAACGGATATGCCGTACACTCACGCCCTCCGCTCCTTCTTGACGCACGTCGACGAGCTCGTCGCTTTCATCGACCGTCTGCGCACCATCCAAAGAAACCTCGACCTGGAGCGCGACGAGGGCGTGGTAGATGCTCTTGCCAACTACGACCAAGAAGAGAAAGACATTCTCCTGGAGCTCGACCGCGCAAGAAAGCGGGTCGACAGCGATCTGCGCAGCTTGGTCACCAGGCTGCGGGAGTTGGATAAGGAGCGTGTTGGCACCGGCCTGTTCGGTGACGGCGAGTCGATCGGAGGGTTTGAGCCGTGGAAAGGCGGTGGCGTGGATCGTTTGTTGATGAAGCTGGACTTTGGCGCGAGTGCGAACGAGGAGGTGGATGACGACGAAGGGTTCGATTTAATCTAGAGGAGTAGAAGGATGTATAGATGTGGTGGGCTGGGTAGAGAGCTTTGGGGCATTGGAATGGGGAGGACGTGGATAATTGGGTAACGAGACATGACTTTGCATTGGCACCGAGGGCATTCACAATGAGGAATTAGCGTCATTGATCGATCTAGGTCCGGTATTAATTCCTTACAACTCATTTCATGACTTGTCATCTCTCCAGCAATGCAGCGCCGTTTTTTTTTTGTTTGTTCTTTCCAACGAATAAGTTCTCCTTCACACCACTTTACCTCCCATATAAGAGTTCCCTCAAACTTTCAAACTTCACCCCAACAGATCTCCACCACGACCGCAATAACGAAATCACCGCAACCATTTCACAAAGAATTCACTTTGACGACCACCCTTCATGCCCAACCCTCCATCACCTCCTCCCGGTTACTACACCGACGACGACTACAGCGACTATTACTCTTCCGACAGCGACTCCGGCTCTAGCGTCAGTGTTTTCCCTGATTTCATCCGTCGTCGCCCCCCTCCTCCTCCTCGTCGCTTTCTACCACCGCCTTTTGACCGCCACCACCGCCACCACCACCGTCCTCGCTTTCTTCCACCACCTTATGACCGCCCCCATCATCACCATCCCAATTTCGTCCCTCTTCCTCCTCCTCCCCCCGGCTTCTTCTTCCATCACCCACCAGGCGCACGAATGGGCGGCGGCGGCTTCGAGCGCGTGTGGATCGAGGATCCGCGGATGCTGCCGATGATGGTGCGCGGTGGTGGTGCCGGTCCGCCACCTGGGTTCATGGGTTTCGGTGGACCGCCACCTGGCATGATGATGGGTTTCCATGGACCGCCGCCGGGGATGATAGAGGCGATGGAGGCGCAGGCGGAAATGAGATGGCGGGGGCGTGATGGGAGGCGTGGGGGAAGGATGAGGGGCGAGGGGAGGGAGTGGGGGTTTATTAGGGGTGGTGGTGGGAGTGGTGATGAGGGGAAAAGTGAGGTAGGGAGGAAAGGTCGTGGTAAGGGTGGGAAGGGCGAAAAGAAGGCGAAGAGGGGAAGGAAGACAAGTGAGTCGACTAAGGAAGGGATAACGGTGACGAATTTTGAGGGCGGGTGGGACGACGAAGAGGAGGCTGAGTATAAGGACGCAACTGCGTGGGAGGAGTGGGCGCACGGAGGGATGAGGAAGGGGGAAGGAGGTTCCAGGGAATCGAGGACGGGCAAGAAGCGCTCGAATTGGTAATAGGCTAGAGAAGCTGCGCGCCGTATCTGTTCCATCTTCTGTCCGGACGCATTGCGTCTTGCCCGTGCACTCTTTGGAAGGCATTTAATTGACACGGAAGGATTTTGGTGTTGATAGAATACGATGGGTGTCGCTTTCAGATGAAGGCCAATAACCGGGAAGGCGAGTGTTTCTCATGCGTGATTTCTCTATTAGTGATGGGTTTTCTGAGGGCTTTGCTCAGCACCGGAAGGAGCGCCCTACCCATTGGAGAAGGAAGTACGCGACGTCAGGCTCAAAACATCACCGCGATCCCCATTCACTCCATCTTCACCATTCACATCGCATCTTACTCTGCAAATATCGCTTACGGAACTCGCATCACTACCACGCTTTTCAAGCCATTCATCGTTGCCATTACCCACTGGATCGCATGCTCTACAGCGCAATCATCCATCTACTCAGCACGACATCAATCCCTCAACACACTCAACCAAGATATAGACGTCGGAAGAAGTCACAAGGTAACAGCATTCCCGTTGCCCAATACCCAGTACCCAACTACCACTGCATACCCCTTCGTCACTTGCGTTTTCGAAGAGAACAACACCAACGGCAGGAGCCTGCCGTACTAAAATGTCCTTCAACGAACGTCTTTCAAGAATACAGCGGAGAGTTTGCCTCCGCACAATACAAGAAAAACCACTGACGCCGCGACTGAGACAGTTAACCGCATCGCTCCAACATCTTCTCCAGTCATCATCCATAGGGCTCCCCGCTTCCTCCCGACTGCACACACTCTCTGCCAGTCTAGTGAGGCCCACCTGACCCTTCGTTCACGTCTCTGCCTCGCCGGCTTCGCTTCCATCCCACACCACTCGTCATGGAAACTTTGAGGAAAATATTCCAGAACGCCTTCGGCTTGTTGAAAAGGATGTGTCTGTCTGTAAACAGCTGGTTTAAGATATTCAATGTACGGCAAAGCTGGAGGCGGCTTAGCGCGGGTTATGAGCAGCTGCCCGACGAAGAAGCCCAGGAGGAGGAGCATCAAGACGACGCAAATCCAGACACGGCGGCAAACTCAAACACCAATCCAGCCACTTCCGACGACCCAAACACTACCGGCAACCCAGGCACTGTCTCTTCACCGTCCGAGGGTAACTCTGCAACGGCCATCAACTCACACACTGCCGGTAACCCAAACACTGCTGACAGCCAAAGTACGGCGGCAACCCCTGGCATGGGGGGCTTGGTATCTTTCAGAGATATTACATCTAGTCCACCCACAGTGACAACCCCACCTACAGCGGCAACCCCACCCACAGGGGCAGCCACAAGCACAGCGGAAACCACGGCAAATACGACGGCAACCACAAGCACAGCTGCAACCCCGGCAGACACGGCAGCAACAACCCCAAGAATGTCGCCAAACCCGGGAAATACGGAGGGGCTGGTATCTTTTAAAGATATTACATCTAGTCCACCCAAAGTGGAAACACCAAATACGGTCGGCAGCCCAAACACAGCGGCAACCTCAAACACTACTGCCAACCAAAACACTGCCGGCACCCAAAGCACTCAATCCGAATTTTCCACTTCGGTTGAAGTGACACGCTCGGACTAGGATGATGCCGGGATCAGACGCTGTCAAACTATGTAGCTGTGCCTGAACCCGCAAAATCGGATCGTGCTGTATGATCAATTCATCCAATTGGAGTCCAATGGAGTTCCTGTCAGCGCTGGGAAACCTCGAAGGGATTGTGGCTGAACGCAAGATGTAGCCACACGTCATTTTGCAATGCTGTTCTGTTATCGTTGTTAGAGTCGGAATTTCGAATAGCTGTATTGGTATTCACGGAGTGTTCTTGGAGGGGTGAGTATGGGAAGGGTAGCGTTTCTGAAGCTCGGGGCTGGAATTGGTGGCCCACATAGAATTGATAGGATATTTCATCTGCATTCGTTGACTCAAAGTTGTCTTCGTTAAGTTAGTGACCGATACAAAAACAGCGAAGATGCCAACTGCAGGGTGGTCGATTATGGCAATATTGATATACTCAGTGCTCTGAAACAGATCGCCACGCCGATCAAGTAGAAGGACGTCCAAGTGGAGGCCGAACGGCAGCCATGACGCGCCTACCTTCCGGACATGGGACATTATAACAAATGCTGCGCTTCCGCTTCTCCGGCTTTACTCACGCCAACGTCTCCACCCTCGGATATTTTCCCTCCATTTGTAGGATGGAAAGGCAGGCTTTGCTGTCAGTACTCATGAGAGCGATCATCAACAACGAGGCCACGGCCGCCCTGCACAAACCTTCTGATAGGAAGAGGCGATCATCAACGTGACTTCATTCAAAACGATCAGAAGAGTAATTCGCTTGTCGTCTAGACGCGCTTGTTCCCGATACTCTTCTCTGCAGGCTGTGATACTCCCATGAGGTAAGTAGGAAGATAGGGGGTTTGAGTGCTGTTCCTTTGGGGGAATGCAGTCTTCCACCAGTGATTATTCCTATCAGATGTGCCTGGGGCCGCCACTTGCGCGCGATGATCACCGTAAACGTCAAGGGAGAGCCATCACGCCCTTTCCATGACAAATGATCGTGTTAAGCGCATCAGGCTACTGGTTTCGGCGTTTTTCCACAACGGGAAAGGTAATGCGCCCCCATTCCTTCGATAGCAGAGATAAATGTAGCAGAAATTCCTGCTTTCACAGCACCTCATGGATATTCGTGGCATCTTGTGTTGATTTTATTTTCTCATTCCCATCCATTACTTCAATACCACCAGTTCGAGTTTCACTAGTCGCCATCATCATGGATCCGCTTTGGACTATCTCACTTGTCATTTTGCTATGCATATCTGTGCTACTGAAGAGAATCTTGAGCAAAATACCAGTAAGTCCAACTCCACGTTCAATTTGATCCTTCGACGAACGAACAGCATCTGATTTCCCAGTCCTCCTCGCTATCCAAACGTCCATACCCACAGCAGCCCAACGAAAAGCCGACTCCAACGCCAGAAGAAATCCAACCCCTCCCCGACTTCGACTGGCGAACCAAGGAGCCCGTCCAATACCGGCGGTTCAAGCCAAAGTACCATCTCACAATGGGTGAGTGAGCATCCATCTCGCCGCCTTCGCTTTCTCGCAGCCCTTGACCTCCCCTTCCCTCGCCCCTTCCGACAGCACACTGACCGGAAAACTTCCAAAAACCAGCCGTCGAGAAATCATCCCTCTCCGAACTTATCGAAATGGACCGCAACTACCTCGACCGCATCACCTGGCGCCGGCGCATCATCCGCGACCACCCCTCGACCGTCGTCGGCGCCGACCGCGCCGCCTGCACGCCTGCCATCGAGGAGTTCTACGTCTGGCTGCTGGGCACGTACCTCCCCACACGGTTCCCGAGCATGTTCGAGCTCGTATCGTCATCTCCGGCCACAGCAGTGAAGGGCAGCGGCGCAGCGACAAAGACGACGACGATGCTGCGCAGCCTCGTCACCAACGAAACCTTCCCCGTCTCGCCGCCCCCCTCCGATCCCGTCGAGGCTCTCAGGGTCGTCGGCGGGCTGGTCGACGACGACGTGCAGATCCTGCTGCGGGAAGCAGACGGCGACGGATATGCGTTGAGGGGCTTCGTGACATGCTGCCCGAGCGGGTTCGACATGAGCGAGAAGCTGGGGCTGAAGCTGCGGGACATCCATACCGGCGTGCCCGGGTACAAGCGCAAGCTGGAGATGAGCATGGATCGGTTCTTCAACCGGTTGGAGGTGGGGACGGTTGTGCGGAGGGTCAATGTGAGTCATCCTCGCTCCTGCTACCGTTTCGGCGTGGACGTGTTTGGAAGGAGGCTGACTTGTGGTGGTTGCCAGTGGGCGATGAATTTGAGCGATGACCCCTTCACGCCGGCGGGTACGAAACTCTACGAAGGCGACGAGAAGCCGGAGGGAGTGGAGGTCGATATCAGCCAGGTGAGTCTCCAGTACCTGGATGGAGCCGGGCCGGATAATTGGACGCCGTCATTGACACTTTCCCCCGCAGGTCCACCTTCGCAGTGAACGCCAGATCGTCCACAGATTGCCGAAGACCGGGGCCATTGTCTTTTTCTTCAAGACGTATTTGTACCCCATCGCGGAAATCAAGGCAGAGGGCTTGGGCGAGGATCTGGCAACGGCGATCGACGGGTTGAAGCTGGGGAGTGTGCCGGGCTTTCACTGGTACAAGAGAGCCCCCGTGTGGGGCGAAGTCGTGAAGGAATATCTTCGCAGT
This sequence comes from Diplodia mutila, assembly GCA_022560015.1. NCBI lineage: Eukaryota > Fungi > Ascomycota > Dothideomycetes > Botryosphaeriales > Botryosphaeriaceae > Diplodia > Diplodia mutila. The sequence continues at coordinate 14,090 of JAFISB010000009.1, forward strand.
TGAATGATGGATCGAGAACATTACCGCTTTTACGAACATGATCTTTGTTTTTCTGAAAATCGACGCCAACCCAATCCAAGCCAGCCCGTTGCTCAACCATCATCAGCATCCATCTCCTCCCATATTCTCTTCACGAAGTCGATCATGGTATTCATCCGATATGGAGGGATGTGTGCGTCCAGCGCACTCAACCGGCTTGTGACGAACCTCCTTGCTCGTAACACTTCCATGTCTATGCTTGGTAGTGTGAGTACGGTACCGTGGTGGTTGGAAGCCCTCAGCTCGCTCGCCAAGGTGGTTAAAAGGAAGGGCTGCGCAAGCCGCACGCCAGACTCGAGCGGAATACGTTCCAAGATGCCAAGCGCACTCTTGGTCAAATCGCGTATTGTCTCGTTGGCGTAAGATCCGGACGCCCCGGTTGTGGTGATGCCAAGATTTTGCAGTGGGGAGGAGGAGACTGAGGACGGGCTGGACATCTTCACGCTGTAATTGGAGCGGCAAAGAAGGTGCGGGAAGCCGCGGTATAGTCGAATCAGTCCGCATAACCGGTACGCTTCTCCAATCTGGATCAGATGCGACGTGGGCGTACGCTCGTCACGGGGATGAAGAATCAGGTCTTCATCTGGGAGCCGTAGGCGCAGGAGCTCGCGCTCCAATTGCGCTGCTTCTTGTAAGTGCTCTTGCAGCTTGATTACATTCGACTCCGGCGTGAAAAGGTTTCCAGAGGACTTGAGCAAATTGGACACGCGACCAAGAAGACGGATGGGACCTTCGGAAACGCCTGTCCACGGATGGGGTGTACTCCAGGTAACCATAGACTGTGCATGTTGCAAGGGGGTTGGGAGCGTGTCCAGGAGCTCTTCCTCCAAGGCAAATGAGTTTGACAGCCGCCAGTATGTCAGAGCATTGCGGAAAAAGTAGTGGTCCTCAGCTGAAATCTCCATACATGCGGAAAGAGCGTGCAAGAGCTCTAGGGACTGTCTCCAATACTTCTTGCCGTGGTCGTTCGGATCATGCCATTCGGCCGAGCAGCCGAGCATGGTCAGGGTGAGAACGGTCGTGGAGTTTGGCTCCCCGCGCTCGATAATGTCCTGGACTCTTGCATCCGCCTCTTGCCGTAGCTGGTCCGCCAAGGGTCTGTGCTTGTGGGAGCTCTGAGCCAAGCATGCGGCAGCCATGCTCTGAGCCGTGGATGCTAAAGCCGGGCTGGTCTCCAAGAGGCTTGCGACGCTGTTCCGGAAAGGGTTCAACGGTCCATCGAAACAGGAGAGCGTGCCAGCGACCTCCTCAAGGTAGAAATCAACCAAAGCCTTCCGGGTAGTGTCTGAGATGGGAAGCTCAGTGGCAGATTCCACCAGCTCCGATGAGGCATCTTCTTGGGCGCAGTCTTTGGTGGGTTCCGGAGTGAAGCAGTTCTCGGCGGAAATGGGTGAAAGCGGTAGGTCCACAGGTTCATTGGCGATTGGCACAGGATCTAAAAACTCAAAAGGAGTGAAGTCGCTGTACGCGTGATCCCACAATGGACCAAGTTCACCATCGCGCGGGTATAAATTGAGGAAGGGGAAGTCCTCCGTGGCTGATGTGCCGGGCTGCAGGACGGAATCATCAAGGGGTGGCTCCGTTTTCCAGACTTCCTCCTCACTGGAATCTGATTGGACAGGCGAGGAGAGAGTGCGCATGAATTTGTAGCGAGCATCGCTGCGATGGGTGTTGAGCTGGTTGATGGCAGGGTTTTGCGGAGTGCGCACAGTTCTCCATTTGATTTTCTGAGCGTAGCCGGGGCACGCCAGGTTGCTGTTGACACAGCGAGAACAGGCGGGTTTCTTCTCATCACACTTGCGCTGGAGAAGCGTCAGCAATGTTCTACGCGGAATGGACTCGCGATCGCTGCTCGAACCTTCTTCTCCTTGCAGGTCAGGCAACCGTTTCTGGACTTCTTGACGCCGCGCATTGTTAGTAGAGGAAGCAGAAGATGATGAGAGCTGGGTGTTGTCAGTGACGTTTGCCGGAGCCATTATATATGATTGCGGTTTTGAGGGCGTCGCCACAGCCGACGCGCATCATGGGTAAGTGCATCGGCCAATGAAAGTGAAAGAAATGGGCAATGCTTCTCATTTGGATGCCCCGCTGCGGAATAGCTCAGATGTCCACGAGGCCGTTCGGCGAGAAACGTGGAGAAGGCGCAGACCAGGCTGGGTGGCTGCTTCTCATTTCGTTGCCCGAAAGCGGTTTAGTCGGCGCCACCGGGATGGACCCCGTTGCCGCTTTGACCCACCGCCTGCTCCATCTCCGACTCATCGGCGCTTCAGTCTTCAACTTCTCCAGCCCCAGCTGCCCAGCCTACCTGGAACAGGTTCGTGAGACCATGATTAGACCGCGCACATGATGCCGGAATCGGAGAGGCGGAAACGGAAGAAGCAGCCGACACGCCCCAAGATACGAGGTAGACTGGACCTCTTCCCCGCCTTACATCATCCCAACACTGCCTGACCAAAAGCCCTCAGAATGCTACAACTGCTCCCAGCGCCGCGTGAGTTGCGACCGGGCAACCCCGCAATGCCAGAAGTGCCTCAGGATCGGCCTGCAATGCCATGGCCTTGGCCCGCGCATCAGGTTCGTGCACGGCATCGCCTCGCGGGGAAAGTTCAAGGACATGTCCGCCCCTCTAGCCGCCGAAGAGCCCAGCATTCAAAATGATCCTCCCGTGGATCTTCAGTCCGAGAGCAGGGAGCATTCCCGCCCTAGCCTAACACAGAAGTGCATCCGCACTTCGCCAGAACCGCAGCTCACGGCCCTTGCACCTTGGGTACCTCAGTTTACCATATCCTACCCTCTCGACCACATGAGTAGCAGCGAAAGGTCTCTTCTTCACTATTGTAAGACCTTTGTACCACCTGTTCCCACGTAGCCCTGTTAACATGCAGGGAAGATGCGGAAAAGGTGGCACCCGTTATGGTCACCATCAACAAGCCCTTCAATGGCTACCGAGACGTCATCCTGCCCATGACCGAGACGAGCCCGATGATGCTCAACGCCGCCCTCGCCGCTGCCTCCCACCACCTAGGCGTGGTGCACCAGCCGAGCTACCGCCAATCCGCCGCTCGCTACTACATGGCTGCCATCCGTGGCCTGCGGCACCAGCAGCAGCAGTCGTTGATCGCAGGAGCAGAAGAAGCAGCACTGCCCCCGAGCCGCGAGACGGCGGTTGAGACCATCGCCACCACTCTCCTGCTCCTCGTCTGCGATATGGTCGCCGCTGGCAGCGACTTCCAGTTCCTGTTCAGGATGCTCACCCGCTTGGTCGAGATGGCGGGCGGCAGTGAGGCGCTGTGTGCTGGCGGTGACCTGAGCAACGTCTTCCTCGTACAGCAGGTGAAAAAGTAGGAACTGCTTCCTCATCCAACCATACTACAGAGACTCAGGGGATACAGAAGCTGACAACAATGAAATCAACGAACAGACTATCCTTCTACGGCCAACCCTTCCTCCGCGAAGCCACCTCGACCTCGCTCGTCGTCACTGGCTTCGCCGGTGCCGTCGAGCCCTTCGCCGCCCAGAGCCGCATAAATCCCGAGCACGAAACCATCTTCGCCCGACTAATCGCGCTCATCGAGCAGGCCCGCGACATCTACATCCACCGCGCCATCGGAGATCTCCCCCCTCAAGCGATGCACGCTCTGGTCGAGCACTTCCTCGCAACCGCCGGCGATATTCCCGTCGCCTCGCCCGGGGGACACAGCCTTGTGTGGGCTTACTTCATCGTCGCTGCCGAGAGCTCCGACCCGCGGCACCGACACTTCTTTGTGGAAAAGCTGAGGGAGTTGTTCCGGGAAACCGGCTTCGCAAATGCCCTGGGCGCCGTGCAGGAATTGCAGAGGATTTGGTCGATTGCAGGCGAGGAGCGGTGGACGTACGTGTTACCGACGCTGGCACGGACCTTGGTGATGTAAGTTTGCACTGGATAATTTACTGCGCGTACGTCTTTCACTTTCACGTTTATATTGAGTAAGCACTTTGTATGACACCTGAAGACTATCCATTGAAACCGTTACCATTTGTGAATAGCTTTTATGCCGCTGGTAGCGCGAAGCGAAAGAAATCAGTGGATGAGAAACCGTGAAGACCAGAAGGAAATGAATGGGGGTAAACTTCTTACTTGAGCCTGGTCCAGTCCATCTGTAAGAAAGCCAAGGCCAGAGGGATTCCAAGAAAGAAATCAGTATAAGGGAGCCAGTACTGCTGTTTTGTCCGAAAGCCCGGATGAGCTCTATCCTTGCTTGTTTGTTCGAGCGTCCCCCGAGCGGTAACGACACTTCGATCCTGTTGAGATTACCTAAGAGTCTGAAATCTTGGCCTTTCAGCATCTTCTCCATTTGCTCCTCCAGCTCTTTCACGTGACGGAATGTCAACCTTTCACCGCTGTCAACACCATTAAGGCGGAGGGTTTCTTCCCAAGTGAGTGAGCACTTTTGGCACACGGTCGGGTGAGGATGTCGCTGGTGCTGCTGGTGCTGCTGGTCCCCTCAATAAGAGACGACATGGTCAAGAAGAACCGTACGCCCCTACGAGAATCGAATCCAAGTAGGATTGACAAGCCGCAACTCCGGAGTTATGTCAGCGTGTCCCGCAGATGAGCAGCCATACGCAAGCCTAGAAGACGTGCCGTTGCATATACAACTCAGCGACGGCGCTTGCACCCCGTGGTAGGGTCTGCTTTGGAAAGGCACACTGCACGAAATAGCGGCACCGGGAAGCCAAGAAAACGATGCAGGACAACCGCAATGCTGCAGGGGACTAAGCTGCGTTTGTCCGCAATACTTGACTGTATGGTGCGAGGAAATGAACAGCGTCTCTGGCGGGCGTGGTGGTTACGAATCCGGTAATCGGGTGAAGTGAGGTAAGTGGTGAAGCGTCGAGGTTGGAGCGGAGCAAGTTGAGCAAGCAAGCAGAGTAAATAATTGATGGGTGGGTTGACGATGCTAGACACAGCGAGGCAAGTCACAGCAAAGGCAAGTTAAAGTAGAAGAACAAGGTTCTCAATTATGTTGGTTGATCAAGCCAGGATGATGACATAGGAGAAGAACTTAAATAAAAGAACTTAAGGTGCTAGCCAACAGCGCGTTCAAAGCATAACGACAAATATCAAAGCACCGCTAACCAAGATCTTGTTGAAGTATATCGTGACGTTTGTCTCGTGAACCTTGAAGTGATCTATAATGGGGTGACCCTTCTAGTCGACATCGAATTCGAGGATGGCGGGACCAGTGGTCATTGCCTCCGTCTTGGTTGGGCCAGCCCAGAAAGGAGCCAGCCCCAAGTGGGAAACAGTGGCTCTCGTGGATATGTCGGTGGGTCGCGCCGACTGAGGAGATAACATAGACAGTGGTGGAAAAATAGTATGATCGCATTTTCTCCAACAAGCAAGCATGTGGTATCTCGTGTGCCTCCGAAAGGATCACTCATAGGAAAAGGAAACATAAAAGGCAAAGAAGAGAAGAAAGACCCCAAACCCACCACTTCTTCTTCTTTCCAAACTCTTCCCCCTTGCTGCATAGGAAATCTAACCTTCAAACATGGCTTCCCTCACTCTAGTACCTATACACAACCCTCCTCTCCTCCACCGGACTCACATCCGGCACCTCTCCATACCCACCACTCCTGCTCTCCGGCTCTGACGGCGACTCCGTCGCCGCCCCATGCATCGTCCTATGCGCATCCGCACTCTCCTGCCTGTGCAAGTAGCTCGGCGTGCTCTGGAACTCACTACCACCAGGCCTGATCAGGTGCGCGTTGTCTCCCGCGGTGCCGTAGTGTAGCGGCTCCAGCGGGTGCACCTGCGCCGCGGCGGCGGTAGTGGTGGCGGGAGCGGCGTGGGAGTCTCCGAAAGGATCGTCTTCTGCTTCGGGGGAGTAATCGCGGGCGGCCAGTGACTGCTGCAGGCGGGGAGGTGGGTTGGGCGGGGGCGTGTAGGTGTTTGCCGGATCTTCGGAGAAGGGAGGGCTTGCCGCAGCGGGAGGAGGGGCGGCGAAGGCGGCAGCAGGTGGGGGAGTCGGGGTCGGGGTGGAAGAAGACGTCACGTTGTTGGACGAGTTGGTGCGACGGGCGGCCAGGTAGGCGCGTTGGTGCTTGGTCAGCGCGAGCGACAGCTGCTCGTTCGTCTCGATCAGCGTGAGCATCGTCTCGTCATCCGCCTGGGTTGGGTCCTCGGTCGCCGTGTTGATGTAGCTCTGGATGCTGCGCTGCGCCTGTTGGCACCGTTCGCCAAACTCCTTGACCAGGTCGTTGTCCCCTAGCTCCTCCGGCGGGGTGCTTTGGATCAATTGCATCAGGAGCTTGGCGCTCGTCCGAGCCTCTTCGATCCGTGCCGCCAGCTCCGAAGGGGAGGGGAGACCACGCGAGCGCCGGGCGGTCTGGCCGCCATCGCTGCCGAAGCCCTGTCCCGACGACCTTCCTTGGCTGGGGTCAAACGGTGGGGCGTTGAGTGTGCGGGGACCGTGACTGCCGCTGCCGCTGCCGCTGCCGCCATTGCCATGAACGTACTCCTTACGCCACATCTGGAACAGGGGGTTCAGATTGGTGTCGTAGGCTTTGTCCCTCTCCAGCGCGAACAGCGTCTCCCGCAGGATCTGCTGGACGCTAGGGTCCCGCCCGTTGCGGAGCAGCTCCTTGACCGTGCTGACGAACTTGGTGTCGATGTTGCGGGTGAAGGTGGGGCCGGGGTTATCGGTAAGGATGCGGATCAGCATGATCGAGTTGTACTGCACATGGGGCTTTCCGTAGTTGTCCTTGGACAAGAACTTGCGGATTTGGTAGGCGCAGGCTTCGGCGGCCACGGGCGAGGATTCGGCGGCGGTCACTATGTCGGGGAGGTATTGAATCTCTTCGGTCTACCAGACAACGGTGGTCAGCTGTGAGCTGAGGAAAGCTCGGTGTAGCCTTCCGGCAACGCTTCAGACTTACAGAGTTGTCGGGGCCGCCAGACTCGCAAAAGAGCCGCTGCATGTCCATATCAGTACCTCTGCAAGAGCTTCCGGTGGTGTCCTGAACATACCACACCCCTCGCGGCGTTCCCCTCGGGCGAATTCTGATCGTACGTCGGAGTATCTTCAGACGAGCCTATTGGCGCCCATCAGCAGGGGCTCTCGATAGAAGAACAGCGCGGAAGCTCACTGGTGCCAGGGCGCCTGCTGAGCAGGCCTTGCACTTTCTTCAGCACCATGGCGGTCCTACTCGCCCGGGGGCGTGTTGTTGAAGGCAAGGCGGTGGCGCGAGAGCTCCGGGACAGCGAGCTCGGGGGAGCTGGCCTGCGGTAGCAGCGGAAGTTGCGGCGGTCGAAGTTGAATGAACAAAAGGCAGGGCGGGGCAGTGGACGGGCTTCCCTTCCCCCAGGTGGTGGATGGCGGGTTATGCGGAAAAGAGGGTCGCGGCCAAGGGTCCGGTCGCCGCGCCGGTAATGTAGCGTCGCGCGCGGTCCTCCAGTCAAGGCAGCAACACAAACAACTCGGATTCTGGACGTCAAGGCTTGCGCCGCGGCTCTTCGGGTGGCTTCTCCTCGTGACGGTAAGGCTGCTGGCTGGTATGAAACGCGCGGGTTCCGAGGGCCTTTTCAACCAGCAGATTCCATTCCCCCACACCCACCGCCCAGCACAGCCCCCCTCCGCGCAAACAGCGCCCTTCTGCCGCTGCCGTTGACGCAGCATGGAGGACGCGTGTACCGGAACGTGCGACGAGGCTTGGCCCCTGCTTGGTCTCGCGCGCGTCGATTGCAAAGAGTAGCAGTGTGACTGCGCGGGGGAGAAGAAAGTCTGGGGCCTAATACGCAAGCTGATGAGGCGCGACCACCATCGCTATGCTTGGCTCCCTCCGCCAAGCCTACGTCACCGTCTGTGGCGCGTGGGATGAGAGTACACAGTAGATGCAATCACATGTTTGATATTTATCTGGCCTCTCGTGCCCAATAGCACAGCCCAGTCGTCGCATCCAGCTTTGCGTATGTAGCTGCTGTGCCGCTCAAGTATTGTGTGTATGCCCCCAACCTTTCCCACTATTAGTCCCCGCCCGCCATGTGCTCCTCTATTTTTACCTGTTCCTCATGTGCACTGTCTGTGCTACCTTGTGTACATTTCGCCCAACGCCATGCTGAAACCTCTTTCCGATCAGACGACAAAAGAGGAAGAGATACAGAAAGAAAAGTCGATGTGTTTTGATCGGAGCTCGATGGAGTCCTGGGGAGAGACATAAGGAAAGGCCAGGCGAAAACAAAGGGATCGTTTGCAGAAAAGAAAAAGAGAGAGAGAGAGAGAAATACGCCTGCTCAAATGCAATTGAAAGCTGTACATAACAAGTGGCGGAGGCCGATGTGCATCATAGCCATCAGATGACTGCCTCACCAAGGTAGCTGAAGTCGTTCAGGAGCTTGTCCATACTCTCGAGCTCCGGGTTCACGCCCAAGGTACTGTGCCTCCTATCCGAAAGCGGTGGCGATTCAGACCTGACTATCGTGGCCTGCGTTGAGATCTTCGTGAGAGTTGCCTGCGACGAGTACTCGTCCTCCGGCAGGCTATAGCCCTGGAAGCCGCTGTTGCTGAACCAGGAGTTCGTCCGAGTATGCGCAAGGGCAGGCAGCAATCCAGGGCTTGTTGCTGATGATGAATAGCCCAGATGTGATTCTTCCATCCCATCATCCTCTCCATCCTGAAATTGGAATGATTCAGACCGCGCCGATGAGGCGGTGCCGGGGCTGCTGCACGTAGGCGAAAGCACAGCCGGGTCTTCCAATTGCGGAAGGTCAACCGTAGTGTTGGTAACAGCCGAGTAGATTGACTGCGAAGCATCATCGAGAAGTGAGCTGTCGTCCACACCGATTCGAGTATTGAGTGGAGGAAGCTCGAAGCTGTCCGTGAGGTGGCCCGTGTTCAGGAAGCTGTCCGTTGGCTCCTCCGTCAGTGCTCCACATTCTTCTTGCGCTTGGTGCGGTGTGGCTAGTGTCTGAGCGATTTCCTCAATCCTCGGATCGAGAGTGAGCGCTGGAGGCAGCTCGAAGTCCTCAATAAATCTCTCCGTTTCGGAAACACAGCGATGAAGCGGTTCTCCCAGAGCGTCCGATCCATCGGTTTCGAAAAATGATACCTCTTCAATCGGTTCTTCCTCGACGCAAGACAGCCTGGCGACCTTGGCGAAGCTGGAAGAATCATCGCTGGAACGAGGCTCATCGTAATCCGAGAACGTGGATGAAGTCCAATAGCTTTCCTGTTCAAGCATCATGCTGCCCTCCCAGATGTCTGCAAACTCAGACCTTGTCGGACTCGGCTCCAGCGTAGACACGCTCTCGACGTCCCAGGGGAATTCTCCTCCCAGCAATGCGATCGTCGTGTGCTCGATCCAGGCATCCACGGTCTGGTATGAATCATGCATGAATCGTTCCTGCGCCTCGGTCTTAGCGATTCCATTTCGCTCCCGTAAAAGGCATTCCCTGTGTTGCCAGCACGCCAATGTGGCGCCCGAGTCCGATAGCACGTCCTCTTCAAAGCCGATTGCCCTGAGCTCCTTGTGTTTCTGCTGTTCTCTTTGCTGTTCCGCAGGTCCCACATGCGCCGCCACGTCGCTTCTTGACCCACCGTTGTCCCTGCATCCGCTCAGACCAGGTCCCGCGATACCGGAATCATTGCGCGAACATCCTGGCTTCCTGTCCTGCGCAGTGGCCGGGTCGGCCTGCGCGACAGAGGCTGGCCTGCTACTGCGAAGGTTTTGGTGTCGCATTTTCTGTGCGTTCGTTTGAGCAACGGTCGCGCTGCCTGCAGTCTTCGGACGAGCGTTGCCATGGGAGCTGGGAGGTCGATCAAGGTGGCCATGGAGGCTGTAGCTGGTTCTCCGAAGAAACGCGGTATCCATGGATGCGAAGCTGCGATAGCTCTGATCGGAGCCGGGGGCAAGAGACGATCGACAAGAATCCTCGCACGAGGGAGTTGCAGGAGAGGGAAAGAATGGCGACGGCGGAGGCGAAGTCGGTTTTCTGGAAAGGGCTTCGAATTTATTGGGGCGGGGTGTGCTGAAACGGGCGTTGGGGTCCATGGTGAATGCTGGAGTCAGAAGCGGTGTCGGCGAATACTCGAGGTTAAAGTCATCTGATTTCTCTTCATAAGGCACTTCGAGAATGTTGACACACTCGCCCAGCAGCAAGGAGCAGGTTGTTGTGGAAGGCTTGGATTCGTCGTGATATTCGTATACACCGTCCAGCATGTACTGCATGAAAGTCAGTGCGTGAAGAGAAGGGGTTGGAAAGGCTCAAGACTGACGTAATACCAATAGGTGCCTCCCATTTTCAAGCCGCCTTCCCTCTTCTCAGGGCGACATTGGTTCTCACCGTCGCAGATGATGTCTTTGAAGGTGAAGATGCCACACCACTGGCGAGAGCTCCTCCTCTGGTCCCGTTCCATACGGTAGGAATGCGCGAAGTTGTCCCATGATCCCAGCAGTTCAACTGACCGGACACCAGACGGAACATCACTGCAGCAGGATAAGCCGAGGGTGCGGGAAGGGTGAAGGGCGGACGTACATCCTGAAGGTGAAGAGGGTAGTGGAAGCTTGATCGCCCATGATTGCGCGCATCAACCTCCCCTGGGGAGAAGGCAGAGCGGAGGGGCGACTCGTACTAAAGTAAAACGGAGCTGGCGATTGCTGGGACCGGCGCTCGCGCCATTGATATCGAAGAGCCAGTCAATCTGGATGGAACGAGCAGTGAGGGGCAATGCCTGTAGTGCGTCTCAGCCCAGAGGGGTCAGCCAACGGCTGACTAGGAGGCGGAAGTTCGGCAGGTGATTGGGCTAGCGATTAGAGACCATCGGTTCAGCCACGGCTTAGCACGTAGGTCGGCCCAGGAGGGAAGGGGTTGGCGAGCAGGGGCGGAGCGGCTGTATAAATAAAAAAGGCGGGAGAGCAGCGGGTAGCGGTAGGTGCCAGTGCACGCTTGGGCCATTTGCGTGGTTGGAATGAAATGACAGGCCAGCGTGCTTGAGGACGGCGGGAGGTGGAGCCGCTAGCAGCTGGGTTGACCGTTCAACCGAGCACAGCAGGCGGTTTTGGCTTCTGACCTCACCTCACCGTCGCGCAGCCGGGCGTGGCGGAGGCTGGAGCATGCAACGGCAACGGCTGGCGGGGGGGAGAACAAATGGCGAACGAAGTGGTCGACAGCCTCGTGGGCGGCTTCGGTAGGAGAACCTTAGCTGTGGCTGCTCATTTCCGCCGCCCGAGGCCCCACCGCAACCACACTCAGCTGCCGTCGGCCACGAGGGCTTGGAAGCTGGAAGTTCGACGTTGGCCCAACCCCAGCGCGTTGCGTTTCATTTCCCATGGGAGCTCCCGGCTAGCCGGGCGACAGCGCACCAGCCGGCCAATCGCTGCTCGACCAGGGCGGCGTCGATCAAACTTGGATCTTGTTCTTTCGCTGCAGCATCTCCAGTTTTGGCGCCGTTTAAGCTCGACGTCACCGGAAGACCCCGCTCGCGTGGCGCTGCGCTGCGTTCCGCTGCGAACTCACGGTTTTGCTTCTCTACAACAGCTGCTGCATTGTCGGGTCGGGTGTGGGTACGTATCGGCTTCGGCTTGCCAGGCTTTCAAGTCACGCCCCGCCCGTCGCCCCTGGCCGACATCCTGAAACCAGTGCGCCTAGCGACAGAGATTGATGGATGACGCCTGTGCACGGTCAGAGTTGAAAAGAAAAAAAAAATTGTCAGCATGGTCGCCAGGGCTGCTGCTTTCTCACGGGTTCCGAAAAACCAGCCTAATGCCGAGCGAGAACCTGCTGCTGCGCCATCCCTAGCGAACGACGCGTCCGGCAGTATCACCTGCGAACCACTCACTCAGCCCTCCCACCCACCATCACAGGCTCTGATCCAATGGCGGAAGTGTCCGCTATCGCGCAATACGCCTCTGCTTGCTGGCAATGCAGCGAGACGTGCCCGCTGACTCAAGGTAAGGGCGCGCCAGCCAGTCAACCCGCCGTGGCACGTTGCGGCCCCGCTGCCTCCCTGCTGGTCCACGTGAGTGCACCCAAGTTCGCGCAAGAAGAAGTGGACCAAGTCTTCCGCAGCTCGGGACAGGGTACCTGCATGCAGCCCGCGGCGCAGCGAAGCGAGGAGCCCGCCTTCCGAGCACTTTCTTACCGCAAAGGGGAATCGCTGGCCGGAGGCGATAACGGATTCGCCGTAAGGCTAGCCCGAATCATCCACACAACCTGCGGCCTGCCGTGCTTCACCGACCCTTGCTCCAGGGTCCATCTCATCCTCGTCGCTTTCATTCATTCAGGAAACAGGTAGAGCGTTCCGAAACCGGCTCTCAATCACGTCGTCAGTATGGCACGGCAGAATCCACGTTCGCCCGTACAACCGGATCGCTGCATATCAGCGCGTCAACTCGGAAGTCATGCGTCGGCCCGCCCAACGTTCCCTTTGCATCATTAAAAGGGCGATAATCAAAATCACACGTACCGGTCTAGTCGGTACCACGCCCGTCTAACAAACCAGACAAGGCCATGTCACAACGGCGTAGTTGTCCTCGTCACACCTTCTTGGCCACATTCGTCGAAAGATTGAAATTTTATTCAAGCTTGCCAACGCATTCCAGCTGCCTCAGGTGGGAAAGGGCCGAAATCAACCCCCCCGCCTCTTCGTGTTTTTCAGCCGCATGCTTCTGCTCATCGCGCCTCCGAATTTTGAGAGAAGCGACACAAGGACCTTGGATGATCGCTGGAGCAGCTCTTCAGCGCTGTTGCGGAATGCGTGTGCCACAAATCGATATTCTTGATGAAATGTCACGTAAGATTGCTCGTCCGATCGCGCAAAAAAGAAGTGATCGATGTACATACTCATCAAACGCGTCGTTCTTCCTATCGCCTGGGCACCCAGCATCTTCCGACGACGTAGATAATGAGAAGCCTCGTATCGACGGTAGGGCTGCACGCCATGATCGCCTGCGATCGAAAAGCGAGATTTCCGTCAATAAAGTTTCTTCGATAGAGTGATTCGGATCGACTCCCGCGCAGCGAGTACCACTGGTCCCCGCAGCAAAATTAAGCCCAAAATAATCTCAGCCCTGCCCGGCCAACCTCCGACCATCGTTATCCAACCAACCAACCAATCAACCAACAACATTGAACGGATTGCTGCAAATTCTCTTCCCCTCTTCCGTTGAACGTAGCGATGAAATGAGCGAGCGGAAAAGAAGAAAATCCCATCTTCCTCCCCGCCACCGTCCGACGTCGCGTCGAGATTGCCCCTCACGCCCCTCATCAAAGAGCGCGCGCCACTACAGCCAATCACCCGGTGAACCCCATTGAAACGCATGCAGAGTGAAATAACATCCAGCTTAATCCGGGATGTTCATTCCGCACAAGCAAAATGAAAGCAAGAGGAGATGAGAGGTCAAATCAAAGCCCGTTCTCGTCCGACATCGAACGTCGCAGCAAAATGAAGCGCAGCGATTCTTTAGGCGCAGCCAATCAATGCATCAATATGATCACGGCATTGCATTGTCTTTCACTCGAAAATCAGCCGAAAACGGCAAGCAGCCAGTAGTGAAATCGAAGACTTGTTCGTCGAACGTCGCGAACAAGATTAATGCCTTCTTGCGAACAGCTGCTGAGATTACCACCGCTATCAGGCAACCACATCGCCAGCAGGCTGAGAAAATTGCACTGCCGATTCCTCAAAGCAGACAGGCAAACCCAAAAGAACTCGTTCCAAACAGTCGAAGGAAAGAGGTAAAGAGCACATCAGAACACCATGCCCACACCAGAGCAAGAGAGCACATTTCCAACATTAGACGAGATAATTCATGTGCTATGACCAGAATGCCAAAAAAAAAAGGCAGATGGATATCTTGGAAAGAGCAAGAAAAAAAAACAAAATTCAAACCCCCCCATTAAGCTATCGGAACGCCGCCCCGTTTTCCATGTGCGTGTCCCGTTCCTCGTGTATGCCCCCCTCCATGTCAAAAAACCCATCGCCATGCTCAAATCAATGAAGAAACACAAGTCGTCCGATGACGACGATGACCAAAAAAAAAACCCCCCTATACTCGCTGGAAAGGCTCAATGTGCAATGAAGAGAGATCTATGTGCAATGGAAGCCAGGGTGATGAATGGTGCTATCCCTATCGCTATGCAAAAGGAAAAGCAACAACAGGCATGCAAACAGGTCTTGAGCCGAAAATGGAAGGAAGAAAATAGTCTTCAGTGGAAGCCAGGATAATACGCGACCAGCGTTGGGAAGAAGGCCCCAGCTGGCAACTCGAAGAAAAGTCTATGGTTCAAAGCAAAAGTTCGTGTCGTAAACGTATGCCGCGTCGTTGTTTCGCAGGAGTTTGGGCTGTAAGTACCGCAGTTATCCAGGCGCCGAAGAGGTATGTAGGATCAGGCTGAGTGCAGCGGTTGGATGAGCCCAGAAACAAGTTCGTGCCGCATGGTTGTTTGTCGTCGTATTAGTACCGCAGCTTTCCGAGCAAAGAGAAGCAGTACGCGCACTCGCGCTCAGATTTCATCTAGAAGCTGTTAACAATCACTGGCGTTCTGAAACGCACAAGACCAGCAGGATCACCACTTACCTGGATCATGTACACCCTCGCCTTCGTAGCCGCCACACCTCCAATAGCCGGGATACCTCCAACTTCTCCGTTCATGCCTACGGTATCTTCCCACACACTGACCGCGATACCGGTGCGTGCGACTCTCTCGAAGCAACTCTCGCTCAGGGTCACATCGAGCAGCGTTTCGCTCTTCGTTTTTCCAAGCACAACTATCCGTTTCTCCGTCTCTGGGTTCCGGTGACCAGGAGATCCTTGGCCCTGTCTGACGTATGGGTTCGCATTTGGTGATGCCGGCGGCGATGGGCGCATAATGGACAGTCTGGCGGCGCCCATATCGCGCCATTTCTGCTGAGACTCGCGGGCATACAGCCTGATCTTGGTGTTCATGATACCAAGCGGCATACCTTGGGCATCAAGCATCGGATCGTCTGAGTTCTGCGTGCGTGGCGAGGTGCCGGAGCTCGTTTCAACCTCGCCGGTCAATGAATCTGTACTGCGGCTATGGCTGTCCTGGTTAGACGAGTACATGCTACCCCTGCCATTGAAGAGCTTGCCGCCAGCACCAAAGCGCTTAAGTGCCGAGAAAGCGCTGCCGATGGTGTTGACACTGCTGCCAGTGCCCGCGGACGTGCTAAGCGCACGAGTGGACTTGGCACGGTAACTGTTCCTGCGACCGAGACTACCCCACCAGCTGCTGCCTCCGGCGGTGCTTCCTTCAGTACGCTCGGCATTGCGGCGGTCCATAGCAGCGGCCCAGGTGTCCTCAGCATACGGACCGCGAGCATTTTGAAGGGCTATGTAAGTCGGATTGTTGATGCGGGCTTGGTTGATCATGTTGTAGAGAGCCTCGCAATCCTCAGAAGAGCGCGAACGGAACATGATGTGAGCACTCGTACGGATCCTGGAATTGGGGGTCGGCGGAGAGCGGATAGAGATATCAAGAGCAGTCCCGCGCCTAAGAGGCACAAGAGGTGTGAGTTCAAGCGCGATAAGTGGCCGTCTGCTCCTCTCCTCCTCGGTGATAGTATCTTGGGAATGCTCAGGACCCATCTCGAACGCTTCAATCAGGCCTGGTGTGATGACAATACTGCACTCATCGGGATGAAGGAGATCCCACATGCCATTGTCAGACCAAGCGAAGATGTTTGCCACAAGTTTTGTCGGGTTGGCAGAAGTGGGCGGAACAGTCCTGTATGGGCCCTGGGACGCGGATTGAGAAGGAGTCAAGGTAGACGTCCCTGGCGCATATTCCGACTGCGGCGGCGAAGTTTCAGGGAATTGATGGTTCTGATTCATCGGAGGCAACGGCCCAAGCGGTGCAACATCGTCGGCCTCAAGGTCATCCTCGGATGACTCGGAATAGGAGGAGCCAACATCATCAGAGAAGGACAACTCGCTGTCTTCAGAAGTCTCGCTGCATGTGGAAGGCTGGTACTCGTGCTTGAGCGGAGATGAGGTACGTCTGTGATTCCGGAAGCCCGGAGCAGGTGGACTGAAGTTTGGTACTGGTGATACCTTCAGTTGTGGCGTTGGACTGACAGAGCGGTGCGGCGGGGGAGGAGGTGGCACATCTTGTGTTTCTGGCAGCAGCTCCTCCTCGGCCATGGTCCTGGATTTCTTCTGAAGCTTGGCTGGCGCTGAAGATGGCGTGTGGATTGGAAGAGACTCCGCGCGCATCTCCTCGTCCCTCGTCGGGGTCTCCGGCTGGCTAGATTTGCGGAGTTTCGGGATAGCTGGGAGTTCCATCGACGGAACAGAAGATGTACGTCTCTGGGCCGTAGGCCGTTGCGTAGGTTTCCGCTGAGGTAGCGGGGCATCCTCCTCATCAGAATATTCGCTGCTGCTGAGGTCTTCCGGTTCTGACGGAGGATACCATACCGTGTAGTTGCTCTTTCCGCCCCTTTCCGTGGACTCGCTTATATATGAACTTGCCGTATACGAGCTCCCAGTGTGGGATGAGGTAGTAGTGGCGTACGAAGGCTCAGAGTGCAATGTTGGCCGTGACGTCTGCTCTTCTGGGGTCCACAATGCTTGATCCGAGCTTGAATCCCTGGAAGCCCTCGCCGGCCGGGGATCGCCCCGCGAATATCGCTTGGCCTTTGATCTCTTCAGCGTCGGAGTGGTCGGGCTCTCAGCCGCAGCCATCGCATCGGTCCAAGTGCTCGATGAAACCTGCAGGGGCGGTAGACGCGTTTTGCGTGGTGTAAGATCTCCATCTTCCGACCCAGGTGACACCGCGTCAGAGGCACCAAGAGTGCCCTGTTCGCTGCTGAGCACTGAACTTCCAGGTGTCTCTGGCGAGACAGGCCTTGACTTGCTCGGAGTCGCGCGGCTCCATCTCTTGGCTGACTCGCCTGCTCTTTCGCCCATTGGTATTTCGATCTCGCGGGGGCTGGGAGTCCTACTCTTGATTGGAGGAGTGGATCCAGTGACGGCTGATAACAAGGAGGAAGATTCATGGCTGCTTGTCGGACGTGCAGCTGGCTTTTCGCGGAAGCTAAGCCCTCTCGAAACCTTGTGAGGAACGGGCACGAGTCCCAGCATCTGGACCCATTCGAAGCCCACATCTTCATCATTGGTCCGCAGAGTAAGCAATTCACGCCACTCTTCTCCGCCAGAACTATTACCGCGGATCATGACGACGATCTCGCCCTTGAGCTCGCCATTGCGGGCTGAAACGCGGGCGATTTGAATAGGTGGGAAGAAGAGCCAGCGACCCGTATTGTCAACTTCACAGAGTAGTAGATCTCCAGCACTTCCGCGTCCAGGTGCGTCATCGCGGATAAGCAGCTCAACCCTGCAGTCAACCTCTTGTCCGCTTGAATGCAGCAGTGTCATGTCGAAATAGTCTCTTGCGCGCACGCAACGAGTCGCATCGATGCTAACACCGGATAGAGGGGCCAAACTGCGCGGATCCCTTGCTCTTGTAGGGTCTATGCTGGCAGCAGCTTCATCCTCCAGTCGGGCTCTTTCCTCGTTCGATCGCTTCCTCGCCTGAATGACCAGATCTTGGTACCTGGCAGCAAGGTCATTCGCTCGGTCAGATGGCTTGAGGATGTTGACGCCCTTGAGGGTTTTGGCAAGGTACTTGAGGCGCACGAGCGGGCGTTTGAGAAGGAAGGCTACGTCGACTCTTTCACCATCGCCATCGACGACATATCCTTCGTCGTTGCACGGCATGCCTGCGTCGATGGTCGACTCTGCATCTGCGTCATCGTCGTCTTTCTTCTCAGGCTTATCCTCGTCGCTTGCAGGTGCAAGGTTCACGACCACGTCTTGGAAGCCCAACCTCCACGACTTGACGTAATCGGTGTAAACTCTCGTTGCACTCTGTGCCCATGAGAGAAGAGCTTCTGGTTCCTCTTTTGGAATGCGTTTGTGTAGAGTCTTCAGCCTTTCCAACGCAACCCCCATCTCGACAATTGGTTTCGTGATCTTTGTGCTCTCTCCTCCGGTTCCAGTCTTGCTGAAAAGCCCGGCTGTCACAGCAGACTCCGACTTTGACAGCACGCAGGTCAGAAGGACCGGGATAACTCCATCAACGAGTGTACGCAGCTCGCGCATGTACTTCACCTCGTCCGACTGCAGCTCCCTCATCAAATCGTTCATTGTTGCGGTGGCCAGCCTGCTCTTGTTGGTCCGGATGCTGCGTGCGGAGACGATACTCTTGCTCTTCGAATTCGCACGCTCCGGCATCGAGAGAACCGAAATGAGGTCACCGTGCGTGGCAAGCCTCCGCCTTGTGCTGTTCCTGCTCCGGGTGCTCATGCCAGTCATTCCAGTCATGATCGACATAGCGTCGGCAGGCTTTCCAGAGTCGTCGGCCGGGGGGTCATCTTTGATGGCATCATCAGGATGAATTGTGTTGTCAGACCCTTGAGAAACCGTGCGTGAAGCCTTCCGTTTGGTATCGAATGTATCCACCGAGGCAATCGTTGAAAGTTTCCTGCCAGTGGTCGGGAACCCGCGCTTCACAGAATTGCGGGGACGGGGAGTCAAGTCGTGGAAATCAGCAGCCGAGGGATCGACAGACGATGTTGCAACGGATGAGATAGCTTCGTCCTCTGGAATCGTTGCCGGCAACTGGGAGGGACGGGCTTTCGATGACGATTCTGACTTGCGCCGCGCTGGCCTTCGCTTGAGGGATGACGTATTGGACGTCATCGTAGATTCGTCATACTCGACTGTGACGACGTTCTGGTCCTCTTGCGAAGGGGTAAACGATGACTTCCTCTGTCTGTCGTCTGACAAGACCGACTCATCTTGGCTGTCGTAGTTTCTACGCGACTTCCTCCTCCTGTTACTTCCATGACGTGAAGATGGCGACTCATAAGGCTTCCCAGAGTCCTTTTCGCCTCGCTTATCCTCAGTAACCACCGCCGAAGACAGCACTGTTGAGCCTTCTGTACTTGAAGACGAACGCCGCGAGACCCTTCTCCTCTCCTTCTCCTTGTCATCCTTTCCCTCGACGAAAGGATCTGGGGTGGCTGAGAGCCATGCATCGATCCGGCTCCCGAACACCTTCTCGCTGGGCGTGTCTGCACTATCAGCCGGAGTTGGCGTACCGGGTTGAGGCGTGACAGGCGCGGACTGAGTAGCGGTCGGCTTATCAGCAGGCTCAGGGGAAAGAGTCCTGTGGGATTTCCGCCGGCTCGTCCTCCTCTCCGCAGTTCGGTCCCCATCGGGGAGCATGCTCGAGACATCGTCTCTGGACTCGGTGGGCCGCCTCCTCATCCTTCGTCTCCTCCGGAGCTCGTCCTCTGAACGACCACCGGGCGCTGACACTGCGCCTGGGCTTCGGTCTCGCTTTCTCTCCTCGTCGCCGTAGACGCTTTTTGTTTTGCGGACAGACCTTCTCTTCGGAGGCGCGTCCTCCAAAACTTCTCCGCGAGCCAGGGCCTCGTGTTTTTTGATGGCGTCTTTCACGCGATTACTGCTTGAAGGCGGCTCGTACGACAGTACCCGGGGAATGAAGCTGTCCACCCTTCCACTTGTTGCTCGAGGCGCTGGAGGTTGCTCCGGCGGCTCGTCTTCGTCACTGCTCTTCGAAACCGTTGACTTACGCCGCCTCCGCACGGCGGCAACTCTGGTACCGTCCGGCGCAAAAACAGGTTTGGGCAGGATCGGGATCTTGGGCGGACTTTTCTTAGGCTCCTCCTTCTTAGGTTCCATATCCTTCTTCTTAGGCTCCTCCTCCTGCTTCTTAGGCTCCTCTTTCTTCTCCTCCGGCTTCGGCACCTGAACTTTCTTGACGGCCGGACGCACCCAGCCGGTGGGCCTATTTTCCTTGGGCGGCGACCGGCTTTTACGCCAGTGGCTGTCGCTGATAACCCGCTTCTTCGGCGTCACGGCAGCCTGCATCTCCTGATCAAGCTCATTGCCCTTCATGATCTTAATCGGCGAAGGCGACTTCGCTGTGCGCTTTGCTGGGGCCTTCATAACCGGCGGATCCTTCTCTTTCGCCTCGCCGTCAGCCGCGTCAGCAATGGCACCGGGAACCGGTTCGGCCGCCTCTTTAGGTCCCTCGTCCTTATCCGTTTCCTTAGGCGTTGTAGCTTCCTTAGACGTTGCAGTTTCCTTAGGCGTTGCCGCTTCCTTTGGCGTGGCTGCTTCCTTTGGCGTGGCTGATTTCTTGGGAGTTCCCGCTTTCTTAGGTGTTGCCGCCCCCTTTGGTGTTGCCGCTCCCTTTGGCATTGCCGGTTCCTTGGGCGTTGCCGGGGAGGCTTTGGCAGCCTCCGGCGCGTCAGGCTCGGCGATGGTGATGGAGCCGCCGCCCGCGGCTTGCCATTTCTCGATCTTCGCTTTTATCTTCGCATTATCGATGGGACCGGGGCCCTTGCCCAAGACGAACGGGGACTTGGCGGGCTTCTTGTCGGCGGGCGTTGCGGGTTTGCTCTTCGGGTTCGCCGGCGTGGTCATGGGTGTCTGTCGGGCAGCGCGCACATCGAGGGGCTGGGCTTTAGCTTTCGAAACCACACAAAAGCGAAAAACTGCGGGGAGGAAAGGGTGGTCCGGAGGGGGGCGGGCTGGGTTTTCTGGTCTGGCTTGTGACCGGAGAAGATGGTATGCAGGTGCTGACAGCAGGGCCAGAAAGGCTGGAGCTGGCGGTGGGCTTTCCTTACCTTGCAGCAAGCCTCATGGGCCTGGATACCACGTCAGATGGATGTCTAGAGAACCGGGCAGCCCGCGCGCAGCGTAACTTCCATAGACAAGCGAGAAGGAAGCGGGAGGTGGCTGCTGTCGCAGCGCCCGTCGACGTGCTAGTTCGAATCGCGGGTTGTTGGTTGCGCGGGCTTGCTGCAAGCAAGTTGCGTGGTGCAGAAGTGTGGGACTGGGACGCTTGTTTGCAAGGTATGCTGCAGGTCTGCGCGAATCGATGATGGCGCCCGAGCTTCCTGGAGATGTGCTGAAACGGGGCGTGCAGGCGTCGGTTCCCGGTCGGGGCTTGCTTGTGGCTGGAAGGCTGTTGTTGACGCTGGGCCCGTTGTGCGTTATGTTTACTGCCTGGTTGTTTGCGCCCGATAGCTCTGGCCAGCGGCCCATGCTTGTGAAGATCTGTCTCGCGCGACTTGCCTCGACCGTGCGCAGCCTACCAGTGCCCAACGCCTCACCGCCGCCTGCTTCGGAAGCCTTCTTTCCTTCGGTGAGAAGGGGTCAAGCTGTCCACGCGCCAGCAGCCACGCGGCGCGCAGTCGCGTGCAGCGTCCACGTTCCTCAGCCCGTCGACAATCTTTTGCTTTGAGCACTGAGGTGATCAGCAGCAGCTATCGACGGATCTACCGAGACGTCATGCACGGGCTCAGGACTGCTCTCCCTCTGCCGGGGAGGTGGTCAGAACACGCTCCGAGAGACATCCCAAGGCACCGCCCGCTACTCGCTAACGAATGGTTGCCGCGCCAGGCCCGTCTCATCCCCCAGAATCAGCCTGGCTTGGTGTCTGTCGTCCTGGTTTTCTTCCATTCTCAGGGGCGAGCCAATTGACTTCATTCCATGCCGTCATTCCACTCCTGCGTCATCGTGCTACAAAAAGCGGGTGCGACACATCATTTGGAGGGGCTGTGCCAGCGTCTCCAATGCCGTCGAAGATATAAATTCCTTTCTAATAATAAGCCAGAACGTATTATTCCTAAGTCTCCAATTATAGCTCTACTTCTACAATTCCTTCCTCTTCCTTGGGCTGACAGGCGACGCGTTGAGGCATTTCTCTACCCGCGCGACCGCCTTGAAAGCCCTACCAGAAGCTCTGAGGCTGTTCACGATCAAGACTAGTGTATGTCAGTACACGTATTCAGCGCGTGTCCCAAGAGCTGGCAGGTACTCACTGATCGGGATGACAATCCAAAATGCGTTCATGAGCACAAAGTAGAACCAAAAGTAGTATGACTCTGGCCGGGAGTAGTTCAGGTTCGACAGGTAATGGTCAAACATAGCGGTGGCGTAGTACAGGACATCGCCATACAGCTGGCCGAGAGACACGATCGCCTGCAGAGGGTATCGAAGCGGGTGCTCGGTGGTAATCATGTGCGCGACGACGAACGAGAGAGGTCCCCAGCACACCTTAGTTCAAGCTTCAGTAATTCGATCGTCCAACGGCATCCAAGGCCCACTTACAGCGGTGATGGTCTCCATGCAAAGTACAAACGGATCTTGCGTCAGATAACGCGAGTCCGAAAGTGCATACTCCTTCCACAACTGCCCAAACAGGTGTTGCGAGCCACCGAGTCTCCTGAAGTTGTACACAAAGAAGCCTGATTTGTGTTCGTTAGATTGCGTTCGACTCGGAGAATCACGGCTGGTGCCTTGCCTTCGAAGAAAAAGTGTATGCAGCCACCTGTTACAAGACGTTAGCAGCGCCCAAGTACACGTTTGCGTGGAAGGAAACCAACTCAATACAAACCACAGTATCTGCAAGAGCTCGGGACCGCGCAGTGTCGGCCTGAACTTCTTCGCGACCAGATATGTAACCAGGAAGACAACAGCGCACCCGGCGGCAAAAGACGCGAGCAGCTGGGGCATCGTGTAGTCATTGGCCAAGTATCCTGCAATCTCGACCTCGAGGGGATAGTAGGGGTGCAACGGGCTTGGGGGTCTCGTGGCGTTGAGTTGGACAGGCACCTCGAGGGCCGGCTCGAAAGCTGCCGTCGCTGATTCCGCCATGGCCGAAGCGGCGGATGCGACGAGGTCGGCGGATTCCATGGTGGGCGGGCGACTAAGAGGAGAGGCAGAGTAACAGTCTGCGGCGAGCGGGAGGAAGCCGTTGCAGCCAAACAAGGCTGGGAGCTTAGCTGTGATGAGGTCGTTAATCGTAGCTCGGGCCATGATTCGTTACGAATATCGTTAATTTCTGCTTCGCTGCTCGTTAGACGCGTCGTTCACTCCTCTTCGGATCGCTGGATGAAGTAGGTATAGTGTTGCCGTCATTGAGGCGAGGAAGCGACGGGAGGCCGATCGCACGCCGAGGCAATCCGTGCGGGCGCTGGCGAGCGCGCCAGCGACGGCCGCCTGCTGCAGCATTGGAGGTTCCACGAGAAGAAACAAAGCAATTGTGATGTCGTCGGAAGCGCGCCGACGCGCTATCTGATGCCTTGCAGCTCGAGTCCCATCCATGCCAGGCTTCCCGGCTCTCAGCTGCGCCGTCATCACCGGATACGGCCATGCTCCGCCGTAGATCAGGGAAGCGCACCCGCTGTGGGTGGGTGGCTTAATTCCAGCCTATTGCCTTAGCCCACAACGCACCATTCGACCTCGGCCTCGATTCGTATGCATGATTTGAAGCGCACCACTGCGGATGTTCTCGGACCACACTTGATGACGGGTGAAATGGTCGAGAATTCGACATCGCCGTGCCGAGATCGAGCGTCGCTAGCCGGGGGACGGACCAAGTTGCTCTTGCTCCAGAACAAGCTTGCGTCACTGGCAGCATGCTAAGACAGCTCCGTGATGTTTCGAAACAAGCCTGTTCACCCACCTATCGCCTTTCCAAAAGGACATTCGGGCGGATTATGTGTGATCTAGGATGAGAAAGCAATCCGAGGGTTAGCTTGTTTCTGGCGCTCGCACGCACGCGCGGCGAACGAGTGGCAGAAGGATGCATAAAAAGGAAATACAGCGCTGAAATGGTGTCTTAGGTATGGTTGTGATCTGACCGAATCAATTCTATAATCTCTCTACAAATCCAAAGACCCGCCGATGCAAGGGTAGTCATGTACATGAGCAAAATCATCTATCCCGTCTGAACTCCAGTGTCAAATCCAAAGGCCCAAGCTTTTACATAGCAGGTGCTTCTGCACCATGCCTACTGACTTTCCGCGTCCTGTAGCACCACTGCTCTTGGCAGCTTTCTACGGTCGAGATGGAGGTCCTGATGACTGACACCATTTGGTCTGATTCTGGGGCTACTCCCATTGCGAGAGTGTCCGTTGACACACTTGTGGACAGGGCTCCTGGGGGGAGTTGGTATCTTCGTCTTTGCAGCCGACGCCGCGCAGCCATTCTCCCCAGCGAACTCGTGCTTTGCATCTAGAACCCTGCCACCGGCGTAGGCACATGCGCCGAAAGCATGGCGTACTAACGAATCGCCTGTCAGGCTGCCAATAATGAAGACTGAGGGCGCAATTTCCAAATCCTCTTCTGCCTTTTCGCGAAGGGTCCGCCCGGAAATCAAGCCTGGCAACGGCTCGTCCTCCTCTTCATGTTGTCCAGTGGCGGGAATCATGACCTCTGAACGTAGTGGCTCCTCAAGGTACTCAAGAGAGCCGCGCCTTCCCACCAGGTACTCAATCCCGCCTACAACACGTTCAATGATGTCTCCAGACTCCAGACGTATCGTAATTCTGGCGAAGTCGTCAATCGAGGTGACATCCACGATTGTGGCGTTGGCCAGGCCTTCATATACGCTTGCCCAGTCGCGATTGGCGAAGAAAGGGTTGTTTTTCTTCCTCATCAACGGAGATGCAAATGATTTGGACGTCGTAGACGAGAGAGCGGCAAATTTCATCTGTCGATAGATACCAGCGTATTCAGGATAGGCCTGGTGATGGCAACCCCGTAGGGGAGATGGCCTGTCCTCCGGCGACCAGTTGAACATGTGGATGACCTTGCGGTGCGGAGGCGTCGAAATGATAACATCGGCAGCGGAAAATCCCGACCCTACCACCAGAAGAGGCTTCGTCACATTGCGTACGCTGCGCAGAGGAGATAGAGGCGGCGGTGGGGGGATGTTGACCGAAAATATCCCGGACCCGAGAACAAGATGCTTGCATCGAATACCATGAGAACCGATGTAGAAGCCGTCGGCCGTCCTTGAGACACGAGACACTTGAGCATTATTCAGGATAGACTTCGCAGTTCCGACAGCGCGCGGATACGCCTTGTAGTACGCAGCCACCTGAGTCCGAGTAGGGCGCAAAAAGTGCGGCAACGGTTCGCCATTCACAGCCTTCCAATGGTCCGCAAAAGAGTACCCAGGCAATGAGAGCATCTCAGCATAACTCAAAGTGCCAATATCACTGGTCGCTGACACTGGGCTGTCGGTCCACTGGCCTCCGGCATCGGGGGTGTTGCCCAGAGCGAGATGCGAGACAGCTTGGTCCGGCTCGTAGCGCCAGTCGACGCAGGATTCCGGGTCGATCTCAGTATCGGCATTTGGGCGGATCAGGGTATCGAGCAGGGTATTGATAGGCAACGCCTGGGTCGAATAGCGGAGTGACGACTGGAAATGAGCGTAGAGGTCTGGCGTCAGGTCGAGCAGGTTGGGACGGGACTCGAGCTTCGCGCGAAGCAGCGGATCGTGGTGCGGACGGGCATAGTACGGAATGTGGCCGTGGAGGATATAAGACAGGATCAACGCCGAGGGGCCGTTGCCTGCAATTCGCAAGAAAGCAAGTCCATTGCGTCAGCCGACAAGCGTGGGTTGGAGGCCGCAGTGCCACAGAGGCGACCTGGTGGGCGGGTGCGGGCCGGCACTTACCCACAATCACGGTGTCAACGTCCCGAAGCGCGGTGCTCGCCATGTCGCGCATTTCTGCAAAGCCCGAGGCGCCATGGAACGAGGAGTCGCGCGTGGTGGCCGGGCCATGGTGGTGGTCTTGTAGATTTGTAAGGCGGTTAGGATGCAAAGCGTCCGCCCGCGTGGAGGTGGCCAGCCTTTCCTCTACGAGTGGGGGCGTCGGCGTTACCGTCATGACTTGCCCGCATCCCGGGCGGACTAGGTTGCCAATTGCAGCATGCTCACGCCCGCATCTTCCGCCGTTTCTTTCAATGCTGAGAATTTTTCCTTTTTCCGCCGTTAGCTCCCATGCCCATTGGCTGGCCCCGCATGCCTTGCCCGCTTGCTTTCGGAAACGCACCAACAGCTCCCTGAACAAAGGCACTCCGTTCCTGAGTAGCCTTCCCTCTCACCACGCCCGCTGTCTGAATCGCCCGATTCGCTCCGGCGGAATTACCACTAGACCCGCCGACGGCGCTTGGTCATCCACGACCCGAGGTCCTATTGCTCCGCATCCTGGCAGGAAATGTCCGTCCTGATGATTACAGTAGTCGTTACTGGGTCGGATGACCTCACGCTCATGCTCACCCCTACGCTTCGGGTAGCTGATTGTCATGGCCGTTTAGTTGATATAGGTTCACGTCACAAGTTCAATTCCTGGAAATTGGCAGAGTAATCCTGGCGATGTTTCTCGTGATCATTTGTTCTGTAACCGCTATACTTCCCCTCCTTCGGGCATTATTGCTTCCTCGAGACCCACGGGCGTCCTGCTAAATGAGGCGAAAGTTGTTCTTGGCCTGAAACATACACGTTGTGTATCTCACGGGGAGGACAGTCCACTGGTTGTTGCGGACGTGGTTTCGACAGGGCGATTTACAACCGCATTCGATTGATGATGGTATCTTGCTTAGAACTCCTTGATGACATCTCCTCTGCGCTTGCCACGGAGATAGTACTTGCCCTACGTCGCAACGTCAGCCTTACGTCCACATGGTGTTCTGACGACAGCCTGTTCTTCAAATGCCCTTGGAGCCCAAGGCGCTATCCCGCACACATGCTCATTGTCTTGCGCTCCGCCAGCGCCAGCTGGAATCAACTTGTTTCCTCAGGCCGGATGTGTTGCCCCCCGAGAAAATAGCCATGACAAGTTCAACTCACATCGGTCTTGTAGGCAACGAGTCCGACGACGCTCGGCACAGCGATAGCGACCCAGAAGGAAATCCAAGCGGTCCTGGGAGTCCAACGGAAGTACTTGTAGCGGTTGGGGCCGACGTCTGTAGGGTCGTCAATGCAAACCGCAGCGAAGGACGGACGAGCGCGCGCTCAAGCGGCGGGGTCGTGGGAAGGTGTCGTACTGCCGTACTTGACCAGCGCCGGGTCTTCGTGGAGAACTGCGGAAACACGCGATGTCAGCTCAATGCGATCGAGAGAGCTAGGATGCGCAGGATGAGAGCATACCGTGGTGGTCGCCTGCCATAGTGGGTGATGTTTACAAGCAGCAAGCTCGGGGTGTTGCGGTCGTGCTCCTGCTGTAATGGCGCCCCAGCGATTGGCCGCGATTCTTGGCATCACGTGAGGCCGAGATTCACACCCACCTGCGTTGATCCAGATCGGACCATCTCATGTTCTCCACACCATCCATTTCCTCCGGCATCTGATCTTGCGGCTGACATTCCCAATTCGTCTCCCTAAGCTCAAAAGGAAAGAGCTGCATGTGATGCTTCACAGGAGTATCCTTATCTGCAATAGGGCCTCTGTGCCTAGGTACTTTGCTGCTAGCGCCGGCAATCGTATATCCGCTGGTCTTCATCTTAAATTTCAATCGCATCCCAGTTTGAGCCCAATTCCTCATCGCGTGTTCTCCGCTTCTGTGAGCAACAGTGTTTCAAACTCCAACCACGTCAACATGGCAGCGGATCAACAGAATGCAAAGATCACACTCTACTGGTTAGTACAGCCATGTCTTGCCTCTCCATTTCCTTCAATTAACGTCATGAAGGCTTGACAAGTCGCGCTCCCATCGTGTCCTTTGGCTGCTCGAAGAGCTGAAAGTCGACTATGAGCTCAAGGTCTTCAAGCGGACAAAGGACAAGCTTGCGCCCCCCGAGTTGAAGGAGGTGCATCCTCTCGGCAAGTCCCCAGTGGTGGGCATTCAGGCTCCTGGTGCCGACAAGCAGATCATGCTTGCCGAGTCGGGCGCCATCACCGAGTACCTCACCGAGTACTTTGGCAAATGGCTAATCCCAACGCGCTATGCCGAAGGCAAGGAGGGCCAGATTGGCGGCGAAACTGAGGCTTGGATTCGGTACCGCTTCTTGATGCACTATGCAGAAGGCAGCATCATGCCACTGATGGTGTTCTCGTTGCTTCTCTACAGTATGGCCCCTCTCTGGCTTACGGATCACGCCGCTGACCCTTCGTAGTGATCAAGACGGCACCTGTTCCTTTCTTTATTAAGCCGATCACCAACGCTGTTGCGGGGAAGGTCGAAGGCGGCTTCCTGAAGCCAAACTTCAAGACGCACCTTAGCTTCTTGGAGGAGCAGCTTGCCACTTCCGGAGGCGATTACCTCTGTGGCAAAGATATCACTGCTGCTGACATTCTCATGAGCTATCCGTTGGAGGCGGCCACGCTTCGCGCGGGTCTGACCAAGGACAAGTACCCCAAGCTCGTGGCCTATTTGGACCTTCTGCATGAGAGGGAAGCATTCAAGAAGGCGAACGCGAAGATCAAGGAAGTAACCGGGCAAGACTACGACCCAAACATCTTCAATGCGTAAGGACCGGAGGAAACATGGCATGGGTTGATTGTAGGGAATAACTCGGACGCAATGAACAAACAAGCAGTAATTCCCTGTCGCAGATGCGTGCATATGTGTCGAGAGGGATTACTGAGCTATTTCGAAGCTTCCTCTTGAGCGTTTTCGTGGGGCACGGTGGCAAAAGTCGTGGCGGCACGGCGTCACCGGCGGGCTGAGGAATAATCAGGCGGTGGTGCCTGGCAGAGGCTCATGGAAGATGTTGGATGGTGTTGCGATAAAGTTAGTGCGACCTATGCGACCGCGTTGCCGTCCGAACCGCGTATGAACGGAACGGCCGTGGCCCGATACGGACGGCGGGCATGCGAAGTAGCGAAGGGCGGCGGCCGAGGCTGGGCAGCGTCATGGACGGCGCGGCCTACCAGCTCGCATTTTCAGAACGCGTGGAAATGACAAGAGTACATAACGCGGCAGGAAGCGAGAGCAGCCAGTCAGAGACGGGGATCTGGACTTAACAATGAGGGCGTTGCTTACGTGCGTCATGGCAGGGCTGCCGTCGGACGAACCAGAAGTGGGCTGCTGCCTCCCGTCCGCGTCGCTCCATCCCGCAACCTCCGCCGGCCGAATTGCTGACAAGGCGTCGCAGAGTAAGCTGCGGCTCCTGTTCGGGAACTGTGGCAGATCTTAACACCAAGTGAATGGAATGCGCGCGGAGCTTAGATGCGCTGCCGTCGCCACTGGCACCGAGCGCATCGTGATGTCGGTGCAGGATATATAGGATGGCGGACGAGCTATGTTCTGCTTGTGCGCTGTTGCTTTATCACACGCCCTAGTACTCAAACGAGACCAACAGAATCCGGCCTGCCAAAGGCACCGCCGCTGAGAGGCGTTGAGGAAGCCCGGAACCAGAATTCTCAGGAACCCCGTCAGCAGTCCCAAACTCGAGCAGAGAACGGTGGTGGTCGGCAACGACATCGAAGATTTACCTAAGCGACGCGGCATGTCAGGCTTCGCTCACTTCGCCGACCAAGACCCTGCAAACCCACCGCGACGACGCCATGTCGAGAGTCTGCAGTCTTCTAGCCAGGTAGCAACCCCCACAAGCTCCTCGGGCCTTGCGACCCCGCGCAGCAGCTGCCAAGGCCGGCTGCGCGCTCCCGTGCCCGTGCCCGCCCAACCCGCACGCGTCGCCCTACCACCCGGCCCAGAACAGCCCCCACGCTCGTCTGAGTTCTGGGACTGGGAAAACGCCATCGACTTCACCGACGTCGCCGAGTTTTATGAGCCCCAAGGCGAACTCACCAGAGCCCGCTACCAGGCCCCCGGCCAGGACTTCAGCTTCCCCCAGCCCATTTCCGCCTCCGAACTCGAACCCTGCGCCAGTGCCAGCGCCAGCAGCCCTCGGCTTACGCCCTCCGCCGCCTCTCCTGTTCTGGATGCGAGCAATTCCTTCCCCGCCTTTCCTTCCGCCTTTCTTCCCCCGCCGGCACGCGGCTCCACGTTCGCCTCGGCCCAGCCGGTCATGAAGAGAAAGGACCGTTCCGAGTCGGCCTCTATTGGCTCCGCTGCCGCCCTGCCATTCGGCATTGAATCCATCCAGGAGCCGGCCGCCAAGCGTACTGCAACCTCGCGATCTTCTTCTGTGGCAGATGAAAGTCCCACGCTGACGCAGGGCGCAACTTTTGCGAACGCGCCAGTCGGATCCCCTGAGGGGCTGGGTAATACCGCCAGAACGACTCCGATGACCACCGCCGCTCATCCGGTAACCCAATCCACGCCGGCTGGCCCCGCACAACCAGTGGCCACGCGGCCACGCAAGATTGCCGAGCTCTCGAACAATTATTCGGCCATTTTACCTGCCGGCAAAGTCTTCCCCATCCAGATAGGAAACGAACTGTTCAGGCTCTCTGGGGCCTCCATTTCCTCAGATGGTAAGTCAGCCATCAAAGCCCAATCCCAGTGTCGAATGGCTACTAAGGCTGCCAGAGCACCCTCGTACTTCTCCCATTTCTTTGCGGAGCAGCTGTACAACAATCCCACTGGAAAGGCAGGTGATGTGAAAACATTATACATCGACCGTGATCCAGCCACTTTTCGGGACATTTCTCTTCATCTTCAGGGCTACTACGTTAGGCCCCGCGATGGAGAGCACTTTGTCCGGTTGTTTGCCGATGCTCAGTTCTACAGCCGTAAGTCAAGGGATTTGTAGTCGGGGGGAAGATATGCTGATTTCCACAGTGCCTCGTTTGACGCAACAACTTTTCAAGTCGGAAATCTTCATTCAGATCGGTGGCCGTGACTTTCAGATACCCCGAGATCTCTTTTCTAGCCCTGGAGACTCACCAAATTTCTTTTCTCTGGGTTTCGCCCATTTCTTCACGACTCCTCAAGAGGTTTTCCCCGGGTTGGATCGTCAGACCCTGCTTCGACCACCATCAATCCTTCCACCATCTGTACCAAACCGATCTGCACAAACATTCGAGGATCTCTTGCGCTTGTTGCAGGGCTATCCCCTGCACATCCGTGACGAAGGCCACCGGGCTGATTTGATCCGGGATGCACGGTACTTCCACTTCAAAGGCCTCGAACAGCGTCTCCTACCCTGCGAAATCATGTACAACCTCGCGCGCGAGAGGTCAGAAATAATCATGCGCCTAGAGGACATCCGCCAGTCGGGCGTTTCGTTCTCACCCGAAACGGAATCGTTCTCAGGTGCAGACTCTGCCTCAAGCGCTGCTGCAACTCCAGCTGCAGGACCACCACCGAGCGTGGGCGGAAGCACTCGCGCTGGATGGGTCACCTACGCACGGCCATATGCGGATGACACTGCGTACGAACTCATATTGGAGCTCTCGGGCGAATCGGCACGCATTGACGTTCAGTCAATGCGCGCCACGTTCTACGGAAACACAAAAGCTCGCATATCCAGCCTTTTCCAAGTGATCGCCAGCAAAATGGGCCTGCCGGCGACTCAACCACTAGGTCTTATGATGCTGCAAACCGGCGGTGGCGTGGCTGCTCAACCTGCGAGCCCAGCAAACTCTGGAGTAAGCGGTGATAGAGTCAAGATCGCCATTGGTGCCGACTGTTCGATAGACCTGGATGGGGTGCGAGTACTAGCGGACAAGCGAGACCGCGAGACTGGTCAGTTCTTGGATCCACAGTCGAGCCTGCTTTTGCGCCTTAGAACGCCGACGGCCGACGATGAGGTAGCCTTAGACTGGGTCGTCTCGAGAAGCCATTGGAGACTGCGAGTCCAGCCTCGGCGCTTTGACGGAGAACCTCGGGTTGAAGTTGTCATGCATGCCGTCAAACTTGACGCATACACAGGAGAGGCGGCAAGGAACGCACGGAGAGGATTTCTCTCGTAGAGATTGCCTGCTTCCAAGTGCGCCACAGAGTTTCCGTTTCGTACAGTACCATCTTGTGCTACGTTACCGTGTACAATACGTTTCCCCCACGAATTTGGGCTTCTCTCACAACAGTGCGGCAGCATTGCTTCGGAGTTGTGTACAATTCCTCGGCACGAGAGCTTTGAAATCGGGTCATTGGGCGGTCTTTGTGTTGTTTGATGCACTCTTCTCTCTTTTGGTGTTGTCAAGATATCCTTCTCTTTATGAAGTACGTCGATACTCCTCATATGCTTTTCCCAACATGTCTTAGTCTCGCTACAGTCAAACACACGTTGCATGTATTGAAGTACAGTTGTGACGGAGCTGGTGGATTCCATGCTATTCGCCTCTTGTTTGCTACCTCGTTTGCTACCTTGTTTGCTGTTGATTAGTCATCTGGCGCGTACATATACTACGCTGCCCAGCAGATAGCTTATAGATCATTCTGCGCATTCATCAAGTTGAAAACGCACCATTATCATAGTGTTTGTTTTTCTCTTTCAAGTGCACAGCAGCTCAAACTTTGATTGAACGTTGCTTCATACATTGTCGTGACTATAGAACGATACAGAATTACCCCTTCTATGTCGGCACCACTCAATTAATAGCAATTATACAAAGCATAAGTTGCCTTTTTCTCAAGGCCAACACGAACTATAAATGTCGCTACTCTTCCCCAGGCACCGCGCCTCTGGGACAACGCTTTTGGGGCTGCTCCCCCAAACCCCCAGCGTAGAACTGGCGGAGGTTCGCTCCATCTTCCGCCGGGTGGTCCAGCCACGGACTTGTCGGATTTTCTTTCTCCCATCTTCCCTCTCTCTGCCTCCCTCGTCGGATTAATTATAGCTTCCACGTTTTGGATCATGCGACGTTTCTTCGTCAATGGGAAATGGACCAGGTGGGTATTTTTGTTCGTAACGGGCCATCGTCCCTCTGGTAGGTGGGTGCGGTTGTGGAGCGGACGCGCGCTCAGACCGGACGGTTTGACACTAAGACCCGAGGGTGGTGAGGCGTGGCGCGCATAAGAGAGCGCGAAACAATCTCGTGGCGCACGTCCGCTTTCCTTGAACACCACATCTCCTCTAACAAGGAGGAAAGGTGTCCGTGTAGCGGATACCAAGAGTCGCCGCGTGGTACCGGAAGCGACTTCTCTTCTTCAAATGCGCAGAGAGATTTGCGCGATCGACAAAGAATTTCTTTTCCTCTTTTTGGGGGCGTTTTTATCACACTTCCGACTTGTTTTTCGGCGCCAACTCGAACTCGGATCCGCCGACGGTATTGGGTGTTTGGGGCACGGAATCTGCATGCGGATGAGCGTCGTCGTCACCATCGTCGTACTGCACGTAGGTGTTCTGCGGGGCGGCGACGCCGCCTTCGGCGTTGCGGCTGCGGTGGGAATCGGTCGGCGTTTCGCCACTCCAGTTGAAGTTGTACATCTGCGAGTTGCGCTTCATACTGGCGAAGAAGGGGTTGGTCCAGCGGCGGCGGGCGTAGAGTTTGCTGTTGCGGTTGGCGGAGCGTATAGGTTTAATAAAGGAGGAGAAGAGGCGCGAGAGGCTGCCCTTGAGGGCTGGGATCGAGGCGCAGATCAGGCCCAGCGAGGATTCGACGATGGTCAGGGCGAAAGGCCAGCGCGCGTTCCAGGTCGTGTCGTACGTTCTAAAGAAGATGCGGTGCAGTTGGATGGTTCGGAGGATGCCGCAGACGCCGGTGCTGTTTACATTAGGCTCCGGTCGACTATGTGTGCAGATGGAAGCGCGGAAACTTACATCAATCCCAGGCTGAAGACGAAGCCGAGAGCTAGTTTGGCGCGCTTGGAGATGCGGAGGTCCCAGAAGATGGCCATGGGTAGGATGCAGGCGATGAAGTCTTGGACGGCGCTGATTGCGCCATTGGCGACGTTGCCCGCGCCTTCGTTGACGCAACTGTACTCGTGCTTCATTTCCCACATGGGATTGACCTTATTCCAGTAGGCGTTTACCGGGGAGCACTCCAAAGGAATTGTTATGATGAAGCAGATTGCGTAGGCAATGATGAATGCCATGTTGGCCCAGATGGTCCATTTGAACCATTGGCGAATTTTCCCAAGTCGGCGGTAGAACAGTAGGATGGAGAGCTTGGTCAAGGTGGTACTGGCTATGTAGAGTAAAGATATGGCCAGGGTGATCTTTCTGCTGAGCGGACCCATCTGTGGGGTGATGTCCCAGGCATGGCGGTCAAAGCCGTAGAGCTGCTCGGCTACAATTGGATCAGTGGATGGTCTCGAGGCGATGAAGTGGTACGGATGCCTACCAAGGCAAGTGGCGACGCAAAGAGCAATCTGTGGAATCTTCAATGACGAGTCAGCGACTGGGATTGGCCAGGGGTGGGATGGACAATATACCAAAGCCACGGCGATGAGAGCATCGTCCAGACCGGCATTATGCCTGATGATAAAGCGATCGTAGAAGCGGGATCCGACTATGGCCAGCGACAGGACGGTGAAAACCACGCTGATGATGGTAAGGAGGGGCGGGGCGCGGATGCCGTGGGGGTAGGCGTCGGTCTGCCATTGGAGCACCAGCTCCAGTGGAGGCACCACGCCACCAGGCATGGCAACGGCCGATAGATGGGGTTGAGGGAGAGGAACGAGTCGCGGGAGGCGGGTAGGATATATTGCGCGGGGCAGGTTCCGGAAACGTGGCTCAGGATTCGCAGGATCCGGGGTGGGCTTTTAGTATTGTACTCTGCGGTGCAGGGCCTGGGTGAGCCGCATGAAGAAGGGTCCCCGGCATGCAGGGAATGACCCTCGGCGGGCACGTGTTGGATCTGCGGCTGATCCACTCCACGTGCGAGTGACGCTCGCTGAACAGCCGTCCAAGCTTTATCGAAACTAGCCTCTTGGATTTGAGAGATCGGAAATAACGTGCTGGTGGTCCGGAGACGCTCTCATGATGCGGTTTTCACATTGGTGGACAGGGCCCACCGCAGGTAGGAGGGCGCAGCTACTTTAGCGGCTGCCCTGCCCGCCGCACCAGTGCCTGGATCACTTTAGTACGTACGGAGTAGACGTAGGATGTTTGAGAAGGTGGTTGGTGGAGCGCATACTTTGCTTGGAAGGCGACGGCAGCTGCACCTGCGTCACGCCATCCTTCCGACTGCCCTGCCATATGATCTCCGGGGTCGCGTTAAGAGGCAGCGCAGCCAAGCTAGAGCAGCGCGTCCCTATTTCGCGGTTGAGGTTGAGACGAGGGCAGCAAGCGAGGCGGACTCGTTCGCTAGAAAATAAGCTCAGCTGGTGGCGGCGCGCTCGGTGGTGCGGCGCCTTCTCCACAAGGGAAATGACGCCGCCCCGTTGGTGACGAGGCTAACCCGGGTCCCTCAGGAGGTTCGAAAAGGGCCGAGAGGCGGCGTGGAGGGTGGTTAGGTGGGAGGCTCCTAGGTTCGCAGCGGGAAGCGCGTCCAACGTGGCCAGCCAGCAGCAGCCAGCAGCCAGCAGCCAGCAGCCGGCTAGTAAAAAGAGGACGTGGCCACGTTTCGGCAATCGACCTCGGCCTTTGAAACTATCTCTTTCGCATTGACGCTGCGCTCGCTTCCTATTGCGATCGGCGTACAATTTGCTGGCGAATATGAGTAAACATCATGCAGTCCGTGAGCATGTCTACTGTGTAGCAGGGCTGGTGGGCTGCTGTGGGCTGCTTCCGGTGCCGGCGCTAAATCCTTCCACCCGTCGCATCGTAATCGCCTCCAACCCTGACCTCACCTCGCCCAACAATCCAGAACCTGCGACAAATGATCGCTCTGCAGCACGCGCCAACTCCATCCTGGCAACCTCACTGCTTCGATCCTACTTTTAGTGAGAGACGTCGCTTACAATACAATAGGTACACCTTCTGCCTCGAAGATCCCCACACAAACTCCGCACGGTTGCATCGGAATGGAGCTAATTGGTCCTTGCTTCCCTCTCACTCTATTGCAGTAGATACTGTACGGTAGGTCGGCGGAGTCGAACGGTGAAGATCAAAAACCTTCACACTTTCCGGTCAGCCGAATGCCCATCTCGCAAAACGACGCCAGCACCAGCCCCGCTCTGCTGCACACCTCTCCAGACCGTCACGAGCGCCCACCTTGAATTTCGCTACCGACCCTCTGGTGATCAGCGCCGTAGACGAAAGCCATTTCCGCTTCGGGAAGGATCGATACCCTCGTCGACCAGGCCTGCGCCGGTCGCTGCTCCGCAAGTGCAATGGGAATGCCATCAACCGTTGACCCACGACTCGATGTGGGGAATGAATCCGTGCGGCCGACGACGCAAAGTTTAATTCATCCTAGTATTGTAGCCCAGTCCAAATGTCTAGACCTTTCGTACAGTCTACGCGCTTCGGCACGAATACTCGGTCCAGCTTTCGAGCGCCTTCTGCAGTTGGTTGGCGTCGAGGGAGTAGTCGGTGCTGAGAGAGCATGTATGACTCGTACATGTTTGTTTCGACCCTGGATATATAGGGTTTGTTATAACGGTACCGTCACAGCTCAGAAGGCGTCCAATTGCACCTTGAATCTCTTGATTCAGGTTTTCCAGGAGCACACAGTCTCACACTGTTCACGTCTGGCCGTGAAGTCTGCATTCACCAGATTGGCTGGAGTGATGATCTTGCCCTGTTCGCTGGTGCTTACACGTCTCAGGCGAGCGTGGTCATACCTTCAGTCTGTGTCCATCCTTCTCCTTCGTCTCTGGGTTATTGTCTTCCTCTGAGTGGCTGGTGTTCTTAATTTCTTTCTTAGTAAGTAGGTATCCGAATGCATGGTCATAGCAAAAGCAAGTCACTGTAACAGAGACAAAGGAGGATGCAACTTCTTAATTAGGTTGTCCAGAAGCCATCAACGGAAGGAACGAACAGCCGTTGCAACAAAAGCCTGTGAGTCGCAAAGCCCGAATTGTTCAATTCCCCAAACAACCATGGCAATACAGAGACCCGGGACCAGACCGAACACCGACCATGAGGGTATAACCGCACTTCCTCTTCCTCCCTCGGTCTGACTGTTTTGCCGTCTCTGTCCACGTCGTAGTTCGCGAGGTTCTCCACGGCAGTCGGATCAGCCGTCTATATATTTGACGTGAGAGTCACGGTAGCGACGATGGTGGTCACGGTCTCGGTGACATCAGGCCAGACGTAGGGAACGACCGCCGTGGCAGTGTCGAAGGTGGTGCTGGTGACACTGTGCTGGCTGTCAGTTGCTGAGGACGAGTGGGAAATGATCAACTTACATCTCATCTGTCACATCAGAAGCAACCAGGCCGGCAAAGGCCGCAGACAGGACGATGATGGAGAAGCGCATGTTTACTTTGGCCTGGGCCGTGAGTATGCTGTGGACGAGTGAGAAGTGCAAGGTGATAGCCGGGTTTGAGTGTCTGAGCCTTTGCTTGGGGTTGTTAAGCTGGCGAGAAGAAGCCTATGCGAAGAGTGTTCAAGATCGAAGAGTCGCACGTAGTTTTTAATACCCAGAAATAGGACGCCTAATTAGGCTTGGTCATAGTCTCCACCCAGCTGTGAAGACTCTTCGAGGATCTAACCATTAAGGTTCCAACAAAGAGCTCAACATCTGCTAAAAAGAAAAAAAATATGGCTAGTGCGTTATCGCAACCAATTGGCGGAAAGTGGAAGGCAGGGGGTCAAGGCGAGGGCAGGAAGCGGCGCAAGTATCGGCAAGGCGTGCAATCCCAACCGTCAGGTACACGGCGGGTTACTCTGTGGGATTTACAGTGTGCGGATATTGCTATTCGTTCACAATTGCTCTATCGTCCTTTTCCACTGATTGGGAAACTCACTAGCCATCCATAATCTCAACGGGCGCGGACCGCTGAAACCCATCCCGATAACGAACTTGGCTGAGCCGCTCCACCGCCGGGAAACGTTCAAATGATCTCCAGGATTCGTGATGACTCCGTTCTTTCTTTCTTTCTTTCCAAGAACTGCAACCCGCTTACCCATTTTTCAGGATGGAACAAATAGTGCCGGCCGCAACGAACCAAAAAAAAAAAAGAGGAGAAGAAAAGAGGGGGTCCAACCAGCAAACAAAATTCCCATCCCCACAAGCCCATCGGCCAGCCCTATAAGCACCATAGAAGACGTTACATCCTCCCTACCATGGGTAGTTGAATCCAATATCTGGACGGATTTGCGCGTTTCCAAGACTCGCATGTATGTACATCTGGATATTGGATTCAACCACCATCATAAGCATAGTGCAATATACTTGCTCTCCTGAAGGCGGAGTTGTACATGTGTGTTTTTTTTTTTTTCGGACGGCAAGGTCCGGATGCGTCTAAATTTCCCGGCAGATGCGACGCTGGTTCGATGTAGGTCAAAAGCAACGTGCCAGTTTGAACCTGCATCAGGGGAGTGTAGGGTGAACAATATCCAAGCCTGGCAAAGTTCAAGTAATACTCCGCGCCGAGGACAGAATGTAAAAAGAACAAAGGAGCATAGAATTCATTTGGATTCGGAAGGTCCACGAGTCATTCACCAAGCTTGCCCCTGCATCCACTGACTTGGAGCTCGCAGCTACAACTGCTCCAGGGCACGAGCTCCACGACCTTCACCAACCCCCGCGCGCATCGCTAACCCAAGAATTGCCGTCCACGATGCCGCTCACCACACAATTCCTCAAGAAGATCCTCGGAGCGGTAAGTTCGCGCTCCTCCGCCACTTCTCGCCGCCTCCTCTCCCGCCGCCCGCCTGCCGACTTCCGGCACGCCCGCGTCAGCCCCGTAGCTACCATCGTGGGCGGCGCAGCTGCTGTGACGGGCGCGGCGGCCTATCTCTTGCAATCGCCCGCCTTCTCCAAAGACCACGAAGATGCTGCGATCCCGGTGCCGCAGATCAGCCCCCTCAGAAGGAACCGCGACGACAGCAGCGACATCGAACAGCTTAGGAGCCCGGTCCGAGCACTCAACGTCGCCGAAGCCAACGAGATCCTACGGCGAGAGGAGCGCTCGAAGCTCTTCGACGCCGGCAATGGGCAGCGTGGACGCTGCGATCTCGTACGCGTGGCCAGCAACAGCCCCGTCGAGGACGAGTTCGTCACGGGCACCCAAGCAGGACCGGGAGGGAAGCCCTGGACCTTCTGGGGCGTCTTTGACGGCCATGCGTAAGTGACATCGAAAATCGGAAGCAGGGTTGCTAACACTGCAGCCAGCGGCTGGGCCACCTCGGTTCTCCTGCGCGAAGCCCTCGTCCCCATGGTGTCAGACCATCTAGAGCACCTCCCCGCCGATGTCGCCTCACCGGCAATATCAACCGGCATCATCCAGGCCTTCGTCGCCGTCGACGACGCCATCAACCACTCGGCCCTCACGGCCATGAACGACCCGGACGCCCAGCCGGGCTCCGCGCACGTCGTCTCCGCCATAGCCCCCGCCATCTCCGGCTCGTGCGCCCTGCTCGCCGCCTACGACCCGCGCTCGACCACTCTCCGCGTCGCCTGCACCGGCGACTCGCGCGCGGTGCTGGGCCGCGCCATCGCCAACCCGGACGGCGGCGCCTCCGCCAAGCCGAGGGAGAAGTACGCCGCCGTCGCCCTCTCCCGCGACCAGACGGGCAAGAACGACGACGAGTACGAGCGCCTGGCGGCCGCCCACCCGGGCGAGGAGGAGACCATGATCAACCGCGAGAGCGGCCGCCTGCTCGGCCTGGCCGTGACGCGCGCCTTCGGCGACCACCGCTGGAAGTGGCGCGAGGGCGACATCACCGAGGCCCAGCAGAAGTATTGGTCGTCCGCCCCGCGCCCCAACTCCAAGTCGCCTCCCTACCTGACCGCCGAGCCCGTCATCGAGGAGACGCCCATCAATGTGGGCACCAAGGCAGCAACGGGAGGCAACGGCCAACAACCGCAGCAGCAGCGCGGCGACTTCCTCATCCTCGCCAGCGACGGCTTCTGGGACCACATCTCCAACGAGGACGCCGTCGAGTGCGTCGCGCGCTGGATCGACGCCAAGAAGGCCAACGCCCTCCGCGACACGCCGTCGAGCCTGCTGAAGCACAAGCCGCCGAAGCGGAACGAGCACTGGTGGCTCGACGAGGGCCGCTACGTCGAGTGGCGCGCCACTCCCGAGTACTTCGTCGTCGAGGACGACAACGCCGCCGCCCACCTCGTCCGCAACGCCTTCGGCGGCGCCCGCCGCAACCTCTTCTGCGGCGTCATGAGCGCCTATCCGCCCATCAGCCGCAACGTCCGGGACGACACCACCGTGCAGGTTGTCTTCTTCGGGGACGTGTGAGAAAAGTGTTTGAAGAGAAACGTATAAATTAAAATAAAGAGGAAAAGTTACGTGATATGGCGTTTGGGACGTAGGTATGAGCGCAATGGTAGATTTGACGGGGATTAGCATGAGTCTTCATTTTTTTTTTGGGGGGGGGGGGGGAAGTACAAGAGGGCCGAACCTTCTGATACGGATTATGAAAGATCAGCGAGCGGCGCTTGAGTTCGGACTGCTTTGTGGGGGATCTTCAAACATGGTGTTCGACTCGAATGTCTGCTTCAACCCATCACTAGTCTCGAAGCTTCGAAGACAAGGGGGGAAACATACTGCTTAGCTTATGCATTGGTAAACGGATAATAATACTGGATGCAATGAACAGGGGAGAGTTAGAAAGAAACTTGGGGGATTGCTACAAAGGCAAGGGAAGTGTTGCAGCCATTTTATCTCCCATGGAACGCCGACGCTTTGTCTGGTTGATGCCAAAAAAAAAGGAAGAGAAAAACTGGTAAGAGCCTCCTTCCTCCAGGAACCTCTTCCTAATGAAAAGAAGAAAAAGGTATATGCAGTCCCAATCAATCCAGGTCCTCAAAGGACCAACCATCCCGCTGCCTGGAAGTCGCTACGCCGTCGTTATCTCCGCTCGCCGCAGGGGCGACCGATGACGAGGAGCTAGCCTCCGCAGCGTCAACCGCCCTTCCTTTGCCCTTGTCAACCTTGTCCGAATCCGTGGCCGTAGGAGTGTCGTTCTCGGAGCTCTCTTGCTTGTTTGCTTCGTTGGTTGCCGCGTCCTCGTCTTCGTTTGTTTCAGACTCTTGAGCTTGGGTTTGGGCCTGAGCCTCAACCTCAGCCTCGGCCTCGGCATCACGACGTTCGGCCTCGGTATCACGACGTTCGGCCTCCTCCATTTCCTGCGCGTCCCTTCGCGCCTGCGCCTCAGCCTCTTCCCTCGCAGCAACCATCCTTTCACCAAGGCCAGGCCACAGACTCGCCACGAACAGTGCCAAGGAGCGCTCGATCCCACGGATCCTCTCCCAGAACCATGTTCTCTGCTGCTGCTGACGTTCGTGCAGTAGTCTGTGTGCCACTTCCTCGGGCGACGGTTCCCTTCTCCTCCTGCGGCGACCAATGTCAACAGCTGCGTCTTCATTCGCCTCATTCGCCTGTCCTTGTCGTGCAGCACGCCGTTGCTGAGGCGGCGGCCGGTGCGGTATGCCTACCAAGTTCTCGAAGTAGTGACGCAAGCGATCCCATTGGTTACCGAGCACACGCTCGCGCAGGATGCCGGCCTGAAAGACGTAGATGGCAAGACCACAGAGTGAAAGCATCAATGTACGTTCCCAGCCAGCGCCACTGAAGAACCACAGCATGCCGAATATCCGTAAAAGAAGCCAAAAGTGTGTCGCAAAGGCGGCAATCGGCAATTGGTTGGCC
The DNA here is from genome assembly GCA_022560015.1 of Diplodia mutila. Classification (NCBI taxonomy): domain Eukaryota; kingdom Fungi; phylum Ascomycota; class Dothideomycetes; order Botryosphaeriales; family Botryosphaeriaceae; genus Diplodia; species Diplodia mutila. Next base: position 55,477 of record JAFISB010000009.1, read on the forward strand.
TCCTGCTGCTGTTGAAGGATCTGTTGTTGTAGCTGAGGCTGGACTCCGGCCAGAAGCGGGTTCTGAACAGGGTTCTGGGGCTGATTCTCCCGAGCAGCTTCACCGGCGGGCGGGAGCACGTCTACCTGCGCACCGGGAGCAGGGACATTCTGTTGCGGTTCCACAGGTTGGATCGGTCTATCTGTAAGGCTAGCGCGCGTGGGGCCCATGAGACGAGCAACATCCCCGAGTGCACGTTGATAGGCCAGATTTTGTGTCAACGCGTCGCTGAAGGGAGAGCCAGGCGTGGTAAATGTCCCGTTGGGTGAATATACGATCGCGTGAGGACCGTTTGGAGAAGACAGCAAGAACACATCGTTTGTATTCGCGGTCTCGGGGCGTGGGCCTGCCCTGGTGCTGTTTGCGGCTGCGGTGGCGTGGTTTGTCCGAGAGGCAAGGGCCAAGCCCAATGCATCTCTCGTGTTTTGAGTCTCTTGTCGTCTAGCTGAGATGTGGTCACCGAGGGTACGGATAAGACGGCGAGTAGCATTGCGCATATGCCCATTGTCCATCTGCAACGAGACAAGCTCACGGTTGCGGGAGTAGATCGGATTGGCGACAAGCGTGTGCAGCAATTGGTCCATGGTGTTCAGGTAGATGTTCAAGCGCTCAATCTCAATAGCAGCACGCTGGAACTGCGCCGGGGGCATGTTCCACACCTCCTCTCTGGAAACGTTGGGCGGCGCAAGGATGTTGTTGATAACAGCAACTTGCTGTTGGGCAGCTTCTAGATTGCTGTGCACCTGATCCAGCATTCTTCGGGAATCCATGGCAGTCATTGGGTCCGGAAGCCTGATAGGCGGCCTAGGGTCGATCACCATGGGGAGCTGAGGAAGTCCTAGAGGAGGCTGTTGCTGCGGAAGCATCAAAGGTCCGTTGTTCACCGAGAAACTCCAGCGCTCTCCGTTGGGGCCAATTCCGCCTTGCGTTATCGTGACACGACCTGGTTGCGTTTGCGGGTGCGGCCCATTGGTATGGATTGGTTGGGATGCGGATCGTGAGTGACCTCCAGGAGGTGGGCCATTGCTACCGTCAGCAGATTGAGCACCGTCTTGCGGCCTGCGCTGGTTCATATTCATTTGCATTTGTTGCATTTGGCGCAAGGCTGCTTGATGTGCAACATTCATATGCTCCATGAAGGCTGCGCCGTTGATCGGCACACCTTGTTGTACGTTAGGAGCCGCAAAGGTAGCAATGCCTGGCACAGGAGCGCCATCAACACGCGGAGGTTGTGATTGCGGACGATTGAAGACTGTTGTACGAGCATTTGGAGCGTTGTTCGTGGGAGGAGCTTGGCGAAAAGGATTGGTCGGCGGAGCAGTGGAGGACCGTGAGGTGGGAGCTTCGCTAAGGACCATGTGGAGGTTATACACCCGTCCCTGCTGAACCTGTATGATGATGTCAGTTTCTATGGGAATCCAGATGATCGTTTAGAAGAAAATCACCTCTCCGAAGACAGTGCCCAAGGCAGACTCGTTCAGCACCACTCTTCCTAGGTAGATTATCCGCATGCGCTCCGGGGCGGGGTGCGACGGCAGCGCATCTTTGATCTTGACTTTGAGGTCGCCAACAGTCGTGGAAGTGGACAAGGCGGAGAAGGTAATGCCACCGTCAGCCTCGGGTGACGGCGACAGGACGCGCACGTCAACCGTCGGGTCGGCCATGTCAACAGTTCACTGCACTAGGGCCTTGCGGTTGCGGCGGCTTTGGCACAGAGCTCCGAATAGATGGCGGCACAACGGGAGGGCGTGGAGCACAGGCGCTTGCGCGCGGACTCGGGTCGCGAGGTCGGTCAGAGGCCGGTCGCTCTGGCGAACAGCATCTAGGGCAGAATGCAGCAGCGAAAGGTGAGGCCAGAGTGGAAGTGGTGCTCCGGGGAAGGTGCCAGAAACGCCAGGTAACGTAGATCGGGCTTGGGGCCGTGAGCTGCACCTGCAGGGCCGCACAAGCGAGCTCACGCAAGCCGACTGCCCGGCGCCGCGGGCCACCACGGCGTCATCGCTGCCAGCCAATCCACAATCCGTGCGCCTTCACCTCCGCCACTTGCTCACACGCCGCCGCAATTGCTCTCCACTACATGCCACGATAAAATGGCATCTTTGGGGATAGGGCTCGCCCGACCGTCCCATCGTCTCCAACTCGCCTTACGCACCCACCCGCTGCGTCCACGCCCCGCCGCTCCATGTTCCTCGCCGTCCCATTCCCGCTTTGAGTCTCACTGCAGGACTTTTGCCGCGTCTGCGCGCCGCTTTGAATCTGGCCAGCATCGACACAAAGACTCCTTCCGCTCAAGACTCGGTGCGGCTCTGAAGAACACAAAGATCGAATGGAAGCCCATCCCCATTGCTCTTGGCGTCGGCTTCTTGGGTGTTTTCCAGTTCTATCGCATCCAGCGCGATGGGAAGACCCAGGAAGGTGACGAGGATAGCTCGTATGCGGGTAGTGAGAATGGCAATGGAGACAGACCACCGAAGAGGAAGAGAATCCGGCCCAGTGGCCCATGGTATGTTCCGGCTCGCTGTCTACTGTCACTGTGCTGACGCAGGACAGGCAAGTTCAGATCATGTCTACTTTGCCTCTGAAGGCCCTATCGCGCCTTTGGGGTCGCTTCAACGAACTTAACATCCCATATTACCTACGAGTTCCCGGCTTCAGGCTATATTCCTTCATCTTCGGCGTAAACCTCGACGAGATGGAAGAACAGGACCTGCACAAATACCCAAATCTGGCCAAATTTTTTTATCGCACTCTTAAGCCTGGCGTGCGGCCGATTGATCCCAATCCGAACGCCATCGTATCTCCCGCGGATGGCAAGGTCGTGCAATTCGGAACCATCGACAATGGCGAGGTCGAGCAGGTCAAAGGAGTGACGTATAGCTTGGATGCTCTTTTGGGAAGCCACCCTCCGAGTAGGCGTAATTCGGATGCTGGGTCCAACATTGCTTCTTCCCCGTCATCACCAAAACCAAGCCCTGAGCGTACAACCGATGGAGACCAGGAAATCATCAAAGCTGACGAGGAGTTTGCGCATGTCAACGGCATTTCTTACACACTTCCAAACCTCTTTTCAGGCCCGCCAAAGGGCAAAAGAGGTGAAATCTCGGATCAGTCAACCCCGCACAGCGCATCTGCCGAAGCTGAGGTTCGCGCGGACCTTGAGCTGGGTAAGCGGCCTTGGTGGAGCCCTATGACCACGCAGGAGCCCACTGCTCTCTACTACTGCGTGGTGTACCTTGCCCCGGGTGACTACCACCGATTTCACTCCCCCGTGAGCTGGGTTGCTGAGTCTCGGCGTCACTTTGCCGGCGAGCTGTATAGCGTCTCCCCTTATCTGGTGCGGACATTGCCCGGTCTCTTCACGCTAAACGAACGAGTCGCTATTCTTGGGAGATGGCGCTGGGGCTTCTTCTCGTACGTCCCTGTCGGTGCCACCAACGTTGGATCGATTGTTATCAACTTTGATCGCGAACTGCGCACCAACAGCCTGACCACGGACACTGCTGCCGACCGCGCGGCAGCAGAAGCGCAGGAGCGCGGCGAAGCGTACTCAGGCTATGCGGAGGCAACCTATGATGGGGCTAGTCATGTGCTTGGTGGCCATGCCCTGAAGAAGGGAGAAGAGATGGGCGGTTTCCAGTTGGGCAGTACGATTGTGCTCGTGTTTGAGGCGCCGAAACCTCAGAGAAAATCAAGTCTTGATGAGGGGTTCACCGGCACGAAGGGAGGCTGGAAGTGGACCATCGAAAGGGGTCAAAAGCTGAAGGTTGGGCAGGCAATGGGCTACGTGGAGACTGATTAGGTCAGGTTCTGACAGTGAAGATGAAAAGCAACAAAAAGAGGGGGGGATGTTCTGTGGCATGTAACCGGGAATTCTTTTTGTCCGTGTTTGTACTTGTATCATAACCTGCATTCTGCGGAGATTTAAGATGGCGGCTAAAATATTCTAGATGAAAGAAGCTGTTCATCCTTCAAGTGGAGACCAACATGAACCATGGGGCGCACTAGCAGTCCGGGCCTCGTGTTAAATATTTTAGATTTTTAAAGTGAAGGGTAGACTAAGGATGCCTAACTGTTAGTACCGTCCCTAGATCCGGACGTTTCCGTCCGGGAGGCGTCAAATGAAACGCCTCAGATGTGGATGCTCCAGTTCACATGTAAGTTTAATGCCCGCGGAGACCGGGCCGCTCCTATAAGGTTGTGGAAATGGAGTGGGTGTACCAAGGAATTGTTCGCAAGCATGGATGACTTCCTCGCCAATAGGCAAGACCGACGATTCATGCTTGACACACTGTACCCCACATCGAACCACCATGTCTCAATCCAATTCTTGAGAAACTCGGGAGGGTGTTCCGGCGAACCTGGGGAATGGTGGTATTGAAGGGGCCTCGGGACGAAGGACTGTGGAACAGGATAAGCGCAACGAGGAGGTAAACTGGCCTCCTGTGTGGGTGGCTGCATGTCGGATGATTGTGGAGTCTGCGACACCACGTTGAAAAGATTTTCCTCGCAGGAGAGACGTTGGGTCTCCACAGCTGCACCCCAAGCTTTTTCAGATCCAATCCGCACACCACAACACAAATCTCCTTGGTGGTCCCCGCGTTAGCACGGTGACATCCGCTGCGGACACCCCTAGGACGTGCCACGGCAGGTTTTGTGCCCGGTAAGCAGCTGCAGCGCGTGATCGGTCCCTGGCATCGAGTTTCATTAGAGATGTTGTGGTGGAAGCGCGGAGGTAGAGGCCAACACTGCACGCTATACGACCGCAATATATGGGCCGACGGACCTGCTTTTGAGCCGCAATAAAGGATGTATAATGATGACAGCAACAATCAAAGCGGAACCATGATTGCTAACGGCATGTGGAGTCAAAGGTCGGTGAGGCGTTTTGTACTCCCCGGCGTGCAGGTGGACGGCCGAAGTTGAAACGCTGCTCTGCACGAGACCGACGAATCAGCGCCGATGTTTGCAACAGCAGGGTTGCCAAAAACAGCGCGTGTGCAATGTTACGCGCAACCGGGTCTTGAGCCTTTGCACGACAGCCAACGATCGCGGAGCCCCTCGATCGCATCGCATCGCAGGTGCATCGGTGCGGCTTGCAGCATGCGGCTGGCGCCCGGCGGGCGATTATCTATCTCTCTCTTTTTTTTTCGCTGCGTTTTCCTGGGCGGAAACTGCCAGGCTCAGCGAAGGCGACTGGGCGCCAGTGGACCAACAACAGCGCACTATTTTTGGGTAGCGGACCCCTGCCGACCTCGGGCGAGGGTCTATTTGTGGCAGGGAGATCACGGGTCATTATTGTTCAGGAAACGCGCGGATCTGGCTCCAAATTCGAACGTCACCGTGCAATACGGATCGCAGGGCCGGCGGGGTGGTGGTGTGGTGGGCGCGAGGTTGTGTGCATTACGAACAGAAACAACGTGAGAGGAGGCCCTGGCATGACGCCGAGAATCTCGCAGGATGTCGTAGGTACACACACTGGAGCGCAGGTCTGGCTCTTCAGGCGGGTGTTGGGCGCGCGCATTGGCTAACGGCGCCGAGCTGGGGAGGGAGAGGAGCGGCGCCACCGAGCAATTTCAGCAAGCGCCGTGCAGGGCAGGCCCAAAAAGTCAATGAGCTTCCAACGCAGCGCCCCTTTGAGTAGCCTGAGAGCAGGCTGCACTACGCTGCGGCGCAGTCGTCGCGGGCAGATCGCGTGTTCGCCGGCAGCGCAGCGCCCTTGGACGCGCCCCCTGGCGGCCGCGGCGAATCGCAGCGCACGCAGGCCGAGGTGCAGGCGCTGATATCGATTCGCAGATATTCGTACGGGCGGTCATTGGCACCGGGCCAGTCGCCGGGGCCTTATCTGGCCGGGCTTGGCTTCGGCTCGGGCAGGGCGTTGCGGCGCTGGCAGGGGCGGCCTGATCCCTCCACGGCGGGCGAGGGCAGCCCACAGCCCACAGCTGGATGCTCGCGATGCGACCAACCGAGAGTGTTTTAGCGACTGCCAGGGCCGGGGTCGGGCTGTGGAATGCGTGTGCGTCCAGGCCGTGTGCCGTCCGCCGCCCGCGCCCATCGTTGCTTCTGCATTGCATGTGCATCCTCGTCCCAGCCAGCGCCTTGACATTTTACCCTCGACCTCCCGCGAGGGCGAGGCATGTCCACGTCTGTCTAGCTCCTGCCTCCAGCTCACCGTCTCCCATTCCAGCTCCCGCCGGCACGCCACAATCCCCGGGCGCCCGCTAACTGCCGCTCCTGGCGCGTCTGGCCACAGTCAGCCCTCCAGCTCCTCCCGCCACTGATCGTATACACTACGAAGTACACTACCCAGGAATGTCACAAGTACCTGCGCCGCCCGCCTGAATCCCGCATATCTGTGCTCAACAGAATTCCGCACGTTGATCGTCATCTTCACCGCGCGCCTCCAAACAGCTCTGCACATACACGTACACATATTCGCCACGACCGGAAGCATGCCTCACTCAGTACACACACGCACTCCATCATCCAACATGTCTCGCGAAAGAACTTCGACCTCCACCATGTCGTCCTCCGCCGACCAGTTCCCCAAGCCTGTCGGCGCGACGTTGCTCGCTCCGCCCGCAGACCGCGATCAGTTCTCCCCGGCCCAGTCTAGCTTTTCCTTCGAGGAAATCCCCCCCACTTCTCCGCGTGGCTTTGTTGAAAGCGACTCTCTGGTGGACCGCAAAGGCATCACTCGCAACCTCGAATGGGGCGCACCCGGTGAGAAGAAGGATCCGGAAACCACCAGCGGCCTCAATCGCAGCCACCCTTCCAAGAGAGCTCAGTTTTTCGAGGGCCAATTCAACGAGAGGGACACCACTGGCCCCGCTCGTGACCGAATCAGCAAGGACAGTCCCATTGTCGCTGAACTCAAGACCAACGTAATTGTATGTCTACACGATTCCACGTACCCCGACTATCCACTAATGGCATACAGATCAAGGACGAATACACTCTGGTCACAGACCTTTCCTATCAGATGTCACAGCGCTTCCAGCGTCCCGAGCACTGCGTCATGGTCAGCCTCGAACACTCGGCCTGCCTCTTACTGGGTGGCTCATTCGAGCCGGCCTACATTCTCACCATCACTGCACTTCCCTCTCAGCTCCAACCCGTCACGAACAAACGCAACGCAGCCATGCTCCAGTCTTTCCTCCGCGACATTCTTGGTGTTCCAGCAGATCGGGGCATCGTCAAGTTCCAAGCCATTGAGGAGGCTAACCTGGCTACCGAAGGTCGCACTGTGCTTGGCGAAATCGAACGCGAAGAAAGGAGGCAAGCTGAAGAAGGTGGCGGCTTGAAGCGCGCCGTGACTAAGGCGTCCAGAAGGTCTAGCCTGAAGCCCAAGAAGAGCTTGACCCTGTCGCGCAAAGGTTCTACCAGGTCTGGCCGCATGATCACTCCGCCCATCCCCAGCCCGGGACCATTCGATTCCGTCACTGCAATCGCCGAGTATGACGAGAAGGCCGATGTGTTTCCTGTTGACGGCCAGCTGAACGGCTTCTCAACGAGGAAATCCAAGCCGTCCCTCATGAAGTCAACTCCCAACCTCCTGGCCCCACCCGTTCCCGATGAGAAGCCAGTGCCAAGGATTGGCAAGAGGAAGAGTTTCATTGCCATTTTCAGGAGATGACTTGCACATCAGAGCTGAGCGTGTTCCGGTTTTATTGCTTTTGGCCAAGTGCGGAAGGTTTCTGGAACAAGCACGTACGGGTCTTCGGGCGTCCCTTGGTCTCCAGAGGTCTATGAGAGGGAGTGTCTTAGAAGATGGTGAACACGGTGGCACAAGGTGGCTGCATAGCATCTGTGGCGTTTTCTGGTTCCAGGTTTTCATTTGTGTGGGATCCCTCAAGTCTCTTGTTAGCATTGCTTTCGACGAGCATAGCAGCGCAGCATATACCCTTTCCTTTTTCCGTTTTCATTTTTCCCACAAAACCGAACCCTGGCACATGTCCTCGCCGGCAACCGTTCCTAATACCGTCTCATAGAGCTTCAAGTAACTGTATTCTTTCGAAATGTCAATGTGACCGCGTGACGGGAGCAGGCCTCTTGCCCGCAAAGCCACACAAATGGAGCATGATGTAATAGTGTGAACCCTGCCAAGTGAAATTAAGCTACATCCGAAGTTACGAGCGATCCACCCTGCACCGTTTCTCCACAATGGTTGCCCTAAAAGCGGCACAGCGGCAAAAGGCACTTACCCGATTGGGGATTGCCAGTTAGCGCACACGTGCTGTCGTGTTCAGTCGAACGCGTCAGACGAACGGACCGCGCTTTCCCCACGCCGGCCAGACGCGTCTTGCACATCTCAGCATCGTCGCCGCCCCCAACTCCACTCACCCAGGAACATCATGCCGCCCGTCAGAACGACCAGCAAGAACACGGCTTTCAAGCCGCCACGCCGGGTCAGCGACAAGTCGAACAACAGCGACCCTGACGCTTCGAAGGCCCCGGCAGGTCGTGCGACGGCCGCCGCTACCGGATCGACAAGCAGACCTTCAGCTTTCAAACCTGCTACCACTCTCATCTCATCAGATATAGACCTCGACGATATCGGCGATGATAATGACTCTCTCGACGAGGAAGTCGCAGATACTGCGAATCGCCGCCGTTCAACCAACACTAGGGCGGGCAACGACGCGTCCACCTCGAACGCCGTCGGCGTGCCGCCCGCATCGCAGGACTCCATGGGAACGGAAGATCAGCCTCCGATCCCGCCAAAGCTGCTCAACAGGCTGCTGCACGAAGGCTTCCAAGACGAAGAAATGCGGATCGGGAAAGAAGCTATGGCGGTGGCGAGCAAGTACGTCGAGACGTTCGTGCGCGAGGCGCTTGCGCGGGCCATGTATGAGCGGGAGGAGGCGGACCGAGAAGAGGGCGGTGCGGGCGACGGCTTTTTGCAGGTGAGTGTTGCATTTGCCTCAAGGGTAAAGGCGGATGGCTGTGGAATAGTTCTGATTGGTGACCGGCCGCTGACTACTGCACCTCGTTCTTTTTAGGTTGAGGATCTCGAGAAGCTTGCACCGCAGCTGCTGCTTGACTTCTGATTCAGCCATTGGCGCCATGGAATTGCGATTGGCGTAAAATGCGAGCGGCCTGACGTTCAGCCGGATTCTCACAAGGACCCATTAGCCATGGACTACACTCATGCATCTGATAGAATTATGGGAGAATGGCCCGTGGGATCAGTAACATGCTTTTTTCTTTACGAGAGGCAAAAGACGGACCAGGATACGGTCGGGAGTTGTTGGCGCTTGTCACTCCGGGCTTCTGGCCTTGGAAATTGATGCTTTTCCTCTGAGGCGTCGGTAGCCACAGCCAAGAAGGGGGGATGTGGCGGCTGCAACGCTACAGAAAAAATTAGGTTAAGGTGGCCAGTGCCTTTTCGGGTTCAAAAAGAGAAGAAGATATTCGCGATCGCCAAGCTTATTGGCTAACGAGGAATAACCAGGGATCCGGTCGGCTGTTGCACATTCCGGACGGAAGTGGAGGCGGGGGCGTCTGGGGCTGCCGCACGTCTGCGATCCGCGACGTGACTGAGACCTCGCTTGTCAAGCCTCACTCCAATCACGCCCAACGCCATGCAATCACCAAAAAGCCAAGACCGTCTTCTCAGTCGACCTCTCTGCGACGAGTCCACAAACGGAAGAAAGGACAGAAGCTCACCTTTCAGTCAATTTTCTTTTGTGCAAGTACTAGTCTCGGGGGTCCCGCTGCACAACCACTAAATAGTTGCACGGCCCGTCGGCGGCTCGCAAGTCTCACGGCGATCCCGTCCATCCGGGATGCTCAAGGGACAGGATCGGAGGACGGCACGGCGTCTTATGTTGGCTTGGCTTTCAGATAACTCTAAAGGTTTGATCGGCCTAGCCGCTGCCGATCCTCTCGCATGCATCAACACCCGCCCGTGGCATTTACTATGGGGCTGAAGCACCACTGCGCCGCAAGACGTCGCAGCCCACCTCTGAGACGCAGTGGCTCATGTCTGCGCCTCTTGAGATATTCATGCGATTCAAATAATGGACACGTCCTTCCGAACAGCCGTTCAGTTCCTTATCAAGCGTTTTCTTTCCTTCGAACCGTGTCAGGCCGTGCCTTTTCTTCTGCAGCTGCTCACTCTCTCCAGAGCTGTTTTCTTCCAACAGCCTTTCCGTTTCTTTGGTTTTCGCATCTGACGACTACGTTCTCTTCCTAATACCTTTCATTCTCACTGGCTAGCTCCAGTCGACGAACAGCGCAAGCCGCTCCTCATTTCTAATAATTTACAACACAAACACCGCGAGTCGGATACACAACCACAGCCCCTCAGGAAGGATGCATTTCTCAACGCTTTTCACCACCACTCTTCTCCTCGCCGCCGACGGCGCGCAGGCGTACTTCAAGCCCCGAGCAAACATGCAGCTTGCAGTACCCCGCGCCGCTCTCCCCTACGGCAGTTCTCATTACAACACCTTCGGTCGCCGAGGCATCACCTACAACAAACGTACCGAACACATGAAAGAGTGGGCCGCCTGGGAGACCCCGGCCGCTGCCGCTGCAGAAACCCCTGCCGCCGCAGAAACCCCCGGTGCAACATGGTCGGCAGCGGCCGCGGCCGCCACCCCAGGCGCAGGTCAGACGGGTGGCGCGACGCCGGGCCCAGGCGACAAGGTGCAGGTGGTGCAGGTGGGCGGGTCGAACGGGTCGCTGACGTTTCAGCCGTCGGACATCAAGGCGGACATGGGCAGCTTCGTGCAGTTCCAGTTCAACCCGATGAACCACTCGGTCGTGCAGTCGACTTTCGACGCACCCTGCATGCCCATGTCCATCAGCATGCCCAACGCCAGCTCCAACGCCTTCTTCTCCGGCTTCATGCCCGCGGCGCTCGCTGATACCGCCTCCGCCGCCGCCACGAGCAACAGCACGATGATGGCGGCGGCGTCGTCGGGGTCGAAGTTGACGTACACGATCAAGGTCTCGGACGCGAAGCCGATCTGGTTCTACTGCTCCCAGGGCAAGCATTGCCAAGCTGGCATGGTCGGCGCCATCAACGCGTAAGTTTCTCCTCGCCTCCTTTTACCACCACCCGAAACCGAACCAACTGACTCCATTTCTTCCGCAGCGCCTCCACCGGCCAAAAGACGCTCGCCGCCTACAAGCAGCTCGCCGGCGCCGCCGCCGAGAACCTCTCGCCCGGCCAGATCCCCTCGGCGCAATCCGGCAACGGCACCGCCGCCGCCGGCGGTAGTTCGTCCTCTTCCTCCGGCCAGGCCGGCACCGAGGCTGGCGCGGACACCGCCGCTGGCGCGTCCGGAACGGACAGCAGCAGCCCTGCGCAGCAGACCACCAACGCCGGCGCCCGCGTTGTCGGCGACGTCGTGACTTCGTCTGCGATGGCGGCGGCTGTGGCGCTGGGTGTTGCGGTCCTGGCGCTGCTGTAGATGACATGATGAGGGGTGGAAGGGAGAATAGTAGTATGAATGAGTGGGGAAAAGGCGGGTACGTAAGGCGTCGGAAGCGGTTTCTTCTGTACGGGATGTGATGACTTGACCGAGTCGCGGTTGTATAACGTATGCTGGGAGGAGTTCTTAACGGGTATCAATGGGCATGACTTGTTTCCATACTCTCCTTCTCCTTTTTCCCCCCCCTCTGTCTTTTCCCCTTTCCTTTCTTTCGTGAGCTGGCTGGACCTCTACTCATCTAGAAAATGGCGCTACCCATGTACATGCTTGGGAAACGTCTACGTTTTGTGTTTCCCCCCTTCCCATTCCCTTTCTTTTGCTTTTCTCCTTCTTGCTACAACCAAAAATACCCCATTTTGAACGCGAGCAGTCTGTTTTGGTCGGTGAAGGCGAAGGTCAGTAATGAGGGGGTGAGCTTTAGTATCATAAAAAAAAGTAAAAACCTAATCGAAAGAAACATTGCCGTCATCCACTTGTTCCTGTTGCTACCAGTTCAGACGCGGGCCCATGATGCCATCTTTCGTGTAAGGACGCATTGTATTCACAGGCACTCACTCCGTCCTCTATGATTTCGGAAATTCTTGTATCGAACTACTCTAGCCCTTGCCCCCTGTGTAATAACAAATCCCTCTTCCCATTTTTAGTTTCTTCCTTTTTTTTTATTTTCTAGTCCTCTTTTCTCATCTGTAGCCGTAAGGACCTTTGTCAATTCATTTCTGTTTCGCCGCTTGCTATACCGTGGTGTCTCCCAAGGAAGGAGAGAAAAAAAAAAAAGAAAAGCCATCAAAGAACCTTCCGTTAGGGTATCATCCTCCGTAAGAACGCCATTTACCTTCTCTAGTACTCGCCAACAGGTGCCCAAAGCCCATGAGCGCTGCGGCGGCAGTTGTCAAAATTGGAGAAAGGAGAAGTGTCAAAACCGTGGTTGACACTGCTTTTATGCCATCAAAACAAATCACAGTCAGTGTCGTAAAAGAAAACCAGAAAGGGGCAAGGCGTAGAAGTAGTAGAACTCTCAACGACCGGCGGCGCGGATGACTGCGGAGAAGCGTCCCGTACCACCCGGCTGGCAGCCGTCCAAAGTCGCAGCGAGTATGGAATCTTCATCCTCCCAGCCGATCGTGGCTCCCCAAATAGTCTGGAGGGCGTTGGCCTCTGTTTGAGGCATGAGCTGGATGATTGTAGCGAGCCACTTGTCATTGACCCTGGGCGGCATGTGCGGCTCGAGCGCGGAGCGGCGCAACCGGAAGTAAGAAGTCGATGGTCCATAGTTCCACAGGAGGATTGGCTGGTAAATCTTGAGATCCAACTCCGTGAGAGACCAGGTGGCATAGTCAATGGCGCTATGTCCACAGGAGATGATCTCGATCTCCTTCAGAGCTCCAGGGTTGATGGAACTCCTCGTGACCTTGCCCAGAAGGCCGAAGTTCACACCTGGCGAAATCGCATCCAAGACCTGAGGCCAAGACCACTCCCTGAATGGCCAGTCTAGGGCGACGTCATAGGGGCCTTGATCCTCCAAGCAAATCTTGGTGGTTGTGATCGGCAGGCTTCCTCCCAGCGCACGAGGCAGAACCTGCAACGAAATCGAATCAAGAGTAAGCTTTTGAAGACAATACTCCCGGTGAGCGGCAACGAGGCATTCCAAAGCCCTTGGGGTCATCCAGCAGTTCGATATTGTCAGATGCTGTACGTAGGGAAAGAGGATGATGTCATCCATCATATCTGGCGATGGCAGTGTCTCGTCATCAATGAAAGGAGCAGGGAGGAGGTAGGTGTTCCGTGCAAGCAAGCCAACCGCCTGCTCACCTCCACTTTCCCAGCCAACATGTAAGTTCTTGATGCTGTCTCGGGTTGCGATCTGGTGCATCAACAAGCTCTTGAATGGCGCGACTGCTCTCGACATGTCGACGTAACGGTGCTGTAGCTTGGAGTCGTTGTATCTCACGGTTCCCACTTCTCCCATGACCATGATGTTGAGTGTTTCCAGACAAGGCAAAGCTTTCCAGAAGTCAGGTCGATCGAAGCCTTCGACACATCGACCGGGTAAGCAAGCCAGATTCAGGGTCTTGACCGCCCTGCAGGTCCCGGAATCGATCACACCAATGATGAAAGCATCTTTCAGTGACTCTTGGGCCCATTGGGTCTTCATGAGAGCGGCGAGCTGCGGTTCAGTAAGGCGACCCGGGAGGACCGGATACGACGAGCAGGCTTGAGCGTGGTCGGCGTCGAGGGCGGTTACAAGAAGGCCGTTTGAGGAACACAGTTCAACCGGCTCGCCATCCAGTGCAGTGGCTTCATCGTCCAGTGGGGTAGCCTCCATCAACGTCCTACGATCAACGTACTGCAGCTCGCTCGGTACTCCGCTGTAAGGAACGGGACTCTGTGTGACGGAGTAGTCAGCGCGTTCGAGCCTGTAAAGGCGGGACCGGGCAAGATCCCAAAGCTGGCCACGGGCTGCGTATTGCGACTTGACGTAGTCCCAAAGCTCATGCTGAGCTTGTGTGCTCCTTGAGGGTAGCGCATAGGATCCAGGAAACAGGTCGGCACGCTCGTGCACCATCTGAGAACGAATCGACTTGTCTGGGCCTGGAAGCCAGCCAAGGCCGCTGTCAATCGACAGGGCAAGCTCCGTCAGGTTCCCCATTTCGGCCAAGGCTTCCTTCATGCCTATAACCTCTTCGACCGCCGATACCGGCTTGTCGTCATGTTTACTGGGATCAACTGGCCAGTAGTAGGTACCCCAATACGACTTAGTGAGGGTTTGCTCCGCAAGCCTGGGCAAGATGGCTAATCGTGCTTAACAAAGTTAATGAAAGATTGTCTAAGCGGACATGAGAGGACTAACCTTCATCAACTTCGTAGCTGATGCCGAATTTCTGCATGAGGTGGCCAAAGCTCTTGAAGACATTGATCGCCGTGCTCTTGCTCTTTCCCTTGCCAGTGTAGGTGCTCATCTCAGCTCGAAGCTCCTCACTGAACATGCCGGAATGGAAAGGCACGACAATGGTCTTGAAGAAAACACTAGTTGCGCGAGTGCACATCAGTCGAGAAGTCAAACGGAGGGCCTTGAAGTCGTCCCGTGACAAGTACCCAGCGATCTGATCGAACATCTCCTGAGGGATGCGGCTCAATTGTGGGACTGGAAGAGGGTTAATCGTGGGGGGTACGTGGGCATGAGCACTTGCACGGCCGGCAGCCCAGTCCTTGAAAGCGGCGAGGGGGTCTCCCGGACCAGCCTCTAGAAGAGGATACACAGCATATTTGGCGGCTGCGTTGTCATCAGCAAGGCGATCAGGCCAGACGTTGGTAACAGTGTTGCTTTCAGGCATGGTGTATGCTATGAGGGTGCGCGGCGCTAAGTTGAAGACATCCTCTGAGACTAGGAGGGAGCCAGGCACAGCCTGTGAGTGAGGCGGGCGCAACAGAGGAAACGCCTGCTGGAGTTGAAGCGAGGTTGGATGGTTGCACAAGGAGATGCCGACAAAGTTGAGTTGATGAATCGCTAGCTGGACGTTGCTTCCGGAATCCCTAATGAGGTCGGCGAACAATGCACAGTCTTCCGGGCGGGCGAGTTGGGAGCTAGTGCCGGAGGCCGACGACGAAGAGGCACCCGAAGGCGGATGTGTGGAGTCGGCCGGAATGATTACAGACAGCATGTCGGGAGGCGTAGAGGAAGACGGCCCTGCATTGGCTGCGCATGCACTTTTAGGAACCACAGGTTGCGGTGTGTTGTAGGTGAGAGGCGGGACTTACTGTGGTTGGCTGTCATGGCTTCACCGTGCACCTGAATCTGGCGCGCTTGGGTGAGCGAATGCGTGACGATCCCGGTGAAATTGAACCGCAAATAGCGGAGGCCACAAGCGTGGTGTCGCAGAGCGAGCGCGCGGCTCAGAATCGAGGCGTGCCGACTTGTAGGGCGCCGTCGAAGGGTTGTGTTTGGGTGATGGAGGGGAGCTCCAGCTCGAGGCTGCCATATGCTCCCGCTGCGCGCGACGGGAAGCCTAACCGCTTTAGGCCCGAGGCACACCTAAGGCTGAGCCCCACCGCCCGCGCCAAAGTCCAGCCGGAGCGTTGACACATGGAAGCCCATCATGCTACGGCGTCATTACTTCGTTCCCAGTGCTAGCAGTTGCGACGCCTCCCGCTGTCCGCGTCGCCCTAATGGTATTTCTCCGCACATCTGCAAAACCCCGTAATTGACGCCCATCAGCAGATCTTAATGCCGCAGCACTCGATGCTTCCGCCGTGCACATCCGCTCTCCTTCCGAAGTACATCTGCAGCACCTCTTGCACAAAGTCCTTGTCCGTTTCGCTCCAAACGTCCAGCCCCATCCTACTGACGTCATCGCCGTGCACTACCACCGAATCTCCTCCATCTTCCCGCTCTTCGTCGTGGTCTTCGTCGTCCGCTGCATCCACGATGTCGCCCAGGGTGCTGAATATCTCCGCCGTAACACGGTGGAAATAAGCAATGATGGCTGTGTGAGGTGCCGTTGCCCCTTGGTACCACGTCTGCGCCATTGCGTCGTCAGAGC
Source organism: Diplodia mutila (assembly GCA_022560015.1). NCBI lineage: Eukaryota > Fungi > Ascomycota > Dothideomycetes > Botryosphaeriales > Botryosphaeriaceae > Diplodia > Diplodia mutila. The sequence goes on from JAFISB010000009.1 coordinate 71,495, forward strand.
TGCGGACGGACGCGTGCGAGATGCTCATGAAGTCCGAGAGGTCGCCAAGCAACGCCCGGTCGCGATCTGCTTCTTCAGACAGTGATGCGTCCTTCTCGCCCGCCGACGCCCACCACATGAACCCCGAGTAGGCGAGTGCTGCCCAAGTCGAGGCTTCAATCAGGTTGTCTGCGTAGACTTCCTCGTCTCCGGCATTGCTCTCAGGCCGTGGAGATGCTCCGAGCAGTGCCGCATTGTCATCGTCTTCCTCCTCTTCCTCTTCTTGTTCCTCGGTCCCTGGCATGTCGACCGAATGCCGTTGCGTTTTGCGAAGCTCCGCGTGCAAAATGCGGTATCGCCTTAAGTCTCGCTGAGTTGCCTTGATCTCCCTGCCTGCCGCTGTCTTTATCCTTGGCCATCGCTTTTCTTCTATCGAGGATTCGACCAGCGCTGGCAGTTCGACAGTGACATCATAAAGATTTGTCTTGATGGCCAGGACTTCATCAGTGGTACAAGCTGCCCAGCCAGGAGACCAGTTACCTTCCTCCAAAGGTTCATTCGAAAGCTTGGCGGATTCGTGTTTGGACGCATCCTCCTGCAATTTGGGAATGTCGTGAATCCCGACTGTAAACAAGCTCCGCAGTCGTTGCAACGGTTCAGATCCCGGAGGGAGTACATCCGTCACAGAGGAAGGGATGGTTGAGAGTATCGAGAGGTCATAAACTACCCGGAAAAGTCAGCGTTGTGTTTGCCGAAAGAGCAGAGGGGAAATGTTATACCAAACTCGCAAGCCAACCGGACCGGCGGCGGCGTGATGAGCAAGACGCGCTTCCTAAGCAACGCCAATCTAAGGAGAGGGAATACCAAAGGACCGAAAGTGTCTATGTACTTGATTATGGATAGGGCGGGATGGGCGACGTCCAAGGTTTCATGTGTGGGATGGAACGCAGTCACGTTGGACAGCCCGCGATCTCTCGCATAGCTCTTCTTCTTCCTGAGCACCGACGGCGGAGGGCGCGAAACAGTGGACGACGTCTCGGACAACTCATTCTCCGGAGTATCGGCACTGCGTTCTGCAGAATTGACGGTCCAGTATTGCTCAAGGGGTTCTGTCTTTGTTGTGTCGTGCGCCAGCAGCCTGCGGTTGCGTTAGCGTTGCTGGTATGGGCAAAAGGATGGCAGGCGCGTTTTGGACGTACTTGGCGAGCTCTCTGAGTCTTTGGGCGTGCAGCCAGCTCCGGCCAAGGCGACCTTGGCTTAGAGGAACCAGGATGCCCACGGCTACCAAATGCGCGTTGCGCTCGGCCTCGGAGGCCGGATCGTTGATGAATGCGCTGAGCCCTACGTACTGCTCGTGTACGAAGTATCTTGCGATTCTAAGTCAGCGCCTGATTCCATCCCCTTTTGTCTCTCATACATACACCAGGTCTTCTTTGACGCTATGCAGGCCCGAAGGCAACGACTTGAATTCCACGGCTCCATCGAGTTCGACTGCGGCGCGATCAGCGTGAGGTTTCTTGGAGCGCGGTGAGCGGGCACGTACGGTCGGACAGGGAGCGCTTCCAGGTGATGGTGTAGCTGCGACACGCAATCAGCATCGAGGGCTGCCTGGGGTAGGGAGATGTCGGGCGGCACTCACCCGACCTTGAGGTCGAACTTGATCAAGAAGAGGGCAGCGAGAGAGGGCAGATCTCCGGATGGCGCATGGCCGTTGGTTGCGATCGCGTTAGGCGCGGACATGGCTTCCGGGCCTCATGGCACGCGCAAGAGGATCGGGAGGGGGAGTCGGGCAAGGTGTTGGTTCCGTCGCGGCTCTCGCGTCACGCAGCGGGCGGGAACCTTGATGGATGTCGTTGCCGCCTGAGAGCCGGAACACTGCCCCGAACCGAGACGCCCGCCGACAGGAGCCTGCGCTTCGCTTCCCTGCTCCATCAACGTCAACACGCACAGCTACTTGCTCATTCCCCCCGAACAAGATGACCGTGTCATAGCAGTACTCGCGTATCTACTTCTCTGGCAGAAGAGCGCGGCGAGCCCTTTCTTGCCAGACTAAGCGGGAAACTCGTCCTATGCAGATAATGTCAGCCCGCTGGACAAGTCAAATTATCCAGCGCTCACATAATGTATAACCTGTTCTCAGACGCCCATGTTGCAGTCCTCATTTTCCAGAGCTAGCAGAATCCGTGCTCTGTTTTGCGGTCACCAAAGTGACATCCGAATGGTAGATCTTTGGAGTATTGTCAGTGAATGCGCATACGCAAGTCCTGAACGTGTAAAAGATCGTCAGTCCTCAAATACGCCGTTGGAATGATGGGCTCTGTCATATAGCTATGTCTACGTAACACTGTGTTGCTGGATGGCGGGTACGCATATATAGGCCGCTTGTTTCGTGATATACAAGGTCACCTGAATGCGAGCAAACATTGCTTATGATGTGGAATTCGCGCCTCTCAAAATGTGACCTAATAATGTCTTCTTATGTGACCTTGTCTGACAAACGCTCGTTCTTCAATGCATGCCATTTTTCGTCGCCGGGTCGCGAGCTCGCTAACGTCCTCCTCTCATCAAAGCGGTCCGTATACACGAGTCACTGAATAGGCGCCACCAATTAACATGGGACTATTTTTCAAGAGTCGTTCTCAATATCCCAAGAGGTGGGTTGCACCTCAACTCCACTTGACCGTCTCGCACGCCCGATGGCTTACAAGTGTTTGTGACGTCCCATCAGCGAGATCTGACCATGGAGGCGTGCGGAGTTCAGACACTAAACGGCGCGGAAAAGGCCCGCGACTGTTTACTTGGCAGTAGCCGATAGCCGCAAGGCCAACTGAGTCTGGAAGCGCGCTTTGTCTGTCATACGATGGGGGCGGGGCAACCGAGCGGACGGACCGGGTGGGATACCTAGCTCCCAGACCGTTACAGATAGTCGAAGCTACCCTGAGCGGACCTATAAAGCAGTCCATGAAGTAGGGATCCGTCAGAGCAAGACCATTTTCCCAGACTCCACGTCACCAACTCTTCCCTCAATTCCCCCTCTATTCCCAAAAAGAAAAAAACCCAGCCAAAATGACGACCGGCGGCTGCCTCTGCGGAAACTTGAAGTACACCTTCGACGGTGAACCCGTCGGTGTTGTAAGTTGTCCCTGTACACATACCTACCTACCCCGCAGCCCGGGCACCCACGTCACCAAAAATGCCCTACGCTTGATAGTTTCCCCACCGAAGCATGCCCAGCTCCTTTTTTTTTTTTTTTTTGGGCGACCCTCAACTAACCACTTCCGCCTTCTTCCCCAAACCCCTAGGCCGCCTGCCACTGCATCCCCTGCCGCCGCACCTCCAACTCAACGCACTCGACCAACCTCCTCGTGCCCGCACCGGCCTTCAAGTCGCTCGGCGGCACCCCCAAGAACTGGTCGCGCCCGGGCGACTCGGGCAAGCCGGTGACGTCCAACTTCTGCCCGGAATGCGGCGTGCTGTGCTGGGTGACGGGCGAGGCCATGCCGGGCGTGCTGATCGTCAAGGCCGGCACCCTCGACGACCTGTCGCTGGTTGAGACCAAGTACAAGCCCAAGGTCGAGCTCTACTGCCGGAACAAGTTTTCGTGGTTGGCGGATGTCGAAGGCGCGCAGAAGTTCGAGGGTTCGATGAGGGGCTGAGGGCGGGTTGGGAAGAACAAGAGGTCAAATTTCAGTGGAGATGGGGAAGATGAAGTCTACATAAGCTGCGATGTTGATTAATCAGCACAATGAAGGACATCAAGGTAGCAGGATCAGCGCCGTTGTGACTCAGCCATGGCCAAGCCTTGTGTAACGTGTCACCCAATGTGCATACAGGCATAAAAAGAAGAAAAAAGCATACAGCGAGCACCATGAACCTACATAGAATTTTATCATGTTCTGGGTATCTCGACTCTGATGGCCACCCTCTACTACCCCGCGATCTCTTCTCTGCGTCCTCCGTCTTTCCCGTCTTTTTCTACTTTCGCCCCCATCGCTTCCACCTTCTCAATTACTTCCGCACTCGCCCGCAGGTTGTTTGCCCCACTCAGCGCGCGGGCGACACTGGTCTCGTTCTTCTCTCTCACAAGCCTCCTCAAGGCACTGATCAAGAAGCCTGAAAAAATATCAATCGACCAGCTATCTGGGATCATCCCCAAGACCTGCTGCACATCGAACCAGCCGCCGAACCTCTCCAACAACTCTCCGGTGCGCTCCACACAGTCGGTGATGTCCTCGATGCGCAGGAACTCTTGCAGCAAATACTCAAACAGGCGTGCCTGCTCAGCGTGCGTGGGAAGCTCGTCGGCAGGGATGCCGCGAGAGCCGGGCGGCCGGTAAATGCTCGAGCCACCGAGCAGGCAGTAGCTGATGGCCGTGTCAAAGTCACCGAGGCCGTGAGTGAGGAGGCGAATTGCTTGCTCATGACGGCCTTGTTGGCCGTTCAAGATGATCATCTCGGGGACGAGCTCTTGTTCGTAAGGGGCGAGGCGCGTGAGAATGTCGCCGACGGCGTAGGGAGACGACGCATCCTGCCCAGTTCCCAGAAGCTGGAGGAGACGCAGCCGGCTATCCCACCATTCAGCATCCAGAGCGTTTTCCGTGATAAACTGCCGGTAGGTCGGTTTTGGTGGTCGCAAGGCTCGGTATGTTTCATAAGTTTGTAAAAGCGTAGCCCTTGACTCCTCAGATTGCTCCAGCTCGGCGACTACGATGTCCAAGTAGTAGGAAATGAGGTCGTTGGCGTATTGAGTTTGCTGCTTTCGTCAGTTGTTTATCGCGTCGCTTTTTCAGTGCTCAAAGCTCACCTTCTTTCCGTAAACGAGATACTCCAGGTATTCTTTGACCGCAGCAGGCGCCTTCTCCTTGAGCAATGCAACAGCCTCCTCATGCTTGAACTTGACCCGGCTGTTCTCGTCCGCGAAAACCTGAACGCCTAGCTTAGGGTTACGATTGGCAAGCCACGCTCCGTACTCCTCTACCATGGGCTGGTCTCTGATTCTGCTTAGGTACTTTCGAAACTCTTGCTCTGCGTCGAGGAAATCACCTCCAAAGTTGGCCTCGCCATCAATGAAGCGCCTCCACGTAGCCAGCACATTTGATGCTTGTTTACGGCTTTGATACAAACGACTCAAGACATAGAGTCGTTGATGCTCCTCAAGCAGCTCAATCGCCCGGTCCCAGCAATCAACACCATTGTCCACAAGCGCGTTGAGTTCTGCACGGATGGACCCAGCTGTTGCGGGCCCTTGAGGACTCTGGGTGTCCAACAGCAAAAGGATTTTCAGAAGCGCTGCGTCAACTGTTTGAAATACTTCCTCTTCATCTGCGACACTACCGAAACCTTTCTTGCGCCGCCACATCAAGAGGTATCTCTTTGTGAGCTGCAGTAGATTATCTCCAAATGGACCAGCGGGGTCCAGGGGGAACTTGGAAGGGTTTTGTTGGGCCAGGAACTTCTCAACCACGTCCTTGAGACCTCCTTGGACCCAAATCCCCTTTTCACCCTGGATGACTTCGCTGCTCAGGTTTGGTAGTAGAGCGAGAATGACGCGGGGATCAATCTCTCCCTCGATTAGAGCTTCCTCGGTGCCGCGCTTGTTGATTTCGTAAGCGAAGGTGCCAGATTCGGTACGAAGAATGAGATCCATAAACAGGAGTAAAGACGCCTTTTGACGGATGTAGGTGAAACCGAGGAACTCGGCTTCGTTGCGAGGCTCTAGGCCACGGATGCTGTTCAAGAGATACACAACGTCCTCGAAGTTTGGCTCAATCTGACGGCTTCCGGGAGTGGAAGACTGAGCAAGCTTGAGTTTTGCATCGAGCTGGACTATAAGAGGATTTCGTACAATCCACCACACCTCGTTGTTGTTCCACAGCACGTTATGTGATTTGAATTTGCAGAGGCGGCTGGTGAAGGCGACTTCATCGCGTTCCTTGTCAGCCTCGACCTTCTGGTCGAGATCGATCTTCTCGGATGCGGAAACCGATATCGATCCGCCTCTCCTCCTTGCGCGCAAATGAACACGCCTCAAGGAGAGAATGTCACTGATCTCTGACAAATTGACCTCGGTTTCGGTGGTGACGGTCCTAATACCAAGCGCTTGACTGCTGTAACGTGTGTGGTGGACATCTTCGCCGAGGCTACTCGAAAGCATGCTCAGATTCAACCACTCTTTCGAAGCAATGCCCTCGCCAGGATCGAGGTCCCAACGCTGAATCTCAACACCGCTGACCATACCATGTTCGGTCTTGCGCTTGATGACAGCCAGAATATAACCCTCCTCAGGTTGTTCTGCCGATGGCATGGAGGCGGCTATAGACGTCGCCAGGTCTACCTCTATACCCGAGCCGTCAATTACGAGCGCCTCAGGGTAGCTTTCAAACTCAAGAGTCCCGCGTACCACGTCACCGTCAAGATTGACAAACATGCCAACACCGGGCTCATCCGGCGTGGTCCCCGTGGTAAGAAGGAATTCCGAGGGAGTGGGGGATACTATGTGAGGCTTCAGAGATGTAAAAGCCTTCTTCTGGACGGACGGAGATGGGCGTCTAGTCGCAGCAGTCTCTTCCATAGCCTCGACCTCGGAGGGGGTTGGTGGGAGCGCCTTGTCAGGAGTTGCAGTACGCGGTGCTGGACTCCCTTCGCGCGGAGTTCCACCTTCAGGAGCTCGGGCAGGGCTTGGAGAAAAGGACCTCCCCAAAAAATCTGGAGCATCGAAGCCGTATCTTCCACCAACGATACCGCTCAACGGTCTAGGGCTTGGACTTGCGAACCTCTCACCCGTGCCGGAAACGTTCCAGCTCGTGCTACGGCCGTGGCCGCGTTCGTCGCCTGATGGTCTGGGTATGTTGCTGCTGGAAGATACGCTCCTGGAAACACTGTGCTCACGGGAGGATATGTCCTGGGAAGCACCGCCGACGGTGGACGCAGCATCTTCGTCCAGAGAAGAAATGGGGAACAGTGGGATCTTCTGTTGATGGACCACGTCCAGAAGCGCATAAGAGTGGGTGTCGGCGACACAGGCAAAATCGTCTCGGCGTGACGTCGACAAGCAGCCGCCGAACTCAATGTTCCGTATCCTGCGAGGCTCCTCTGCAATTCTGACAAGCTGAATGCGGCTACGTAAACACATCATTATCACAGCTCCCTGCTCCGAGTCATTTTGGGGAGCGCCGTTTTGGTCGACACCGCCGACCCACACGCAGCTTATCGGCTTCTGGGACGCGAAGGCCGGACTCAGCTCGGGCAGCGTGTAGAAAGTAAGGGCATTGTTGCAGAGGATGCAAGCTTTGTTGACGTTCGGAAGAAGCAGGATCTGCTGGACGCCGGCGGCGGACTGTTGCGTGAAGGCTGGCTGCAGGCGCGACGCAATGATGAAGCTCGGTTGGCCGAGCGGGTCGTTTGGCTCTGGCGGGATGAGGACGAAGTGCAGAATCTCGGCGGCAGAGGTGCCTATGTACAGGTTTTCATCTGGACCGAGGGGTCAGCACTGGCAACGGTACGATGCGCGGGCAACGCACTCCAAAACTCGACGCAGGTAATGCGGATATCCTGGTCATTGCCGTCGGCGGAGAGCGGTATGTCGGAGAGCAGCTTGCGCAGGGTGTAGGAGCCGGTCTGGATGTGGTTGCCGGAGCGCGGGCTGGTGGGGCTCGCGGTAGCTTGCATGGTGCGCGTGCATTGCAATTGCCATCGCTAGGGCGCGCGCGTGGCCATGGTGCAGATGGCGTGGTGGTGCTTGGGGCTGGCGGAGCGGTGCGGGTGCCTGGCGGATCGGCGTGCTCGAGCTTCGTGGGCGCGCGCACGATGACACCTCTCCCGTTCCACTCTCTCCAATCCCACAAACCCGCGCTCCACCCCCGGATTGATGCCTCGTCGCGCGGGTCTCCGAAGACACTGCATCTGAGCCCCAGCACCTGCGCTTCTATTCCGACACCATGGATGCTGCCGCGACGCCTGCCGACCCGCCGAGCTCTGCGCCGCAGAGCAAGCTCGAAAAGCCCGATGCCACCGCCAACGAGAACAAATTCCAGCAGGCAATTGCTGCGTGGCGAAGTGCGCTCCTCGGTCCCCCTGCAGATCATGGATTGAGTCTGACATTCTTGCCCAGATGTGAATCTTGCCGAGTTGATGCCTGCGTTGGATTCGGCGGCCGAGGAACTCGTGGAACATCAGCGCGATTCTGTGACCCAGCGGAAGGAGCTTGCTCAGAAGACCAAGGACTTCAGGAAGCTCGACGACCAGAGCAAGCTTTCGGAGATCAAGGGATTGCTGAAATGTACGTCTCAATGCTCTGGCATGTTAACCAGCTACTGAGCCTGAGCAGCCTACCAGAACTTTATCGACGCCCTCACAAACCAGGGGAAGTCGATCAACGCTGCGTTCTTCAAGGCCTACACTCCCCTTTCCGAAGCACCAGACCCGTATCCGCTCCTCGAGGCCTCCGTCGATTCGCTCGTAACCGCCGAGGAGACCCTCCCCAAGCTTACCGAGGAGAACCAGCGGCTCCAGAAGACAGTCTCGCAGCTGACAACTCAACTGGAGGGTACAGAGAAGAAGCTTGAGGATGAGTTCACTGCAAGGAAGAGTCTGGAAGAGACGCGAGATGCCAAGATCAAAGAGGTCGAGGCATCATGGTCCGCCGTGCTTACCGAGAAGCAAGACAACTGGGAATCAAAGGAAAAATCGTTAGAGGAGAAAGTCGAGAACCAGGACCGGCTGTTGAAGGAGCTCAAGGCCAGCTACGAGGTTTCCCAGCGTTTGGGCAAGGGTGAGGACGAGGAAGACAACACGGGGCATATTGGGGCAACGGCTGCTGAGCTCGAAATTGTGAGCTCGGAGCTGGACAGGGCGAACACACGTCTTGCGGAGATTGAGGCGAGAAACGAGCAGCTTCGGCTCGAACTCGCCCAATCAGCATCAAGCGCAAACACCCAGGCATCCGGACCCGTCGAAGATGACCCGATGTTTAGGAGGCTGCAATCCGAGAACCAGTCTCTCCTGAGGAAGCTTGATGCTGCTCGTTATGAGAAGGACTCTGAGAGAAGGAATCAGGAGTCGGAGGCGCGAAAGCTGGAGAAGGAGCTGGCGTCTTTGAAGCAAGATCGGGATACTCTGCGGGAGAAGGTCAACAGCTGGGGAGACTACGATAACGTAAAGCGCGAACTCGAGGTTTTGAAGGTAAGGAAGATTCTAACATCGGTCAGTAAGTTATACTGAAGCTCTCTAGTCAATCGAGTTCGCGATGGGAGAAGACGACGATGCAGAAGCCGGGGCAGCTGCTGCGGCCGAAGGGGCAACGAGTTCTCAAGGCAAAGAAGAAACTCTAGAGCAGCTCCTGCTTGCGCGAAACAAGAAGCTTAGTGATGAGCTGACAGTGCTCCGCGTATCCCACCAGGACCTCCAAACAAGATTGGAGCAGCTACAGGAAGAGCTGTCAAACACCAATATGGAGTTTGAGAAGTCGCAGAACCTAGCGCAAACTTTGGAGAACGATCTCATGAAGGTGCAGCAGGAGGCCTCTAACGCCTTTGATTCCTCGGCAATGTCTGTTGCAGGAACGTATACATCGAGATACCCCCAATCATCTTTTGCAGGGAGGAAGGGAGGACGTACGTCTCCAACTTCATCCATAATCTCGGGATTCAATCCGAGAGATGGTAGCCCGAATACGCTAGAGGCCATCAGGTCAGGCGAGGCCGTAGGAGGTGGTTCCGGCATCCTCCCCATGGTGACGGCCCAAAGAGATCGCTTCAAGAAGAAGAATGCTGAGCTCGAGGCGGAACTCCAGAAGACTTACCAGAACGTGTCTTCGCTGAGGTCAGAGGTTGCCTCCTTACAGAAGGACAACCTGAGCCTATACGAGAAGACTCGCTATGTCTCCACATACAATCGCGGCCACGCGTCGGCCTACTCCTCGAGCACAAATCCATCGACTATCCAGATGACATCGGACGCGTCAAATCTCGACCGTTATCGCTCGGCATACGAGCAAAACATCTCGCCGTTTGCGGCTTTCCGCGGTCGCGAATCCGCACGCGCCTTCAAGCGCATGAGCCTTCCCGAGCGGGTCGTGTTTCGAATCACCAAGACAGTGCTTGCGACAAGGACCAGCAGGAACATGTTCGCGGCATATTGCGTGGCGCTGCACCTCCTGGTGTTCTGGATGCTCTTGTCCGGGACCTCGGGCCCTGTCGAGGAGACCATCAGCTTGAGCAACAGCGGCTCGGCGGCGGCTGCTGGCGCTGCTGGTGCAGGGCCGCTCGCCGGTGGCGATGGCCACGAGAGAGGTAATTGGCAACCAGAAGGTTTCCATGATACGTAAACGGGATGTGTTGTACCGAGAGGGGAAGTTGAAGACCACCGTCAATTTACGCAGCCGCGCAAGCAATATACCCGCTGACCTGTTCCGACACGTGAAATGCCTCATTGACGAACAGGAGCCCGAATCTCCGAAAAACGATAGCGCAATGATGATGAATGCCCCGAACGTTCATCAAGCCACTCGAGAGGAGAGATGAAGCGCTGGCGAGATATTGATTCTTGTATAATTAGTAGCGTGTCAGGCCGAACAAGTGTAGGGTACTGCGGCAAGGCCGAAGGCGGCTACCAGGCATGGTAACCTGTTTGGCGAAAGACTGGAAATTTCTTCAACATCGATTTTTGGTTACACCGGCAAGCCTTCCAGAACCATGATGGTGGGGGGACAGGCGGCTAGAGGATCGGCCAATAGATGTTGGCGAAGAGGGGGAGCGGGTGTGTTCTCCCAGCACCCTTGCGGAGCTGGATGGAACCGGTAGATCATTTCATGCTTGGCATCGACAATCTACCTGTGTCTGTGTACTTTGTCGTTAGGCCTCACGGGTCCAAGGATCCACGTGAGAATGCCCAGAGTCGTCACGGGGACGTTGAAGGCTCACGGAGCCCCGCTCGAGATGGTGCTGACTTGAGAGCGAATCCTACAGCCACATCTTACCGCATGCTTTGGCTCGCCTTAGAGCAATCGGAATTGCGCAGATCCCACGAGGGATAAGCACGACTAGAAAAGAAACTTTGTTGGTGGCTTCGAGGCCATCTGCTAATTCGCATCCCGTCATGCTTTCGACATGACGGAGCTGGTGTTTGTTCTAGTACTCCGCCCGGCGAACATGATTCAAAAGCCACCTTCTGACCTGACATCCATCTTGGCTCCACGGCATGTCCCCCGCCCTTCCACCCTATGATGAAAAATCGACCGGCACCCTCCAACATCGCGGATCCCTCCATCAGCAACTCAGTACAGGCCAAGAAACACGGCCCGTCCAATGGTGAGAAGGCGAACACGCGGCCTTCGCTAAACCGCCACGCTTGTCCGCCTTGCCGCCCTGGTCATAATCGCAGCGATGAAGGGCCCCAAGGCAGGCAGGCAGGCAGGCAGGCAGGTAGGCAGGCGCCGGCCAAAGAGGGCCAGCGCCGTTGCCGAGTCTAGGGCGTAATCGCCGAGACACCAGGACGAGGGCGGGTAGGTAAGCCACAATCCGTGGCAAGAAGCGGGGGAGAGGGTGGGTACAGGTGGGTGGTGCAGATTGGTCAGATCCCGTGAGCCTTTTGATTTATTCATTAGCCGGCACAGGCTTCGAGGCGAGGCTGGCTCCCGGAATTTTGTAGCAAGTTAAGCTACAGATGAGGAAAGTGAAGGCAGCTGGTCAAACCAAGGTGCCACGACTTTTCTTCGAGTATGTAACGCTGCCTTGATTTCCGTTCGTATTACCTGCCCTGGCGATGCTCCCAGAAGCAACTGCGTATACAATAGATGAACGGAGGGTCGGCACGGTTGACGTATCCGACAAAAGATAGACGAGGTCCACCGCGGCGGCAAGAGAAAAAGTACATACATAGATGCAGCCACCTTCTTGTCTGTTGCAGGCTAGCCAGCCAAATTGCTCCACACCGGCCGAAAAGCCCCCAGAGCAAGCTAGCAGGGGTCGCGGATATGCAAGCAAGCGGCGAGCAGACGGCAGGTGGTGCGGAAACGGGCGTCGTTCAGCCAGTCGCTACGAGCAGCCGCTTCTCCACTGAAACGCGCAAGCATGGCCTGAGGATCCGCTGTAGGGATCTGATTGGCGCTGCGTCGCTCGTTCGTCCAGCGCAGCAAACGCGTATGCGACCGGGGAAGGCAGGATTGCAGTTAATTAACCCATAATTAATCCCGAAGAAGGTATTTATGGGGCTCAACGGGCCCGAGGCGCCACAAATAGCGTCCTAGATGCGGCATTTATCTGTAAATTGCGGTGGGGAAATTAGGTTCGCAGACGGCGCGTAGGCGCTTAGGGAAGACGCCAAGGGCGGCGGTTGATTGGACGCCGACTGCCCGGCTGCCAGCAGATCCCAAGATGGCTGGAAGGGCGCTCTCCCGGATTCGCGACCAGGCCGACTCGACGTGGTACAGGCGGCTCTGCAACCTGCGGCCAGGATAGATTGCCCAGGAATCCGAATTAACGTACTTGGTCAGATGGTTGGCAGTGGAGCTGCGCCGGGTGGACGTGAGCAACGGCAGGGCGAGCGACGGCACACTAAGGCGAGGACATGCCGAAAGCGACAACGTCTTCTCAGCGCTCAGCCATGGTCGTTGCGACGGCCAAGCCTCCCAACCGTGGCAGGAAGCCGGGGCTCACGCGAGCGAGCGGAAGGCGAAGAAGCCGTGAACAAGAATAGCCGTCGTCGCGGGCGGGAGCTAGGAAAGCTTGGCTCAGATCCTCGCTGCCCCAGAACCGTCAAACCAAGCCATTGCGCAAGGGCCATCCCAGAGCGGCTCTACGCCTGCCCCCGCCCAATCACGCCCCGCCACCCCCCGGTCGACCTATTTCGAGGTACAGCCTACGCGCTGCCGCAGAACGCCATGGGCCCCGGCCACGTTGTACCGGCGCATTCTCTGCATATAAGAATTTCAACCTCCCGAGCATCATGGTCCATTGAAAGCACGACAGCCTCGACCCGAAGAAACAGCCTCCACTCCACCCCACCCCCAGGACCCTTCTTCAACATACTTCTTCTTCTCGGGAGCCAGTCTTCTTCTCCGCCAAACAATCTCCAGCCATGCATTTCTCGCCCGCAGTAGCGCTGCTCGTCGCCCTGACGCCTTCCTACATCCTCGCCGCCCCCACCCAGCAAACCATCCAGCAGCGAGACGACACTGCCTCGGAAAATGAGGGCTCGTCCAACTACATCACCAGCACAATATCCAACGTCTGGCGGCAAGCCAGCAACTGCGATCTGAGCTCCGTCACCATGCCTCTCGGTAAGCTCCACCTCCACCGAATCTCACCTACATCCCGCCTCTTGGCTGCCCTCTGTCCCAGTTCCAACAACCACGCTAAAAAACAGCCACGCTGACCTCACATGTGCCCAACAGACCAAGCACCCAGCCCGACGCCACTCCCCTCCCCGTCCGATGGCCTCGTCCTCTCGCACGTCGCCGTCGGCCGCGGCACCCAGAACTACACCTGCTCCGGCGTCGACCCGTCGTCGACGCCGACGGCCAAGGGCGCCGTCGCCACCCTCTTCAACGCGACCTGCCAGGCGGCCCGCACCCCCGACCTGCTCTACGACACGCCGTCCATCGCGCTGGCCTACGACGTGCCGTCGGCGCAGACGGCGCTGGCCGCCTACGACATCCTGCTGTCCGGCCACCACTTCTTCACCAACGACTCGACGCCCTTCTTCGACCTCGACACCAGCGAGCACAGCTACGGCACCGTCGCCTGCAAGAAGGACTCCGCCGCCAACGCCCCCGCCGCCGACTCGTCCTCGCCGCTCAAGTCCAACTACGCCGCCGGCACCGAGGGCACCGACAACGGCGACGTCTCCTGGCTCAAGCTCGAGGCCGTCGAGGACAGCACCGGCTACACCTGGAAGGAGGTCTACCGCCTCAACACCGCCGGCGGCCAGTCCCCCAAGACCTGCGAGGGCATCGACGGCGACTTCACCGTCGAGTACGCCGCGACCTACTGGTTCTGGACCGAGCCCGGCAAGGACGGCTACCTGAACGGCGCCGTTGCCGGTACGCCAGACGGCATGTGAAGGAGGAAGGAGAAGAAAAATAAAACACGAGAGAGACGTTGAGATGAGACATGAGAAACGAAGGGTCTTCGATTCTTATTAAATTTTTTTTTCTTCTTGGAAATACCTTCGCGACAGTCGTTCAAACCACTCAAAGCACTTCCTCCGGCGTTTTTTGGGCGGGCTTACGGGCCGAAGGGATACCTCTTGGGCCAGTTTATTCTTATTTCTTCTTCTTCTTCTTCTCCTTCTTCTCCGGCGTTAGATACCTACAACTTTGAGAAAGGGTTTTTTGCTTTTCTTCCGATTCAGATTTTTTTGACATTAAGGGGGGATACGTTCGTCGTTCGTTGGCTCGGGCAAACAGCTTAGACGAGCGCTCTGGACCCGGAAAGGGCAACATGATACGAGAGGAGTGAAAGACAAGAAAAGGAAATTTTGGTGTAGAAAATAGTAATTTAGTGTAGCCAAAAAAAATTTGGAAACAATATTCGCATTCATCCTCTTCATTCGTGACTCCATGAGCCGCACTGACACGAAGTGAAACCGCATGGCTTCTCTAAGCGCTTGCATGAGGACACACAGACCCTACTCACTGGGGCATACGTACACCTTTCGAGAGGAAGAAACGTAGAATGTTTCGACCGAGCCGGTATCGTTCTTCGAAGCGCCTTCGGCGTTATCCTCGGACAGGCCGGCCTGTATCGATTGCCTCCACGTGTGCAGCATGAGCATGTTTGAAAACACGCGGGTGGGGCCAACTGCAAGCGCCGACTGAGATCCAAGTATAGCAATCCTTGAGATGTGAGCAGTAACAGATTTGAACGATCGAGCGCCATGCTGACACTGCAGCCATCCTTCGGCTGCATCATGTGCCAGTACAGACCAGGACCCACAAGGAGAAAACAACAACCACAGTCTGCAATGCCTTTATCCAGGCGGAAATCCCCGATGCGTGTCAGCTGGGTTGCATCGCCTAAGCGCTGAGCCTTTTTGGGTTTGTTGTCTGCAACCCCTCACTAAGCCAGCATTTCGGTGGCACAACGGGTGACAAAAGAATCCGGCCCTCTCGACCTTATCCCGGCAAAGATGTTTCATCCAACTTACGTAGGTAGTTGAATCTAGCATCTGGACATGAATGTGAGTCTAAGAAACGAATAGATGCCTCCGGATATTGGATTCCACTACCTACGTAGGGTGAGATGGCGTCCTCTGCGAATCCTAGAAGGCCACATTCTTTTGTCGCTCGCTGTGGTGGTTCACCGCAAGGGAGCGCTGTTGAATGGGTAGCAGTTGGTTGCAACATCGGCTGAGCGGTTAAAGTGCGGTACTTCCTGGAAGGAGTGTGCTCTTCATGACTACACTTGAGGGCGGCTAATGTCATGAATACGTGCTGAAGTCATAGTTGGTGGCGAAGATGCAAGCAATCGACGTAGTCCTGACCTTGCCGGACAACATCCATGTGGCAAGTTGGTTCATCTGTAAGAAACCCGAGTCTTGTAGCTTCCAGTGCCGTGTCTCAAGGGTAACGGCATCAATCACCTCACACCTCCCGCCTCTTGTCACGACTTCTAACGCTTCTGGTCCGAGTTACGCTGGCCCTCTCGTCGGATGCATGCTCAGCCTTTGCCTGGATTTGAGCTGCTGCTAATTTTCTCGGCCAGTCCCGACAGATATCGATGCGTTCTCGTGGATAGAAGAACTCCAGGAGCACAAAGATCAGGAAATCGATGATAACGCATAGGCAGAAGAGCTTCCCGGCCCAAATACCACACCCATAGTATCGTTTCAGCCGATCTATGAGTGCGAAGCTCTGTACGCCGGCACGACCGCGCGTGGCCCCCCATCCGCTGCTAGAATAGCCATAGAATTCCTCCTCGCTGAGGACTCCGGAGATACCGTTGTAGACTCTTTCGGTGCGCTCGGCCACGTCGGTCCAAGAATACATCATCTTGACTTGTTCGTGGAAACGCGTCGTATGGATCCTGCTGGCACGGAGAGCCGTGATTGCTCTTCCTGTAGCATCCACAAGATCATCCTCTTCCGGCTTGGCGAATGTTGTCATATGCGCGGGCAGCACTTCCGGTATGCCGCCGACGCGGGTGCAAACGACATAAAGACCACAACTAGCAGCTTCCACAATCACAGTGCCGAATGCTTCTGTCAAACTAGGGTGGAGATAAATGTGGCCGCGAACCATGACATCTCGGACTTCTTCGTGGCGAACCGGTCCCAGAAGTTCAACCCGATCTTGTAGCACGTTCCGTTCAAGCATTTGCTCGAGATCTATGGCCTTCGGTCCTGAGCCGGCAATGATGAACTTGACATTTGGATGGGCCGCCAGGATCCTTGGAATGGCTGCAATGAGCAAATCGGTGCCTTTGTTGTAGAACAGGCGCGATATGACCACGATGGTTATGGTATCGTTAGGACCAAGTGTCTGGTTTGCTACTGAAGAGCGACGGTCTGGGGAGGCGACGGAGCCATCCTCCAGCTCTTTGTACCCCTTTGGCCGGAAGTTCTCAGCGACCACGGCGTTGGGAATGACTGACACCATGAGAGGATCCAGCGAAGCTCGAAGGACAGTATTTTCCTTGCTACATGCATATTAGTTGGTTACGTACAGAAGCCGTGTTCCGGAAACAACATACCAAGTATGGCTGACGCAAACAACGTGGTCGACATCGCTCAAAGTGAACTTCAGCAGCTTGTTGGTCAAAATGCTCGCAGCATCAGCGAAGCCGAAAAGGGAATGGTCCGTAAAAACAGTCCTCAGGCCCATTGTCCTCGCATGCAGGATTGCCTCATGGCACAAACTGCTAAGACTGGCATGGCCATGTACTATCTCGATCTTCTCGCGGATGACGATGTTGCGAAAGATGGGAAAGAACGAGAACACGGTCGGAAAGGTGGTTTCGCGGTAGATGACGAAGAAGGGCACATGGTAGACCTTCAAGCCGTTGGTAAGGTAGCGCACGCCTCGACGGCCCTCATATCCGTGAGTGATAATTATGACTTTGTGACCCCGGTCTATGAGCTTCTACGGAGGATCGTCAGCAGAGAGGATTCGAGGTACGGCGCGTCGTTTGCATACGGTCGATAGTTGGTAGATGTGACTCTCCACGCCGCCTGCAATCCAGTCAGAGCGAAGTTACGCGACGTTGACGAAGCAACGTACCAGGTTGGGGAAAGAAGAAATCGCTGATCATCCTGCAGGATGTTAGCCAAAGCGCGCGCGGCGAAGCAGGAGTACGTACGCGATATTGTACGGCATCTTGAGGGTTTTCCTCCGTTACGGGCGGTAACAGAAAGCTGTAGAGACCAAACATGCATCGCAAAACCGATTGGGGTTGGCAGACAGCCCGGTGTCGAGGCAGTTGCGAGAGCTTGAGGGCAGAGGAGGAAGCTTGGGGATGATGAGGGCAGCTCCGTGTCGCACTGGAGCTCCGGGCGCGCCAAGCTTTCTGCGGCCGCCGCTGCTGTGGGTCTGGACGAGGGTCCGCTCCGACAATTATTTTGGCTCGAAACCTTCTCTCGCCACCAACACCCATCCCAGAGCAATGCCGGGCCCCTTCTACGCCCGCTACGTGCCCCCGAAAGCGTCGGCCGCCTCCTCGCCGGCCACTCCCAAAAAAGCATCCCCGCCCCCGCCATCGTCATCGGATCCTGCACCATCGCCCGCACTGGAAAAGAAAGAGAAGCGTTCGAACAAGCGGAAGAGGATCGACGCCAATGATGCTGCCGCCGACGAGGACGATGCTGCGCTCAAAAAGCACAAATCCGTGCTCTCCAAATTCGCGAAGTCTACCAAGATAGCCGAAAGGTTGAAGGCCCGAGAGCAGCCGGATGAGGAAAGCGAGCTTCCTGAGGAAGCAGAACTGCATGGCAAGTTGGAGAATTCGCAGGCAATTGTTCATGCTTATGCTGACTTTTGGCAGATTTGGTGCCGCTTCCCCAGCCCGAATCCGTCCCCGACGCACCATACGAACCCAGGTTCTCGTCGCTCCCATCCTGGCTCACTGAGCCCGTTGCTGCTCCGGCAAACGCAACAAAGCCTTTCGAAGAGCTCAACATAGATCCAAGGTTGGTCCGCCACCTCAAGGGCAAGGGTTACAATGAGGCATTCGCAATCCAGTCCGCTGTGTTGCCCCTGCTACTTCCAGGTGCGCCAGCCAGTGTAGCAGATGTATGCGTCTCGGCTGCTACAGGTTCTGGAAAGACTCTGGCGTATCTGTTGCCTATGGTCGAGAGTATGCGACATAGGGTAGTCACTAAGCTACGTGGGATCGTCATCGTGCCCACACGCGAGCTGGTGAGCCAGGTTCGCGAGGCCGCCGAGCTTTGCGCTGTTGGCAGTGGTTTGAAAGTTGGAACGGCAATGGGTAACCATGCCTTCTCTGCTGAACAGAACATGCTCATCAAAAAGGGAAATAAATACGACCCCGACGCATGGAGAAGACTGTACGCGAAGGCCGAGGATTGGCTTCTTAATGGCTGGAGCAAAGACAGTGATCACGCCGAGGAAGTCCTGGACCTGCTGCCCGGCCACATCCCACAATACGAATCGAAAGTCGACATTCTAATTTGTACTCCTGGCCGACTTGTTGAGCACGTGCAAAACACGAAAGGCTTCTGTTTGGACGACGTGGACTGGTTAGTAATCGATGAAGCAGATCGGTTGCTCGATCAAAGCTTCCAAGGATGGGCGGGGACCGTAATGAAGGCTCTCGAGAAAGAGAAGGCTTTTGAAGAGATGAGTGCCCAGGAGAGAATTTTGTCGAGCATGTGGTATGCTCCACGGAAGAGATTGGTCAAGAAGGTGATCCTATCAGCTACCATGACACGAGATTTGAGCAAACTCAGTGTTCTTAAACTGCGGAGACCGACTCTCGTGGTTGCCGAAGGAGCTGAAGGGCCAGACGGACAAATAGCTCAGGGAGAAGTGTATGATATGCCATCGACATTGGACGAATGCACGATCCCCGTCGGAGACGGCAGCCAAAAGCCTCTGTTCCTTGTGCATCTCCTACAAAATCAGATTCTCTGGGATCTTGAGGAATCCGAGGTACCGAACAACGAACATATGGATGATCAAGCACAATCCGAGAGCTCCGATTCATCTTCAGATACAGAGTCTTCAGATGATTCCTCATCGGTCTCGTCAGGATCGGGGGATTCGGACTCAGATATTTCCGAGTCGGAGGCAGGTTCATCGGACTCGGAATCGTCGATATCTTCGGAGTCCGATTCTTCTGCATCAAGCATCGTCGGCCAGGAAAAAACAGCAGCGCCCGTCATGGAGGTCAGCAACAGTACAGCGGGATCGGTGTCCAACGTCTTGATCTTTACGCACAACAACGAAAACGCGAATCGTCTTTCTCGTCTTCTTTCTCTCCTCTGTCCTTCATACAAGGGTGTCATCGGGACACTTACTAAGTCGTCAACAACGGCCGCTTCCCGCAAGGTTCTGCGTGCTTTCCGCGCCAACAAGATACGCATCTTGATTGCGTCGGACCGTGCGTCCAGAGGTCTCGACGTGCCCAACCTTGCACACATAGTCAACTATGACATTCCCACCAGTGTCACAAGCTACGTGCATAGGGCGGGTCGGACAGCCAGAGCGGGTGCCTACGGTGTGGCTTGGACATTCCTGACAAAGACCGAGGCTGGCTGGTTCTGGAATGTCGTGGCCAGAGGAGAAGGCATCAGAAGAGGGGGAAAGAAGGTGAACAGGATGAGGCTTGAAGATGCAGTGACTCCGGAGAAGACGGAGATGTATGGGCGCGCTTTGGCGACGTTGAAAGAGGAAGTGCGCGGCGGAGAGGAGAACTGATCAAGCTCGATGCCACGACTTTTCCTGTTCCACAAAACTCAGGGGGTAGATGAGACGGTGGATTTTGACACTTCCCTTGCAGTAAGTGGATTCAAGTTAGCAGCGGCTGAAAGCATGAGTCGAAAACAGCCGCCAACAAGTGTTGGATTGCATTTACCCATTCATAGCAGATACCAAAACTCGTAATATCGTTCAACCATTGTCGCCATATTCGCAATTGTGCCCAGCTGTTTCCCGGCGGCTACAGCAAGCATGAGCACCACGCGTAACCCGAGGATGTGAGATCGGAGAAGCTTTGTCACAAGGGCATAGCCCCACAAATCCAAGAGGTAAGAAGTTCTCGTGGCTTCGTCTTCTGAATGGAGTCTATACCTCGAGAGGCAGGACGAATCGTGAAATCGTAGTGTCGAGTCATGTAATCATGCAGCCTAGTTTTGGCGTGATCGCATCGCCAGGTACTGGCCTTAGTGGGAGGGCCGCTATTGGTGAGCGAGAGCTGCAATGGTGGGCGATCGTTACCCTCGGCTGTGATAACGGATCGCAGCAAACAAGAGGCAGTGGCTAATGCTTGTTTGCGGGCCGACGGACGGACATGACCGACAAAACGGTTCACCTATTCAGGCGGCAGAAGTAAGGTTGCACTTCGTGTCTGCACGGACTTGTCCGTGGAGCGAAAGGCGCACGCAATGCTAACAACCGCGATTGGCCTGCTTCGAGCGGCGGAGCGCACATGTGCTGGCGGACGGTGTGTATTTGCCAAGAGCTGTCTCGGAGAGGGCGAGATGAAAGGATGCCAGGAAACACCGGGGGCACCAGGTTCCGAGTCGGGCTTGCCGAGAACCAGGTGCGGAAAGGTAGTTCCACTTGACGGAGGAGCATGAAGTCTCTAGTGGAGCTCTTGGCAGCACTGGTTTATGGTGACACAACACAGGCCCAGGACATTCGGGAACACGACTAGGAGCAACAAATTTACGGCGACAGCTGAGTTGAAGAGCCCATGGGGGTCTAGTACTCTGTCTCACACCTCACCAACACCTTGGCAAGGCAACGGACCATGGCCGTGCGGGAAACCCTTGTGGCACGACTGGCCGGCTGCTTGGCGATCGAGAACACTGTACCTACAATACAATTCGTCAACAAGGGCGTCATGCGGCCAAGGATCCCAAGGATGCCGCGGCAAGCTTGAGCATCGGTTTTGGCAGCAGAGGCGGAGCTTGTCACGACTCCACGATGCGCTATCGACCTGCCACAACGGGAAAGGAAGGGCAGTCATGGGTAGTTCGGCGAGCGGCACGGCACTGTGCGGGCGCTGGTTGGCTGGGCTCGAGATTAACTCCATGCGGGCGTTCGAAGGCTGCGGAAGATCGACACGAGCCAAAGGCAAAAGTTCGAATCAACAAGCTCGCAGCCCAGTCGGCGCACACATGGCGCCATTCGTGCAGCCTCGAGGCCTTTGAGGGTTGGCCTTATGAGAACACCATGCGACCGGACAGCACGGCAGAGCCTGGCGGCCTAAGCCAATCTCGGCGGGCACGCTGCTGCTTTGCCCCAATCAATGCGATGCGCCAGCCTCGACTGGCGCGCACTCGAGATGAAGGGAGCGGCCACCTCTTCGCCGGCGCAGCTGCCGCAGAGTGACACAGAGCCGCACGGGCGATGATGCGTGCGCGACTTGCGTGCTGGTGGTGGTGGTGGTCGGGGCGCGCGCAGGCATCAGGCGGTGCGCTGGCGGGCAGGGCCTCGGGCTGCACTGTGTGGCAGCTCGCGTCCAGGGCGGCGGCGTGCGTGGTCACCGCTCTCTGGGCGCGACGTCAACGGCAACGACTGGCGGCGGATATCGATTAGGCATCGTGAGCTAGGCCGTCTTGCCGTTGGCGGCCGCCTTGACCCCACACCCAACGCAGGCACACAACCACCAAGGCGCCCATGGCCCACCGCGGCGTCGCTTGGCGGCTGGGCGGCGGATCGCTGCAGAGGGCGCCGTCTTTGGCAATGCTTAGCAGCATCCCCTATCGCACTGCCGCACGGGAGCCGGCGCTGCGCCCTGCCCGCGCTCCAATCCAGCGCCGCGCACGCTGTTTCTCGGGCTGATACAGTCGCTTGCGCAGCGTGGGCAATTCCCTTGACGCCCCAATCGGATGAAACATCTGCCAGGACCCTATCGTCACCGCGCACTGGACCCTCACGAGACTAGGCCGATCAGCCTCCTAATGTCCGACGCCGGCCGCGGCCGAAGCCCACGCGTGGAGCCGCCTGTTTGAAACAGGCAGTTGGCATGCCGCGCCTGCCCCGCGGCCCTATAGTCCGTCGGCGCGAATTGTAATGGCGATTGCTCTGCCTGAGTCGCGTCGGCCACCAGGTGAAGCGCTCCCGCCGTACCACCCACCCATGTCCGCTGCGTCCTGCAGACACAGCGCGCGCGCTCTGGGCCAGCAGAGGCGCACGAGAGCGGACGTGTACCCTGATCCAGCATTGCTCGAGAAGCTCTAACGTGCTTCCGCTGCACGAGGGCGTGCGCCGCCATCTTTCCTGGGGTCAGCCAGTGCTGTGCTCCACTGTCCGTGAGTGGCTGACTGCGGTGATTGTGGATCTCGTCGATCTTCGGGGTTCTACTGAGCACTGCTGCGCGTCGATAGTCCATGGGGTGCCCATAGGGTGTATAAAGTAGCTCGCCGTCCGCTCTCCTCGGCCTGCATTGCTCTCCGTACCTCTCAGTTCCTTGTCATCTCCCCGGTTTTCTCTCTCCAGCCACGATGCCTTCCATTTGGTCTGTGACCGCCCTGGCGGCGCTCTGCAGCACGACTCTGGCCAGCCCAGTTGCTCGTGCCTCCCTCCAGAAGCGTGACTTCTTCTCCTTCGACCAGGTCTTGAAGGGCACATACAAGAAGAACGGCCCTGCCCAGGTGGCCCGCGTGTACAACAAGTACAAGGGCACTGCTCCGGCCGACGTCCAGTCCGCCGCCGCGGCCGCCGTCACCGGCACCGTCGCTGCCACTCCCGAGGACGAGTACGACTCGCTGTACCTCTGCCCTGTCACTGTCGGTGGCACGGAGCTCCAGCTCGACTTCGACACTGTACGTATGCCCAGTCTTTGCGGTGAAGATCTCGAGCTAACATGTGGTGACAGGGTTCTGCTGATCTGTGAGTACCACAATTTCCCTATTGCGGCGATTCCGCCAAGCAACACGGCGACCATCCGCCAATCACACCATCTCCTATTCTCTCCTCCGTTTCACAAACACCATCCCATGCGCGCGCAATGAGGGCGACAGCTCTAGCCGAGCCGTGCAGAGTTCATGCGTCTGGGCGCGGATCGAGACTGGCACCAGCGGCGCCAAGCGACGTTTCAACGCGCCCCGGCCCGCTTGGATCGCCTTGTTTTGGCTTGATTCCTCTTTCTCTGTTTCCCTTCTCCACCGCGTTTCAACCTGCCACCCCCATCGTCCTGCACTGGCGCTCGCGCGGCGTGGATGAAACACTCTTCGCAAGCACGCACGCGGCACGCGCCTCATGTCCGACCGGGGGCGGGGATGACGACTGCATCTATGCAGCGTGGAAAAGGCGGCTCCGTCTTTCCGCCGTCCCAAACAAAACGCTCCCTGGTCCACTCGTTGCCTCGGGGCTAGGCGCGTTGCAAACAGCTGGCGGGGCTGATGCAGTGGGGCCGCGTGGTTGGCGGAAACGTGCTTCGTCACCCGGCATGGCTTCTCCATTTTCGGACTGCCCGATGAAACGCCTTTCCCCATCCGACCCCCAGCAAACATCTTCTTCCTGTCGTGTCTCGGCAGCTTGAATGCCGTCATTTATCATGCAGCGAGCTAACACTGTCGCAGCTGGGTCTTCTCCACCCTGATGACCTCCAGTGAGCAGACTGGCCACGCCGTCTACGACCCCGAGAACTCGGGCACCAAGCAGGATGGCTACGAGTGGGACATCTCTTACGGCGACGGCTCCGGCGCGTCTGGTACTGTGTACGCCGATAAGGTTGTCGTGGGTGGTGTGACTGCCACCTCCCAGGCCGTTGAGGCCGCCACCTCCGTCTCCACCTCCTTCACCCAGGATGTCGACAATGATGGCCTGCTCGGTCTTGCTTTCTCTAGCATCAACACTGTCGAGCCCACTTCGCAGAAGACTTTCTTCGACACCGTCGGCGACTCCCTTGCCAAGAAGCTGTTCGCCGTCGCCCTGAAGAAGGGCGAGGCCGGAAGTGTATGTTTTCGCCCCCCACTCCCTTTTGATGACCTTTTGCTCATTAATTCCCCTTTTCAGTACGATTTCGGATCCATCATTGAGAGCCGTTACACTGGCGACATCGCCTATGTTGACGTTGATACGTCCAACGGCTTCTGGGAGTTCCAGCCCGCAGGCTTCGCGGTTGGTGACGGCGAGACCCAGACCTCCGCCACGATCGACGCCATCGCCGACACTGGCACCACTCTCCTCTACCTGCCCGAGGACGTCGTCAGCGCCTACTATGAGCAGGTGCAGGACGCGCAGTACAGCTCCAACTACGGCGGCTACATCTTCCCCTGCTCCACCGACCTGCCCAGCTTCTCCCTCATCATTGGCGACGCCAAGCGTACCGTCTCTGGCGACTACGTCAACTACGCGCCCGCGGGCAGCGGCACCTGCTTCGGTGGTATCCAGAGGGACACCGGCATCGGTTTCTCCATCATCGGCGACATCTTCCTCAAGAGCCAGTACGTCGTCTTCGACGCCAGCACCGAGACCCCTCGCCTGGGCTGGGCTCAGCAGGCGACGGGCTCGTCTTCGTCGTCGAACTCCACTTCGGGCATCTTCTAAGCCTGTGGTTGCGTGGCCAGCAGTGGGGCGGAGTAGAGTGATTTCTCCTTTTTTTTTTCCTCTTTTGAGTTTTTCTTAGTCAGGAGGTTATCGTGGGAGAGGGAAAACAAAATATGAGATGACTTGAGCAGGTCTGTGAGGCTCCGGAGAGCTGTCGAAGAGACAATAATAATTTTGATGACTTGTTTTGTTCCTCGCTGCACTCGAGGACGGTTAATGAATTTGGCACAGCCTTCGTATTACGTATCCTTACTCTAATAGATAGTTACGAATGGTAAAATGATGTTTCGCAACCAACATTCGTAATATATTGCTTTGCTTGCGTTAGGTATGGGTGGTTGAAGCCGAGGTCCGGGCGCTTTTGTGTCATTATTAATCCACGTCTACGTCCGGATAAGTATTCCAACTACGCATGGCAATTTTCTTTCCTGGAAATGCTACGGGAAGTGAGGTAGTGACATAGCAGGCGGTGTTTGGAACGTATCAAAAAGCCCCTATCCCTTCATGGGGAGTTGAAGAGGTGGTTGGGACGTAAACCTCGATTTTCAATCCGCACAAACTTATGCAGATGCAGGCTTCAACTCTATACGCAAAAAGCGTGTAGTATCTGTTGCGAAAGCATGTACGTCCAACTTAAATTATTGTTTTTTCTTCCTTAACCCTTTCAGCTGTTAGGGTTGATTGGCTAACAATATGTGAGAAGTTGAAAGATCCCTTTTGCAGGACGAGCGAACGGACCTAAAACCACCGGGCTATGAACTACCTGACACATCTGCAAAAAGACCCTCCAAAATCCACTTGCATTTCTTGATATCTGCCTGAAAGCCTGTAACAAGGCGGACGGGCACTCGAGTCTTTTAATCGTCTTGCCAAGCAGGCTTGCTCCACGGACCATGGCATTGTGTGTCGTTCACTGCATGAAAGTGTTCTGGGCGTGGGTGTTGATCGCTTGAACCAAGTTACCAATCAGGTTCGCTGCATTGCCCTTACCATCGTCAAAGGCCTCTTGAACGAAATTACGCCCATTTCATAAGCCGGTCCCGTAATGACGAGGATGCTGTCATATCCAGCTTTGGACATTGGCCTCTTTGAATGTGGTGATTTGGCCTTAAGCATGTAGGGCCAAGGACATAATATTTTATGATATACATCGTGTTTTTGTTGATGCGTTCCCGACATCTGTTGTGTCTCGCCGACGTAGATCCCATAACCCATGCTTGCGAGCTAGGCATACACAGAGCGGTATGATGTAGCGAGAGCCAAGGCCCACTTTCATCTTCAAACGAGACGAAGTTCCCCAGAAAATGGGTCGAATTAGGCGCTTGGCTCTTGCTGTCATGTAGACAGCGAGAAAGGGGAAACGTCGCCTTGCTACCGGCAAAGTGGAGAAAGCAATTCTCCAGATCGCCCCGATGCTCAAGACCACACCTCACTCCCTTTCTCCTCTCTCCGCCACGTACACTTCCTCTAATGCTATATCATGGGTGAAGGAAGGCCTTGATCCCCGCGAGACCGTGTCCCGATCAAGCCTTACCCTTCTTCTTGTCTTTCCTCTTCTTCCCGCCAGCGGCGCTATCGCTGGCATTGCCCGAACCGGGCATCTCGCCTTGCATTTCGGCCATCATGTCCTTAAACATGTTCTCGCTAACGCCGCCGCCGCTGAGAGCGGGGGAGTGCAGCGGTACGATGGGGTTGATCTTCCATCCGCGAGGGACGGCGGGCGGCTTGAGCTCCTTGGGCGGCGGTACGCCGGCGATGCGTAGACGCATGGGCGAATCTTCGGTCGTCGGGTGTTCCTTGAGGTAGGCAGCGACGAGGTTATACAGGTGGTGCTCTGGGCATGATCGTTAGTCTTAAGCCGTGGGAATAAGAATACAGATTACAGATAAAGCACGGAATATATGGAGAAGAAGAACAACAGCGAGGAGAGCAACTCACTGTTCTTGACATTGGGATTGACCGGCGCACCGCCCTCCTCCTTGATCAACACCCTAACTCTGCCCGGATTACTCCAATCCTTCGGGTGCGTCTTGCCGGGCTCGAAGACGACCTGGGTCAGGCCCAGGGCGGCCACGGCATCCACCATCTCGCGGGCCAGCGGGCTCGGCACGGCTAGCTCCTTGCTGACGCGACGACCCTCGGCCCGGCTGCGCGACGCGTCGAAGTAGACGGGGTAGATGCACTGCCAGCTCTTCGACTTCTCCTGCATCTCGGCCTGGGCGGCGCGCTGGGCGGCGGCGTTGGGGTTGTTGTTGCCGCCGGCGAAGGGCGACTGCGGCTGCAGCTGGGGATCGAAGCCGGAAGGCCCAGCGGGGCCCATCATGCTGCGAGCGAAGGCTTGCGGGTCGAAGTCGGAGGGGTCCATCTCCTCCGGCTCGCTGTCGGACACCTCCTCGATGCGGGCGTGGTGTGCCATGGTGCGCAGATGTTCTATCGGGCCTCGAGGCGGGTGATTGGGCTGGTGGTGTTGCTATGGGAGGTCGTTGGGGCGCATGGACGGGGAGGGGAATATTTGTGTTCACTTGCGACGGAGCTGTCCTTCCCCACGCTTCTGACCGCCTTCCATCCATCAGGCTTGGCGGGAGACGGCGGCTGAATTGATCCGGGGTTCGGCTGGTCTCGGCCGGGGGCTGCACAGGGCACCGATATCGCTAGGCTGCAGCTCTCCGCGTGTCGGAGACAATCTGGGCGGTTGTTGATCGCAATGGGCGGCACTTCGAGCCTCAGGCCGGGGCTGGCGGCGGCGGGCGAAGGGCTCGAGGCGGTCTGACGTCGTGAGCGCAAGCGACCTGCAAATCCAATATTTGACCGTGCGCACAGGAGAAGCACTGGACACGCCCCGGTACCGTTGCTTGGGTTCCTCGGGGAGATCTTGCTGCAGCCTGCTGCCGTCACCGTCAGGAGTGCCGGCTTTACCGAGCTTCGGCATGCCGAGCCACGGCCACGGCCACGGTGACGGCTGGAGCTCTCGGGTCGTTTCGTGGGTCGTGCATGAAGTCGTCATTCAGAATCTCTTGACATGACATCACCCTCTGGCTGGACGCGGGCAGAAGAGCCTGTGTGGGGTAACCGAGGGGGTTCTTGTACCATCAACAACATTCCTCGAGCTGGCTTATTATTAACTACAAACTGAAACAATGGCATGGAATGTCTGCTGCTAACCCGATATCATTGGTGGCCCCGTGTAACGCTCCTTCAGTCCCGGAATGCACTAAGCCCTACCGTTGCCGCCCGGTCCGACGGCCGGTTCATGTGTCTTCGGCATGCCGAATGGTCTGACTCACTAGTCCCCGTTCCCGCAGCAGACACAGGGTTCCGAGTTACTGCATTGAGCAAATATCCCCTCAATAGCGGTTCGTAAGAGTGGGGAGAGCGAGGTGCTCCAGATAAGCTGAGATGTATAAGAAGCTCCCGTACCCCCACAACCACTGACACTGATTCACCACTAGACCTTCGCTTGGTCCCAATTGTTTGTAGCATTCCGCTTGTGTCGATTCGACTTTCCCTGCAATCACGATGCTGCCTCCCTCTCGCCTCGCTCATGAAGATGCCGAAATGGCAAAGGGCTCCGGCATTCTCCACCGCAGCCTAAAGCACCTCCCTCTCAAGGTTGTTGGGGCATCCGGGAATTATCTCACGCTCTCCAACGGCCAGAAGATCTTGGATGCTACCGGCGGCGCCGCTGTGTCATGCTTGGGCCATGGAGATGAGCGTGTCCAAGACGCCATAATGCGGCAGATGGCCGAGGCGGCTTATTGCCACTCGTTATTCTTTACCACATCCGCTGCTGAGGATCTGGGCCAGGAATTGGTTGCAGGAACCAACGGAGCAATGGCAAAGGCCTTTATTGTCAGCTCAGGTACGTTCCCCTTCGCACCCTGATTTGCAGAATGTTGCATCATGACGCCCCAGTCATACGTCCGGAAATCAATAGGGATTGCGGACATGAGAAGCGAAGATGCATCACAATTACGTGCCTTAACTTTCTTGGGCAGTGTTGGAACTGGTCACCAAATGAAACGGATGTTCCCGAGAGACATCGCTGACAAGTAATGTGCAGGATCTGAGGCCATTGAAGCGGCAATGAAGCTTGCCCGGCAGTATCATTTGGAGCTCTCGCCTTCTCAGCCTCAACGCACCAAGTTTATTGCCAGAAAGGAATCGTACCACGGTACGACGCTTGGTTCATTGTCTCTGGGTGGGCACGTTAGTCGAAGAGCACTGTTTGAGCCCATGCTGCTGGAGAACATCTCTTGGGTTTCTGCTTGTAATGCGTACCGGGGGAAGATGGATGGTGAAACTGATCAAGGGTACATTGCTAGGCTAGCAAAAGAGCTGAATGACGAGTTCCAGCGCATCGGCCCTGAGACCGTGTGTGCATTTGTCGCGGAGCCCGTCGTTGGTGCGGTAAGTCCCGAACCTTCCATCGCCTCCTTCCTCGGCGTCCTCTTGATCATTCCCCACGAAACCACCGTTCATACGTCACGAGAAAGAGAGTCAGCATTCAATGAGGGGGTTGCAACTTCCGTAAACTGCTTTCACAAGAGCAGATGTTGTTGATTCAAAAGTCAACTACAACCAATACGTACGTTGGAAATCGGGGGCTCCATCCAGAAAAGAAATTTTCTTATGTTGGAAGCCTTGATCTCCTCGCACAGAGAGGCCGCTCTGAAAGCTGCACTATCTCTTTTTCCAACGAGTCTTACTCAATTGAGTGTCACTAGCCATCGTCCGCATTCCCGGACCATTCATCTCATGAAAGAATGATTCATGATCAGCCATGAGCACAAAATCCTTTTGCGAAGAACAAGCACATCACTACGTCAAGACCATATTGCTGACGTAAGAAACTACAGGCCCTCGGTTGCGTTCCCTCCGTACCCGGTTATTTCAAGGCTGTCAAAGCCGTCTGCGACAAGTATGGGGCGCTCCTCATCATGGACGAGATCATGAGCGGCATGGGCCGCACCGGCACACTGCACGCCTGGCAGCATGAGGGCGTGATCCCTGACATCCAGACCATCGGGAAAGGTTTGGGCGGCGGTTACGCTCCCGTCGCGGGCGTACTGATCAACCACCGCGTGGTGGAGGCGCTGCAAAAGGGCACTGGCAGCTTCTCTCATGGTCAGACGTACCAAGGCCACCCAGTGGCTTGCGCCGCGGCGGCACAGGTGCAACGAATCATTCGGGAAGATAATCTGTGCGAGAATGTCAAGGAGATGGGGAGATATCTGGAGCAGTTGCTTAAGCAGAGGCTGGAGAACCATCCTAATGTTGGTAACATTCGAGGGCGTGGTCTTTTTTGGGGCGTAAGTGTAGATTGAGGACCTGATGTGGGCCGATAGCTGACATTAGGATCAGATCGAATTCGTCAAAGACAAGGCCACGAAAGAGCCTTTCGATCCGAGAATCGGAGTGGCAATGGGCGTCCATGAAAAAGGTCCGTTGCGGCATGGTTGATACTGGTTTGTGCGGACAGACACTAACGACCTTTCTAGGAATGGAGCCCAAGCACAGTATCTCGATTTACCCAGGCACCGGCACGGTGGACGGCAAATCTGGCGACCACGTGTTGTTAGCCCCCGCGTATAACGTGACAAAGGCTGACGTGGAGAGAATCGTGGACCTGACGACGCGGGTAATCACTGAGTTTTTCGCGGACTTGTAAGGCTCCAAAGCCAGAAAGGTCGTACTGGATGGATTGCTCGGGGAAAACGCAGAAGGAGAACTGAGGAAATTTACAGCCACCGTTGCCACTAGACAGACGGGTGAAATGGAGTGCTTGAGCTTTTTGATGCGAAACAGCAACGAGGATGCTGATCGGCATAGAGCGGGGAATGCATTGCGCAGCAGATGACTCTGCATGACGACCTTCCTGGTTGGAAAGAGACGGCCGTTGCGAGCAGGTGGCGCTACACCACCCAACCGCGAGGATCATCGCACACGAGCTGCAAGTGCAAATATCCGACGAATGTGAGAGATGGAAAGATGCCCGTGGACAGTGACATCGACTGGTCTCACGATGGAGTCCCTCTCGTAGCAAGCAAGTGGCATCGAAGTCTGGTATCAGGTCGATTAGACTTTGCAAGATGTCCGAATGTCTCAGACCCCAACCATTATAAAGTGCTCGGAAAAGACAATGGAAAAAATCTGAAGGCCACGTTCGCGGTGGCAGGCAGGCAGGCAGGCTAGAACGCTGACTGCAGCCTTTTCAACTCCTTGTGATCATCACGCCACCGTCACTGCTGGCATCGCGATCCTCAGTCTTCAAAGGTCGAGGGGGAAAACAAAAGGCTAGTGTCCCATGCGGGCCGCAGGCTGGCAGGAGGAATGTGTGGAATTTGTGACGCTGTAGGTGAGCAGCGCAGTGAGCAGAATTGGCTGATGATGGAATCACGCGGGCCCCTTGCGTTCGATGTCAGCAGTGTCGAAGTAAAGTACAAAGTCTTTCGGAGGGACATTCGAGGTCCCCTCACCGACAGCCCCTCCCCTGCTTCCGCACAGGCACGCACGCGCGGATCCCGAGGCCGGTGATGCTTTATCTTAATCGACATTATTAGGAGTGAGAGCGATCTGCTTCGCTTGCCGGCGCGTTTCGCTTCCTGGTGCACGTTAAAAACCTAGGCCAAGCTTCGACTTTCCAGTCGCCCGCGACGGCCAGATTTAGGGGCACCCGCACCCGCACCCGCAGCGCCCTTTTCAAGCTGCGAAGATTGGCTTGATTTCCGGGAGCTTCAGGCCCGCGGCCTTGCCGCCAGCCCGGCCTTTTGGAGGGCGGCTGGCGCACTAGCGACTCGGGGACTCGGGGACCAGGGCCCGGCACGGCGGATACGGCGGGGCATAGGAATGAGCAGCCCCTGGCAGACGACAGCGGAGAGCGTGTTGGGGGCGATTGATGAGGCTGCGTGGTGCACAACTCAGCGACACGGGCAGAAAAGTGGTCAGGGTCGCGGCACGTCGTTTCTTTTGTCGTCGGTGGCTGAAGAAAAGAGGAGACGCCCCCGGCCAGCCCAGACGCACGGAGACGTCGCGCCAACACCACCTTCGCCACAGCTGATGCGGCGCCAGGCGCAACAGCCGGCTGTGGGGGATTGCCCGCTGCGAGGCCGGCACGCAGCTTCGTATCCTCTTGAAATTGAGGAATGGGCCCTCACGAATTGCTGCCGGCGATCAGGGCTGGGCCGGATTCCTTATTTTAGAGCCCTACAGCTTTTAGGAGCGTTGGAGGCGGCGGCCCTGCACGTGATCCGAGCGCGCCTACACAGCGACGCGGCGGCTGGCGGCTGGCGGCTGCGGGCTGTGCGACGGGCGCTCGAAGACTCAATCTCACCCTGCGGCGCGTGGTTTCAGGAGATCTCCTGTGACGCGGGCTGGCGGCTTTTGCGCGGCCTCCAAACCGTCGGCGTGCCGCTGAGGCCCAAAGCGTCCCGCGTCATTTCGGTCGACGTCGAGTCGAGTGCATGCGGGTTGCATCGCGCGGTGGGCGGCGCGGTGCCTGGCGCGGGTGCGAGTGAGACAGGCACCCGGCTGCAGTGGCCGCGAGTGCCTGCTGGTGCTGGTCAGCCGTCAGCTGCCAGCGGCGAGCTGTGCAGGGCGAAAGCGAGCGCGGAGAAGCTTCAAGCGAGGCTGGATGGAGCCGTGGGCGTTCCGGCGACGCTTGGGGCGGCAGTCTGAGCACGCAGCAGCCTCCATCCCAATCCGCCCGCCCAGCCTGCGCGGGCCCGGCCCCAGCACACAATGCGTGCGCGGCGCAGCTGGCCGGAGAGCTCCATCGCAGACCCAGGGACGGCCGAGGTGGACGACGGGCTTCTTCTGTGGTGCAGGGCTGTGAGGGCGCAGGCGTGCGGCCCGCGGCGCGTCCTCAACAGTGCATGATCGCTTGCGCCACCGCAGCGCGTGGGTGACGGCGCTTTTGCGAACGGAGTGATGGACCGCAGGCCCATGGCCCAGTGATCGAATTACCAAAGCAACGCACGTCCGCCTGCGCCGGCCAGGCATTTCTGGCCAGCTGCGAATCAGCGCGCATGCCTGCAAAAGAGGAGTGCAATTCGCGCTAACCCGCACCGAGTCCACCTCACTCTGTGCCTCCATCGTGCCCAGTCGCCGGCTCTGACCTCAATATCGCTCGCCCCAAAGCAAGCCCACCACCGCGCTGCCTCCTCGTCTGGCCTCTGGATCATGCTCTGACGCCCTCGGCCCTCGCTGAAGAGCATTCAGTGCCTGATCCAACCCGCCTCGTCCGTCATTTCCCACCGTTTCCCCGTCACTGCCTCTGCCACTTCCGACCGGGCGGCCTACGCAGCAAAGGCGCATTTTCGCTCCCGCTGCGCGCTGGCTGCAGCCTCGACACGCCTATCCTCTGCCCCGACCGCTCGCCGCTGCGTTGACTGGTGCACGCTCTAGCCCGGTGAACGCCTTTTTCGCAGTTTCACTTCGGCTGCCGTCCCCGTCCTCGTCACGCTCCACGACTTCGGTCCTCGCACCGGCCTGGCCATGTCGACCCCTTCGACAGCGACCGCGGCTCTACCTCCTCACCAGCACCACCAGTACTATCCACCACATCACCAGTCGTGGCAGCCACAGGTGTCCCAGCATGTAAATGGCTCGTCGCGTCTGACCAACTCGCACTACAACAACGCCTACCCCAGCCAGGATCTGCGAAGGACGGCCACGGTCAACGCCCGCCAGCCGCAACAACCGGAGTCGTACCCCACCCACTACGCCGCCGACCAGCAGCAGCAATTGCCCAGCATGCCCTCCCGCAGGCGATCCAACAAGCCCGACTGGAACGAGTTCTACAAGAACGGGCTTCCCAAAGAGGTCATCGTGATTGATGACGACACTCCGGAGCCCCAAGCGCCGCCAACTTCCAGGACCGTCGCCGCCGTCGCCGCCGATCGCCACGCCGACAAGAAGCGCAAGACTGCGACCTCGACCGCCTATGACCCCGTCTACCACCAAAATACGTCATACTCCACGACCGAGACGCCCATGTACGTCGGCACGCCTTCGAACCACACCATCTCCACCGACCGCACCGCCTCCGCCCTACACACTACTGCGTCGACATCGCTTGGATCGACGATCAGCAATGGAGCATATGCCGCTCAGCTGGAGGATGGCGTGGTCGGCCAGAAGCGGAAGCGCACGACGCGCAGGACCACGCTGGATGAGGCCAAAGAAGCAAAGCGACGAGAGACCGAGCAGCAACAAGAGCACTGGACTACCTACATCCCGCCCAAGCAGCCTACCATCAAGGCCAAGGATGTCTACGTT
Source organism: Diplodia mutila (assembly GCA_022560015.1). Lineage (NCBI taxonomy): Eukaryota > Fungi > Ascomycota > Dothideomycetes > Botryosphaeriales > Botryosphaeriaceae > Diplodia > Diplodia mutila. The sequence goes on from JAFISB010000009.1 coordinate 105,423, forward strand.
AAGGTCGTTCCTGATGTGAGTTCCTCTTGGCCTTTTCGCTCATGAGCGCCCACTGACTTATTGCAGAAGTACCGCCCGAACGAGAAGGTGGATGACGAAGACGGTCACTACGTCGTTCATCCCGACGCAGACATCACCGAGAAGTGTAAGTGCTTTATCCCTACTTCGTTGCCGTACTATGCTAATTGTCGCAGACCAAATAGTAAAGTTGCTTGGGCAGGGCACCTTCGGCAAGGTCGTCGAGGCTTTCGACAAGAAGAAGGGCAACAAGGTCGCTATCAAGGTCATCCGATCGGTCCAGAAATATCGCGACGCATCTCGCATCGAGCTTAGAGTCCTTTCGACACTTGCTTCGAACGACCAGCAGAACAGGAACAAGTGCATCCACCTGCGCGATTGCTTCGATTTCCGAAACCATATCTGCATTGTCACAGACCTGTACGGCCAGAGTGTATTCGACTTCCTCAAGTCGAACCAATTTGTGCCTTTTCCCAGCACACACATTCAAACTTTTGCGCATCAACTTCTCACAAGCGTTGCTTGTAAGTCTATGCTTTTTTGCTTTTTGTAACAGTTCTCGCGCTAATGCGGCACAGTTCTTCACGACTTGCACCTCATTCACACCGATCTGAAGCCGGAGAACATCCTACTCGTCAACAATGCATACCAGACCTTCACATACAACCGAACAATACCGTCTTCCTCTACTGCCACTGCTCGGTCGGCTCGCCACAGAAAGGTCTTACTGAATCCTGAAATTCGCCTGATCGATTTTGGCTCAGCCACTTTCGACGACGAGTATCACTCTTCTGTGGTTTCGACCCGTCACTACCGCGCGCCTGAGATTATCCTCAATCTTGGATGGAGTTATCCTTGCGACATTTGGAGTATCGGCTGTATTTTGGTTGAGTTTTACACCGGGGATGCTCTCTTTCAGACTCATGACAATTTGGAGCACCTCGCGATGATGGAGGCAGTGTGCGGTGGCAAGTTGGATAAGCACTTGATCAGGCAGGTCCTGGCTAAGGACAGGGGACAGTCCCGCAACCCCGCTTCTCAGTAAGTCGTCGCCTTTTCGCAAATTCTCAGATTCCGAGATTTATGGTTACTAATACTCCGACCACAGGTACTTCAAGGGCCAAAAGCTCGACTATCCCAACCATGATACGCCCAAGGCTTCTCGGAAGTACGTCAAGGCCATGAAGCGGCTGCAGGTAATCACTCCTTGCCTCCCCTTAGTTCCGACCGTCTCTGACAGCCGTGTAGGAGACACTTCCCGCTCACACTGAGTTCAACATGCACTTCCTCGACCTGCTTAAGAGGATATTTGTGTATGACCCATCGAAGCGGATTTCTGCCAAGGAGGCTCTCAACCACCCCTGGTTCACGCAGCGGATCGAGGACGACGGCACCGAGGCGCTCAAGATCCGAAAGAAGCAGGAGCGGGCGAAGGCCGAGAAGGCAAGGCAGGCGGTGGAGAACGGTTATCGGTGACCAGCTCTTGCGTATGGTCACATCACACGACGTCTCGACACAAAATTTTCTCTTGTGCAAGCTCTTTCAGATTCTGTCGAAGGCTTTTGCCTCGGCGACACCACAATGACGACCTTTTCTTCATGAAAGGAGCATGGGCGGGCTTACAATCACATGGTCGGCTCCGGAGTTTCATATGGATTCTGTTGCAGGGTTTCTCTTTTCTTTGCATAACTTTCTTCGTTCAGACACAAAGGGAGCTGGCTATATCCACATACAGTACGCCCTCGAAAATATCGAGAGTGCGTCTAATCTCCGGCGTGCCTTGGGTTCAGGGACCGGTTTTTGAAGGGATCTTAGATGGGACGGGAAGCGAAGGCGCTAGAGCATCCACGGAAAGGCATTGCGGGGGAGGCGATTGATTCGGATCCGCGGAGGTCTGTTGTATCCATAGATATAATCTCCTGCACAATCGAGTTTCGTGCGCCTCCATCACCATAGACGCTACGGCACCTGACACGCGTCACCGGGTGCGGATGATTGACTGGTGGTCTGAGATCTGCGGAGATTCCCTGCAGGGCGAGAGTGATGGGGGTTCCCGGCCGCGATTCGCGTGCCCGCAGGCCAGGGCGGTGAAGGGGCTTGGCGGAGACGCGGGCGCCGCGCGCGGCTGGCGGGTAAACACTCGGTCGAGCGTTCAAGCGTAACACCAAGTCCAGCACGCGTTGTGCGCCAACCTCCGTCACGCCTCTGCCCAGGCAACACGAAGTCCAAGATGGCGCAGGCGAAGCAGATTGAAACCTCGCTCCTCACCGAGCACTTTCGCTACACGCCCCTCGTAAGACCTCCCATTGCGCAATTGCATACAGAATTGCGGTCAACTCAAGCCAAATGCTGACTCTCGGCGCAAGACCCTCATTGACCAGATAATAAATATGATCAATGAACTCGTCAATCGCGCCGTCGACGCCGTCGAGGCTGGTCTGCTCGAGACACCACCCTCGCGCCTTGGCTTCGCTGCCAGAGCGGCGGCGGAGAACACCATCCCAGACACGGACGGCGAAGGCAACCCGCTATATCCGGAAGCGAGGAGGGAGATCGAGGAGGGTGTACACCAGCTGGAGACGCTTTTGGAGGCTACGGTCGACAAGAACTTTGACAAGCTGGAGATCTATTTGCTAAGGAACGTGCTCACGGTGCCCGAGGACCTGGTGCCGTGGGTTAGGCTGGCGCATTACCAGGTACATTGATCGCTGCTTCTCACTCTGGGTGATGCAGCCTGTAAGATGGCTCTAGGCTCAGCTAACATCCGATCCCATCCCAGGGCCTTCAACTCCCAAACGCCTCGACCACCCCGACCCCGCTGCCGACCCCCGAATCCGTCCAAGCTTTGCGTCGCAAAGTTCAAGAAACCAACAAACTTCACAGCGCCCTTCTCGCGGAAAGAGCACGCAATGATGCCTTGCTGACGCAGCTCCGCTGTCTGCTGGGAGGCAACGTAAGCGCCGCAAAGACCGAACCTGCGTCCTCGCCGCAGCCCGCCAGCGATGGCGCGGCCGCATCGCCAACCGCTCAGAGCCCCTCACTCGCTTTCCTGGCCTCGGCGTCAGCGGCACGCAGCTTGGACATCTCGCTCCCTACGGACGGAACCACCGCACTGCCCAAGCACGAGCCGCTGAGGCAGAACACCGCGTTCGCACTGAGCCAGCTCCCAGCGCTGCGGCAGATATTGCAGAACCTGAGGCCGAGAATCGCGGCGCTGGGTGTGCCGGGTGGGGCGGGGCTGGGGTCGGAGTTCGGGCGGCAGCGGAGCGAGTATGTGGAGAAGCAGACGAAGAGGATTATGGAGAGGAGAGGGATGGACGTTGGTAATGGCGAGGGTGGTTCGGAGGGTTTGGGGAGGAGGATGCTGCCGGAGGAGGTGAGGGGTATGGAAGCGGTGGCGGAATTGGTTGGAGAGAAGAAGGCGGAAGAGGGTGGTAGTGACGAACGGATGGAGGAGTAGTGCGGGGGAAAGGAATACGCCTGGTATTTACTGGCATGGACTTTAGGAACTGGGTTTCACTCTACGCTCTTCATCTGGCAGATGAGTGCGTACTTGCATTGAGCAGGGCGTTTTGGCGTTGGCATCAAATGATACCCACAGGAGCGGGATTATTGTAAAGGTAAAACCCCGCAAACTGTCGTCGTGAGAACGAAAGGCTGATATCTTTCAAGCAATCAAGGTCCCCATGAATCGACATTTGGTTGGAAATATAAGCGAAGATGACTTCGAATGCACTTTGATTAGAGACATGTTTGGACGCGACGCTGTCGGAAATCTATGACGGTCTGTTCCGGATCATCTAGTCCGCCACCAAGAGCAATAGAGAGTGATCTGGCAGTAATATCAAATTGGCAATTGGCAGGATTTGGGTGTCTACGGTACAACTTGCACGCCACAGCAACGAGCGCTTAGAGTGGAAGGATTCACGCGCTAATCCGCGGGCAAATCTTTCTCCCCTGCAAGACGTGGTCTGACGCATAGCTGGAACAAGACTTGTTCCTGTTGCCGTACCATGTATAATAATGACACGCATCCCGGGAATGATAGATGATTACAACACGTGGTCCGGATTGTCCAAACACAGCGGATGACAAAAGAATTTGCCCCTCTCGACCTTACTCCGCGGAAGATGTTATATCCAACGTACATAGGTAGCTGAATCTAACGTCCGGAGGCATTTGTTCACATTCAAGCCTCGCATCTACGTCCAGACGTTAGATTCAACTACCCGCAGAGGAGATAATATCTCCAGCGATATAAGGTCGAGAGGGGCAAATTCTTTTGTCACCCACAGTGCAGACTTGAGCGGCAAGAGAGACCGTCCTGCAACGTGCTTACGGGCGGTAGCTGTCTTGGGCGTAGTTCGGTGCTCGCAGATTGCTGGGTGGTGTGGGTCGCGGCCGTGGGGAAGGGCAGCGCCGAGATGAAGTCGAGCATTCCTTTCCACAACATTCTGCCGGGAGTCGCCGCTGCGGGGAAAGCAAGCACAGCAACTTGGCCGCACGTCGCAGGTGCAAGTGTGCGCTTTCGCATGATCATGATTGCTCGAAGGACGGGAATTGCCGGATTGGGAACCAGATGATCACCGAGCGAAACCAAGATTCCGGCTTTGGGCGGGAGGCGGCGTATGTCATAATGCATGCATGGATGAGATGCGCGAGTGGAGGGAAGTCCCTGCAGGCTGAGCACGGGCGGCGGTGCTGGGCTGCGGCGCGCTCGCGGGCGGGTAGCGTGTAGCGCTAGTGCCCGCGAAAAGATAACGCCTGTTTCCATGGCCAGACTGCTAGCATACACCAAGCTCTTTGATCTCTAGCTGCGCTGCTCCCCTTTATCCGGAGACTCTCTGTCCTCTTTACTTTGCTGTGCCTCGCAGACCATTTCTCAACCCACCCGGCGAGGCCTGCGCTCCACACCGCCCGCCATTCACGTGCGGACTGCCAGTCACCCAGAGCCCAGCCCAGGCGCGCCATCTTCCTCTCGAGCGAACCTTGCCGCGCCAGCGCTCTTTTCCCTCCCCCCAGCCTGTCCGTCTCTTCGCCTCCGTCCGCCGGCTTTCCGTCTCTGTAGCCCTTGTCGCCTCCGACGCCCGCCAGAGCCAGGATCATCGGCCGTGGCAAGCACCCTTCGCCGCGTTCGTTACCCGATCTGCCGTGCTAAAGGCAAACAGCCATGTCATCCGAGCCCGCAAAGCAGACCAATGACAGCGCGTTGAAGCCTCCAGCAGGCAGCTCCGGCAATGGTGGTCTCAGCCCCAGTATAGCACCCCGGAGTCCGGCCTCGAAAGGTGAGTCTTGCGACTTTTTTCCTTGGCTCCGCCCCATCTCTTCCGCTGCGCTGCTTCTGTATCTAAGTTCGAAACTGCTCTGTGGGAGTATTGAATGGAGACTGGGTGTGGCTTGCTTTCCCTTCTTCCTGCGCGGCTGATAGCCGAATACTGCAAGCTTAATGCAAGTCCCTTCATGGATCAACTGCGTCGGCGACCGGTTTCACAGCATTGCGCTGCGGCTATCTCGAGGGCGTGTTCCTGATACCGGGCACGCAGTGGAAAGAGGAGGAGCGGGTGGTTGCGCGACACCATTGGGGAAGGGACGCTTGCTTATCTTGGTTTATCTCTGACTCTGGCGGCGCGTCTCGCAAGTACACAAGACAGGTCTACTCCGCAATCTCAACAGAGCAATTGCCCTCAACCAACTCCGGTTTTGCTTTTCCATTTCCCGCAACCTTGCTTTCTTGACAGCACTTCTGCCCGTTGCGCGCATGGCGTTGTTCGCGAGGATACGAGACAGGATAGCCCGCATTAACGCTCGACCAGTTGTCACCATTGCTGATCCGCAAATGTCGCCAACCATCGAAGCCCACTCGAAGGACGTGGATGACGATGGCGCCTTCGCGCTCGAGCGCACTCCCTCAAAGCAGCAGCATCGCATCAAGATTGGCAAGCGCCTCTCTGGCCGGCCTCTGGTCGATCGCAACGTCTCATCCAGCCAGAGCGCGGCCGAAAGTGCCTTGTCAGAAATCCTCGCTGAGGATAGCGCCAGTTCTTCACACCGCGGTCACGGTCACCATGTCCAACCTCTGGTGGCCCAGGTCAGCGCATGGCTAAAGGAAGAGAAAGCAAGACGAGCAGCCCGCAAGGCAGCCAAGCGAGCACCTCCTCCAGAGCCTAGAGAATCTGGCCTTCAGGCAAAAGTATCGAGCGACTCTGCCGACACAAAGGTCGACGGCGATGCCGAGAGTGAGGCGCGACGACCTTCTGACGCGTCTGAAGGCTCGGCCGCCTTGGATGCACTCGAACAGATTATTGAGAAGGGCTTGTCTGCCATCGGCCACGAGGGTCGCAAGATGCCTCATCGCATCGGCCGCAAGCTGAGACGCCAGTCGACGGCCGGCTCGTCCGATACCGAATACCACGATGGTGACGTACTTGTGCCGAGCTGCGATGTTGTCCTTGATAACAGCCGCACTCTTGCCTACTCTGGCGGCGGTGCCGATGAGGTTGACATCGATGATCAATTGACTCCCGGAACGAGGAAGGGCAAGGAGAAGCAGGCCTGGGCAACGTTCAAGTACGAGATCGTTCGCCTTGCACACACCCTGCGCTTGAAAGGATGGCGACGGATTCCCATGGATAGGAGCAGCGATATTGAGGTCGAGAGGCTAAGCGGTGCTCTTACTAACGCTGTCTACGTTGTCTCCCCTCCGAAGGATCTTCCTCCCAGGGAAGGAGAAGACGGGGACATTCATCCCCGCCCTCGCAATCCTCCCCCGTAAGTTTGGACTCGACTTAGGAATTAACATGCGCTGATTGTTACTGCAGAAAGCTACTCCTCCGCATCTACGGCCCTCAGGTCGAGCATCTCATTGACCGTGAATCTGAACTGCAGATCTTGCGCAGGCTGGCTCGCAAGAAGATCGGGCCTCGCCTCCTCGGAACTTTCTCTAACGGTCGCTTTGAGGAGTTCTTCCACGCACGCACGCTTACTCCCAAAGACCTCCGCAATCCGGACACTTCAGTTCAGATTGCCAAGCGTATGCGTGAGCTGCACGAGGGCATTGACCTTCTCCCGCAGGAGCGTGAGGATGGTCCGTTTATCTGGAAGAACTGGGATAAATGGGTTGATCGTTGCGAGTACATCTCGAAATGGCTCGACACAGAAGTTTCGAAGGCGCAAAAGGGCTCGGAGACAACTCAAGATATTGGCTCATTGGCCGAGCTGGGGTTTGTATGCGGCGTTCCGTGGGAGATGTTCCGCCAGACTGTTGAAAAGTACCGAAAATGGTTGAACGATAAGTACGGAGGATTCAAGCACCTTAACGAGCGGTTGGTTTTCGCTCACAACGATGTAAGTGTTCAACTGTGAAGCGGGAACATATGCGTACTGACTTCATGATAACAGACGCAATATGGAAACATTCTTCGACTTATGCCCCCAGGAGACTCACCTCTTCTTCTTCCTGCCAATGAGCACAAACAGCTTGTAGTGATCGACTTTGAGTACGCGAACGCCAACACGCCTGGGTTGGAGTTCGCCAACCATTTTGTAAGTGTCTCGGTTGTACATTCTTAGCTCTTCGCACTAACAGGCAGCAGACCGAATGGTGCTACAACTACCACGACGAGAAGGCTCCTCACGCCGTCAACACGAATGCATATCCAACACCTGCAGAACAACACCGCTTCATTCGCTCTTACGTCATTCACCGTCCCTTCCAGCCTTCTCAGAACAGTGATCCTTCCACAACATCTAGCATCGCCCGCCCTCCGACACTGACACACAGCTCCTCTATCTCAGCCTTCATGCTCGACTCCCGCGCTCCGCCACAGCAGCTCCAAGAGCAAGAGGAGCGTGAGGAGGCCGAACTTGAGAAGGAAGTCAAGCGCCTCATGGCCGAAACGCAAATCTGGCGTCTCGCCAACTCCGCGCAATGGGTCGCGTGGGGAATCGTGCAAGCTAAGGTTCCCGGCCTACCCGACTTCGACGAGAAGATGAAGAAGAACACGGCCGTGAACGGAACCACTGAGCCCAGCGCCGCTGGTGTTGAGGACGAAGAGCAGAGCTACATGAACCCACAGGGAGAACAAGGCGTGGGCATGACGGACCCCCTATCCCCAGAGGTGGAGGCCATGGCGGATGATCTCAAGGATAAGAGGCCGGAAGAGGCTACGGATGTGGGCGATGCAGGAAGCTCGTCGGGTGCGGCAGAGGGAGAGGAAGAGTTCGATTATCTCGGATACGCCAACGATCGCGCCATGTTCTTCTGGGGCGATGCGGTGAAGCTGGGTATCGTCAAGGAGGATGAACTGCCAGAGGATATGAGGGGGAGGCTCAAGATTGTGGAGTATTAGGGAAGACTGCGAGCGTGGGATATCCCGAACTGCACGCGAGGCGATTACGACGACAAAGCATAAGGTAATGATCTTTAAGCTGTGCTTTCTGGTTGCTGGGCTGCTCAAGGAATGGATGGATTGAAGTGGAGTAGGAGGAACATGTAGCGGCTACAGGGCTGGTGAAAGCATCAGCAACGAGCTACGAATAGAAACAAATATATAATATGAAAACCCAGATGGTCCCCTGAACGAAGGTGCTGCTTGAGCCTGGGTAGATGGTTCCTTTCCCTTGACTACAGAGCATGCAGGGACACAGCGGGTGACAAAATAATTCGGCCCTCTCGACCTTCTCGACCTAATTCCACCAAAGATATTATATCCAACTTACGTAGGTAGTTGAATCCCATGTCTAGACGTAAACATAAGTCTTGAATGTGAACAAACGCGTCTAGATATTAGATTCCACTACCTACGTAGGATAAAATGGCGTCCTATCACCTGTAAAAATAATTGGGCCCTCTCGGCCTTATTCCGCCAAAGATATTATATCCAACTTATGTAGGTAGTTGAATCTAATATCTGGATGTGAACGTGAGTCTTAAATGTGAACAAATGCGTCCGGATATTGGATTCCACTACCTACGTAGGATAAGATGGTGTCCTCTGCGAAGCCTGGAGGGCCGAGTGCCTTTTTCACCCGCTGTGCTAGTAACGAGAAATGATCTTGCTTTCTCTCCCCTCGCCTATGCCATCCCCTTGACGAACAAATAGAACCCTAGAGTACACGTAATATTTCAATTCAGGTACATTTGCATTTATCGATAGATCGTTAATTCATAAACGGCCGGGTTACCCCCCTTTACCAACCATTCGAAATGAATTACCTTTTCATACGCCGTCCCACAAAACCCCGCCTTCTCCGGCCCCTATCACCCGATGCTGCCGATGATGTCTCCTCAACTCGTCCCCGTCCAGAATCCTCCCCTCGGTGTTGATCGTGAACGGCCGACCCAGCTCTAGGTCCGGTTCGTTTGGTGATGATGGCGGCGTGCTGACGTTACTTTCTCTTCTTCTTCTTCTTCTTCTGCTTCTTCTTCGTTGCCCCTGCTGCTGTCGTTGCTCGTCGTCCAACCATCGGGCCTCCAGCGGCGGCGAATTCAGCACAGGCGACAGCCACTCCCACAGACCGCTACCGCTACCGCTACCGCTACCGCTACCACCACCGCCGCCGTTACTGGCAATGCTATCGCGCTCTGGAATAACGGACAGAGGTCTCGCGCTCGCCGATCCCGCTGTCGCACTCCTAAAAAGGGAGGGTGGTGGCGGTAGTGGTGGCGGGGTTGGAGGCGGCGGTGGCGGTAGGAAATGAGATGGAGGTGGGGGTGATTGTGACGATAACGACGATGATGGATGCTGCTGGTGGGAGTGGTAGTCCAGAAGCTCTCGTGATGTCTCCCGGGATAAGTCTTTCAACTCCACGTCCTCCCCTGAGTAGTCGCTGCTGCCGCGCTGCCGCGTGATACTGCTGTTGCGGATGATCACGTCGGAGTCGTCGAAGGCGCCGTTTTCGGAGCCGTTGACACCGCTGCCGTCGCCGTCGCCGTCGCCGTTGCCGCCACCGTCAAGCTTCTCCCAGCAGCTGGAGCTCGGCCATGCTCTGCTTCCACCCGTTCCGCTTCCGCCGCTGAGGTCCCCGATGGACGACCTGCGGCTGGGAAAGGATCGGGACTGCGGCCTGTTGGGAGGATGGTGGCCATGGTATTGGCGAACGTCAGCGGGACCGCCGCCGTGCGGTCTGACCCCACCGCTCGCTGCGCCACTACTGGTGCCGGTGCCGTTTTGGTTCGCGGCGCGCTTTCGGCGTCGCGCGGAAGAGGAGCCGAATGAGCTAGAGGTGAGGCTGCGGACCGTGGCGACCAAGCGCTTGAACAGTGGGCGGAGGGTAGCAAGCGACCCAGCTGTAATGCCCGCACCACACTCAATTCCCGACCAAATGGCTATCATGGCGGCGTTCCCTGAGACATCAGGTTAGCGATCGGGATTGCTCCATGAAGGGGAGACACAAAGGTGAGGCGTACAGAAGAAGTCGGTTGGGCTGACCAAGCCTCCGATGTACTTGAGACGGATGGTGGAGCAGACGCAGCCGACGGTGCCGACGGAGAGGATGAAGAGGACGGAGAGCTTGGAACGCATGTCCATGCTGGCTTGCGCCACAATCTGGATCGGGATGAGCGCGTAGACCCAATCTGCCGCCGCGCCCAAGGAGGCGGAGAGGTATGCAAGGGCATTTTGAACATGCCGTGGCGCGCATTGGTCGTACACATAGCGTATCAGGAAATCCTTCGGGTTTCCGCAAAGGAAAATAAGGAAGAAGAAAAAGAAGATGCTTGTGAGGGCGATAAGGATCATTACGACGTAGACCATGGCTCTTTGCCAGGGCTTGATGACTATCCGCAGAAAGAAGATGCCTAGAGACAGCTTGACCATCATGGCTGTGATTACGTAGAACGTTTCTGAGACGATTATCCACTGGAGGACATTAGATGGGACGCTGTCGTGGGGACGCGATAGACTTACGTGCATCGCAGTGCCGATGACATCGACGCGCGTACCTCCTCCATATTGGTACGCGATGACGATGATCGAGATGGCCCATACATTAAAGAAAACCTAAATGCCATCAGCTCATTTCTTCCAGAGTGCCGAAGCGTTCCATCGTACCAGAGCAACCACCATCAGGGCATCGTCCCACCCGAAGCTTTTAATTATGCGAGTCCGGACGTAGCATCGTGCACCAACAGCGAGGTAAGTCAGTATGAGGAAAACGATGCAGACTGCAAGCTCAGCAGGGGCTTTGGATTCGGTCTCCGAGAACGGACGGTACGCCATCTGTTCAAGCTATGAAAAGGCTCAGAGCTGTTGTAGTCGCCACTCGCACGGTTGTTCGACAGAAAGTCCTCCAGCACTATAGCGGGTCAGGCATTGAGGGTGACGGAAACTGTCAAGGTGTTGTGGTATGGCAAGTATTTCCAGTGTAGCGTATGAGCCAGGTCATGGGAAGCAAGCGGGTGGGCAGGTCAGAAAGAGGGAATCCAAGTGCTGCTTTTGCATCGAGTAGGCGGCTGGGCAAGTAGTGAGGCAGTGGGCGCGGGAAAATCGAGGTGTATTTATAAGACATAGGATCCTGGTCTTGAAGCGTACATGGGATGGACCAAGAGCAAGGGCAAACTGAGCGGTTGGGGAAGAAAGCGGGTCGAGGAAAGAGGAGCGGAATTGGAGATGAGATTTAGAGAGAAATAGCAAAAAGCGAGTTGTATGATGCTGACGGAGTGGACATGGGCCCCGGTCTCGATCTGGCTCCCCTTGCTGGGAAATCACGTTGCGGGCGCGGCACACAGGCTTTCCGGGTGCTTTTTCGCGGCCAGTGTCACCAACGCTGTGGGATGCCAGAAAAGAACAGGGAAGAGCCCCGGCACAGCTGCAGGGGGCTGGGCATCGCACCTTCGCCGGCAGGCCTGAAGGCGGGAAGGGTGGAGGCAGAGGCACTGCTGCGAGATCTGTGGCTGTCTTCATCTCAAACGTGTCCTGGCAGACGCAGGTGCGAATCCCATGCGAAGCCGGTCGGGGTTCCTGAGCGGAGGTTGCAGGAGCACAGTGTTGGTGGATGTCGCACCAGCAGATGCGTGCCGCGAGCAATATTGGATGGACGCATGCGCATCGGGATCGTGCTGGGGCCGCGTCTTCACGTCAGTCGATGTTGGCTTGAAGATTTGGGCCTGTTGCGCTGAAGCTCGCTGTTGCTTTTTCGGGCGCCCCACGAGTGATGCAGCAGCCATACGGAAGCCAGGCCGGCAGTTTGATCGTCTCCAAGACGGAGCCGGGCCGCGAGGCTATCGAGAGCGAGCGAGTCGAGTCGAGGCGGATGGAGTGCTGCTTTTAGAAGTGGGTGCAGGTGGAGGTGGAGGTGGAGGCGGAGGCGGAGGCGACATAGCGGGTGACAGAAAAACCGAGCCTACCCTACACCACACTTATTTGGGGAGTTGGAGCTAATATCCGGACGTGTTTGTGTGGGTTTAAAACTCACATCCATGTCCAGATGTTGGATTCAGCTACCCATGGAGGGAGAGAGGGTGCAGCGAGCGTCCTTGGTGGGGCTCAAAGGGCTCAAATCTTCTGTAGCGAGGGAAAGAGCGGTTGCCGGGCTTAGCGCCTGCCCCGGCCCTCAACCGCCAAAACAAAACACCGACATGCCATCTCCAAATCGACCCACCCCAACGGTCCTCCGGCGCTGATCCGGTCACAAGACGCCAATGCCACCCGCTACACGTCGCCGCCACCAACCTCAGCCTGAGCCCGAACAAGCCCTCGACCCCCCCTCCGACCTCGATGATGTAAGCCACGATGACCCTGCAAGCGGCTATATGGAGTCCGTTATGGCCGACATATACGCGGAAGCCGAAGACGACGAAGACGAGGGCCCACCAGGTCGGTACCATCTTTTGCGCCCTTTTTTCCCCCCTACCTCGCCGGAGAAGACAAATGACCCCTCCGTTTTCCCACTGTCGACTCCACCTGTCTATGTCCTCCCCACTCAGTGGATCTGAGCTGGAGCGTCCGATACTCTTTCTCGCGCACACCAAGTATCGTATTGTGAAACCCGTCGTAGACAAGCCGTGGCCATGAATCCAGACCAGTCTTCTTGGAACGACCAATTTTGTTAATGGACTACCGGAGAGTGATTTACAAAAGCAAATGGGCTTTTCCCACTCTGCGACTCTTGGGGCCCTTCTGATATCGACCCTGGACGGTGGCGTTTTCATCTCGCGGCAGATTGGTATCCAGACGATTGGAACCGCTGCATGTAGCGTCAAAGCTCACCCAAGATCTCTTTGCAGCAGCCCTTGCCACTGGCGCACTTCACCTGCCCTGTGTTTCACGGTGATGCATCCGGCAACATGGACCTAACTAACCCCCCTCCCAGAATCTCCGACTGAGTCGAGCACGCCACCACTACCACCAAATTTGAAGGAGATCTCGTCACTCGCATCATGGACTGTCTCAAGCAGTAAACCAGGCTGTGGCGTGCCTCAGCTGCGATCCACTTCAACCTCACTATTCTGGCAATCGGACGGTCCTCAGCCACACTATCTCAACATTCACTTTTTCAAGGTCGTCGAAATCGTGGCCATGCGCATCTACCTCGATTTCGACCAGGATGAGAGTTACACACCCACCAAGATCGCATTCCTAGCTGGCATGGGCGAAATGGACCTGCAGGAATGGGGCGTCATGTCCTTTGTTGAGCCCCGAGGCTGGGTCAACGTCGACTTCGAGGGCGTTGGAGCTGTTGATGGGTTTGATGATGATGTCTCGGGCTCCGACGATGAGCTCGGTGATGACGAGTGTGAAGCCGAGACAGGGCGCAGGAGGAAGAAGCTACCAGTCCTTCGAGCGATGCTTGTCCAGGTTAAGATCCTTGAGAACCATCAGAACGGGAAGGACACGCATCTGAGGGGGCTGCAAATATTCGCAAGAGATAAGGCGTTCAAAGAAAGACGAGCCAACCCTACCGGGTTGCCTACAGGCACTGTAACGAGGGCCGAGGCTGTGACAAGCAAAAGAAAGAAGCCCAGAGACATGCCGGAGCCGGATTTTGGCATAGTGGAGTTGAGATAGAGATCGCCCCTACTCCGCTCGGGCAGCGGCAGCGCCTGCGAGAAATTGTACGATATTGAAGTAAAGCACAGCTTGATCAAAGAAAGACAAGCACAATGAGATTTGATAGGCAGCATTAAAGTAAGGAAGCGAGTACTAGCTGACCGAGTCAGGAAGTATGACTGAATGCTCATCGTTTTTTACCTGGCAGTCGAAGTTGTCTTTTTCCCCTGGTCGTGCAGAGAGTTGGATTGCTGTCTTGAGGCGGCCACGACTTACAGAAGCCCTGCGGTTTCCCGCCAAGAAACACAGCCGCCATATCCCTGTCGTTGTCGCCAGAGCCGTCGTCATCCCGCGAGCCCAACTTACTGGAACCGCCTAACAACAACAACAACAACAACATGAACAAATTCACAGAAATTGCTAAAGGTGGCTGGCACCCTGAGAAGAACAGCAAGTCTTCATCCTCTCAGGGTTCAGGAGGCCTCAGGGACAGAGCAGTACGTTTCCTCCCCCCGCCGTGCCCCACAGCGCCGTTCATGACGTACCGGCTAACCGCGGTCGCGCACCACAGAAAGGATTGGTCGGTAGAGGCAACAATGACCCTTATGCGGCGCAGCGTGACCACCAGTCACGGCCACTGTCCTCCCTGAAAGATCCCGCGAGCTTCGCACCGCCCCCGAAGCATCAGGCCTACTATGGAACGCAAGCGAACTCGCCGAGCGGAGCGGCCGGCTCCATCACCGCACCCACACCTGCAAGCAACGGCCTCGGAGCTCCCTTGACACAAGAGCAGATCCAGGCCTCACATCAAAGGCAGATCGCAGCAGCTCATGCTCAGGCTCAGGAGGAAGAGGAAAACAGACCGCCGCCAGGTCCCTATCGCGTTGATACGACTGGTCTATCAACGGCGCATCTGCCCAAACCTCCTGTGAGGCGGCCTGGACAAGAGACACCGGAGGCGGCTTCGCCTGTTAGGACAACGCCTGCGCTCCCTCCGGCTCCATCTCAGAAACCGAGGTTGCCACCGCGACTCCCCCCTCGACAGAATTCACACCCAGATATGCATGCCCCGCTTCCACCGCCGACGTACCAGGAAAGTGTCGAGAGCCCTTCAGCACAGCCAAGTCAAGGTATACTCAACCAAGGAGCTATTAATAGGTTAGGTCATGCGGGAGTACACGTTTCTGGTTTTGGAATCGGGCGAACTGCTTCTCCTCCTGTTCCTCCCCGCAATGGCTCGCCCGCGGCTCCTCCAGTGCCGGCGCGTACTGCGTCTCCTGCCCAGCAGAGTCAGTTCGGGGGGCTTCAGTCGCGTTTTGCGAAGATGAATACGGGCTCTTCTCAACCAGCTACTCCTGAAGGAGGAACGACGTTTGCGCAGAAGCAGGCTGCGTTCAGTACAGCCAGAAACTTTCACAAAGACCCTTCATCTGTCTCGGTGAGCGACTTGCGCACTACAGCTTCCACGGCCAACAATTTCCGCGAGAGACATGGAGAGCAGGTAGCGTCGGGATGGCAGAAGGCCAATGGACTGAACCAAAAATACGGCGTATTGGACAGAGTGAACGGCGTGGCATCCGGCAGCGGAGCCGCATCACCGGCAAACCCGCCGCCAGGCCCCGTGGGGAAGAAGCCTCCGCCTCCGCCTCCTCCGAAAAAGAAGGGTTCGGCAGAAACCAGTGCATCTTCACCGCCGCCTATCCCATTGGCCAGCAAGCCAAGGCCATTTTGAACATGACACCCATGCTCATATTGCTAGGTATTCCCAACGCGAATCTTCCTGTTGACAACCGGGGGTTTGATGGCGCTTTGCGGTGTGTTCGAGGCGCGGCGTTGAGGGGAAGGGATCATGTGCGTGCCGGAAGGGTCTGAAGGGTCACAGGCAAAGGAAATTTCGGGCGATAGGGAAAGTTCGGCCGTAGATTATTGTTGAGGAGCACGACGGCAGTCTCGGCTTGCGACGCTACTGGTTCTCGTGGGTTGGGTGGCGGGCAGCGAAAGAATGGACCTATCAGGGAGCGTAAAACTGCCGAGGCTCTCCAGGAGGCACCGTGAATCATGCCCTTGACGGTGGGTAGGCTACTCGCTTGTGCGAGGATGTGCGCGCGAGGGACGCATGGCGGCGGAGCGCGTCTGGTAGCGCACGCGAGCTCAATGGCGACGTTCAACGCTGACGCTGCGCTGCGAACACTGCGAGGCGGGCGGGACAACGAAGGGAGGCGAGGGAGCAAAGCCAGGATGTCTCAGCGGGTGCGCTGTTCTTGTAGTGGAAAAAACGTCGCGTCTTGGCCTCCTCACATGAGCGCGCGTAACGCGCCGCCTGCCCGATCAGGCTCCGGTCCCCGGTCTGAATTGTTGGGGCTCGGCAACGTCATGCCTGCTCACTGCGATTTTTCCCATGCGCGCGCCCGAAAGAGTACTTTTTGTATCCCACTCGCCCGCCAATTGCTCCTCGGATCCTGATCCTGAAGCATTGGCTACTCCGGTCCAAGCCAGCCCATCAGCGCCTGCTGCATTCATCCCAGTCTCACGCGCGCCGCCATCCTGCATGAAGCTCTGTTGAGATCAGACAAAGCGCCCAGGGCCCCATCACTCCCCACCATTACTACACCTTATCCCGGTTCAGAATTCGCGCTGCACACGAACACCATGTCGGGCCCTACCTTCCACCTCGAGCTGCCTTCGCGGGACTTGTTCAAATTCCCTCCAGACTGGGCCCCACCTGCGCTTGCGCCGCCGCAGCCTACTGGCACCCTCAGAGCTCCGTTTAGCATCAGCGCAGAGACCTACAATGCGCTCCTATCGCCCAAGGTGCCCGCGACCATTGCGACTGTTTACGCCATCACTGTCACCCTGCTCAACCGCTACAACAAGAGCCACGGCAACAAGCCGTGGGCCATTAGCAAGACCCGCATCTTCTTCGCTTTCGTCATCCTCCACAATGTTTTTCTGGCTGTGTACTCGGGCATCACCAACGTTGCCATGGCAAGGGCTCTGTACCGTCTGACTCCTGGCCTGGATGCTGGTCTGGTCGAGAATGTGGATGCATACTGCAAGATCCACGGCCCCCGCGGTCTCGGGAACGCTGCTACCTTCAACAACACCAACGACGCTTGGGAGGTGAAGAACACCCGGATTCTGCTGGGCGCGAATGGCGAGCCTGACCCTACCGACGTGGGTAGGATGTGGAACGAGGGTCTTGCATTCTGGGGCTGGTGGTTCTACTTGTCCAAGTTCTACGAGGTGCTTGACACGGCCATCATCTTGGCGAAGGGCAAGCGCAGCTCCACTCTGCAGACCTATCACCACGCTGGTGCCATGCTTTGCATGTGGGCTGGTATCCGCTTCATGTCGCCTCCCATCTGGATGTTCGTCTTCATTAATTCGGGTATTCACGCCCTCATGGTAAGTCCTTCTCCACGCCATTGGACTGCCGAATTCAGATAATGATGTTAGTATCACGGCCAGTACACATACTACACCGTCTCTGCCCTCGGTGTTCGCGTCCCCCAGCCGGTCAAGCGTACTCTGACGACCATGCAAATTGCCCAATTCGTCATTGGCGCAAACTTCGCGGCTATCCACCTGTTCGTTTCGTACACCGTTCCGATCTCGACCCCCTACACTCTCGTCCACACTGTGACTTCTGCCGCCGCTGAGGCTGCTTCTGCGGTGTCATCCTCTGCCACCTCCGCCGCCGCCGCCGCTAGCGCTACCGGCCTTGGCGCAGTGATCAAGAAAATGCTCCTCCGAGCGGCTGGTGAGGAGGGTTTGGCGGAGAACGTGCGTGACGACTCTGGCAACATTTTTGGACCGGAAGCTGTCAAAGCTGCCGAGACCCGCGAGGAGATCAAGTGGAGAGACGAGTACGTCCGGGTTCCTTGCATTGACACAACTGGCCAGTCATTCGCGATCTGGCTGAACGTCATCTACCTGATGCCTTTGACGTAAGTTGCACTGCTATGCCCATGCGGATAAACACTAATTTAATCACAGCGCGCTTTTCGTCCGCTTCTTCGTTCGTTCTTATATCAAGCGCACTAGCCAGGCCACCAAGGGCAACGCTACCTCCAAGGCCGCCAAGGACGCCACTCACGGCATCGAGCGTGAGATACACTCTACGAATGGATCCGCAAATGGAAAACCTCAGCAGAATGGCACAGCCAAACAGGAAAACGGTGGCCTGAGCACCACCGACCCCAACAAGACCGAAAAGAGCTACGCCGACATGATGAAGCACTAAGTAACACGCTCACGAAGTCCGACCTTTCAAGGCACAAGGCCGTCTTGAAGCGTTTCTGTATGCTGAGAAGAGCGGCTTGACCGGGACATACGTCCAGGTTCAACATTCTCGCAGCTATCTCAAATACCACCCTTCCCCTAGTCCACCTCCAGCGTCTTTAGACTTCTTCCTTGTACACTTAGACAGCGCTCGTCGTGTTGATACCATTGATCGCTTTTGCGTTTTACCCCTCCCGTGCTTTCCCTAGTTTGTTGGAAATTGTTTATCTCCTTTGGTGGGGGAGAAAAAAAAGAAAGAAGAGGAGTTCTTTTCGGTTTGCGGTTCAAGCGAGAATCTTTTCTTCTAATGGAACATCAAGGGTGGGCCGTTGTTCAGAAGTTCTGCCGAAAACAAAATTGCGGAAATGTGGCGCGAGGGAAAAGATGAACTGGGCGGCAAAGGGAGCAAAAGGAAAACAGGAACGGGATGGAGATTGTAAGATCAAAAAAAGAAACGGAAGAGGGGCAGATAGAGCGTGGGTAACAAGAGAGTTGAATTACACTGAAAGTTCAAACCCAAACCACTACCCCATTGTGCGAGATGTTCGTTGGCTATTCAAAATTGCGATAGAGAGATGAACAGACTGCCAAAAATGTCGGACATTCACATATCCGTTACCTGAGACAAGAGGCCGGGCGTATTCATTTGAGCCTTGATTGGCGACCGAGTCATGTCCTTTATACTTTTCCTACATATCTTCAAATTCCGCCCTTTTGGTATGTTCTCATGATATCGTTCACTTTCTCCAACGCTATTTTTTATCGGATCTGCAAAGACATGACCGGTCCCAGATCGAGCTTCTGTCAGATCTGTTCCTTATTTATCTTCTTTCTCTTTATTTTTCTACTTCTTGAGAAGCTTGGTCAACTCAGCGACAACGGCATCACCCATATCTTTGGTGCTGGCGGTGCCCTTGATGTCAGCGGTGCGGACGCCGTTGTCGAGGACGTTCTTGACAGCGGCGTCGACGGCAGTGGCGAGCTCGGGCTGGCAGAGGGAGTACTTAAGCATCATGCTAACGGACAGGATGGTGGCGATAGGGTTGACGATGCCCTTCCCGGAGATGTCGGGGGCGGAGCCTTTTTCATTGCATGTTAGTAATTGAATCGGGGAGACTGGTTATGTTGTTCGTTGGTGCATACCGTGGATGGGCTCGTAGATTCCGTTGACGGGCGTCTTGCCGTCGGGGATGGCGCCAACACTGGCGCTGGGTAGGAGGCCCAGGCTGCCGGGGATGACACTGGCCTCGTCGCTGATGATGTCGCCGAACAGGTTGCTGGTAACGATGACGCCGTTCAGGGCGCGGGGGTTCTTGATCATGAGCATGGCGGCCGAGTCGATGAGGTGGTGGCCGAAGGTGAGCTGAGGGAACTCCTTCTCCATGATCTCGGTGAAGACCTTGCGCCACAGGCGGCTGGTGGCCAGCACGTTGGCCTTGTCCAGGCTCCAGACCGGGGCCGGGGGGTTCTCCTGCAGGGCGAGGTTGGCGGCCAGGCGCGTCACGCGCTCAATCTCCTCGCGCGAGTAGGGCTCCGTGTCGAGCGCGTATCCGCTACCATCGTCCTCCTTGCGGTCGCCGAAGTAGATACCGCCGGTCAGCTCGCGGATGATGTTGAAGTTGGTGCCGCGGCACACTTCGGCCTTGAGCGGCGAGTACTCGACGAGAGACTCGGAGGCGAAGAAGCAAGGGCGCAGGTTGCCGAAGGTGCCCATCTCCTTGCGGAGCTTGAGGATGCCCTGCTCGGGGCGGACCTTGCCGGTACCCCATTTCTGAACACAGGGCAGGGTGTATCAGCTCATGATGGTCGCAAATGTGTATGGAGGGTGGGACTAACGGGACCGCCAATGGCACCGAGGAGGACAGCATCGGCGTTCTTTGCGGCGGTCAAGGCCTCTTCGGTAAGGGGCTCGCCGGTGGCATCGATGGAGGCCTAGTATACGTATGGGTCAGGAGTGCCGCTAGCCGAGATGTGGAGGAGAGTGCGTACGCCGCCGAGAAGGTGGTGGTGGAAGTTAAACTTCACATCGGGCTTCTCCTTCTGGATAGCTTCGAGGACCTGAGGCTGTTAGCGAAAGCTCTGGATATGACTGAGAGCTGGTCTCACCTTAATGCCCTCGGCGGTAACCTGTCACTGACGTGTGAGCTCTCATGATAGCCACGGCAGCAGCAAGGTGCTTACTTCGGGACCGCAGTGGTCGCCTGGACGCCAATTAGTATACGCATTCGGGATTCTCAAGGTGGAGACCGACCTGCAAAGACTACGATGTTGAACGACGGCATGACGGGTGGTTGGCGGGTAGCGGGTGGTGTTGGTAGAGTCTGGAAATATTCAGTCGCGGGGTGGAGAGATGAGAGTCAAGCTCCGGTCTCGGCGGCGCGCAACGCGCGGGGCAGCCCAGCAAGCAGCGCGACTCGCTTCACCTTTCATCGCCGTCCTATTATTCATCTGCACCGGCCAAAGCCGGCTCGCGGCCCCCAATGGCTCCCTCCCTCTCTCGTTCGAGAGGTTCGACGATTTTTCGCCTCCTCCGCAACATCTGGAGCGCAAGGCTACAGGCTGCCCGCGCTGATGTCAGAAGGCAGGGGTGCACTGGCGTCCGCCGCACCAGCCCCAACCCGAGTCGAGCACCGCCGCACCTCGGCCTCCACACCATGTCTGTTCAGCCCGTCTTCGTGAAGGGATTTGGCCGACTGCTGCCTGAGAACACGATGCACGGGACTGGCTCCAGGCTGCTTTGCTCTGCATCTACCAGGGTGAGGAGTGAACCATGATCGTGGTCACAGCTGCGCGTCACAGCGTACAGATCTCGTACAGCACGCCTACCCGTCTACCACAACAGCGCTGCGGTGGACCAGATTGCTGCTAAGTTGGGCATGTAAGCTGCAACAACCGTGCTGCGGCTATGGCGCAACTACTTTACGACCATCCGCCGGCAAAGAGGACAGATTCGACGTAGTCCGGTCAATGCTGACGATCGTCCGGGCTGCCGTGGGGGCCGCAAATGGTCTTTTCCTGCGGCCCGCTCCCACAGATGGCGTCGGCGGCTGGCTTCTGTTGCTATTTCTCAAGGCAGTTTGACCGGCCGGCACGACCCTCCACCGCTCACGATATGGTGTTAGTCAGCTGCGGGGGCGCCGCCTCGCTGAACATCTCTCGCTGCATCGAGCTGTCTTCCCTTCAGCATGCCCTACTTTGGGCTGCAGGCCGGGTCTGACGCGCCGCGCCTGCACGCCGCTCGCTGGTCACACCGAACTTCGCTCAGGCAGACAGCCTGGGTTTGAGCCTTTTTGGCAAGAGGTGTGGCGGAGTTTGCGAACAACGATGGATGCTGCGGCAGTGCAGCCGATATTGTGGCACTTCTCAGCCTCAGCGGGTTGGGGGCTGCCTGGCCGCTCGCTCGCCGCGCCTGACCCGCCAGGCACTGATGATCTACTCATTTAAACCGATCCTGCCTGTGCGTTCCTGCTGGTCTTTGCTTTCGTTGTCCGAGTCTGTTGGTTGAATTTTTGGCCCCATCACGCCCTCCTAGGGCACAACCTCCCAAGCGCTTGTCTTGGGCCTATTCTATATTCATTCACCGCCGAGCCAAGGCCGGATCACTGCCTGACCATCCATCGCTAGCCCACTCTCGCCAGCCTTGAAGGTGGACTCTGTCCAACACTCGGGGGACCGAGTAATGAACGTACCCAGGACACCAACTTCTCCGGCCGGAGGAAGGCCGAGCACATCTACCGCCATGGATATCTCACATCGGGATCCTACACTTACCTCCTCGGATAGGCGCGCCACCGATTTCCCCACCGCATCCAGCGCAATGTCTTTTGGATCCATTCCTTCTGGAACTTGGGACGTCAGCTTCCACGGGAGCTGTCCCAGATGCCATCATTGGCACAACAAGATGATTCTAAGGCTCTCTCGCCTTCCCGGTGTCTATAATGGCGTCAGATGCGAGAACTGTTCCTACAAGTGGTTCGGCCTTGGCGGCAACTCCACTCACACCTCTCTCGTCTCTCAACAGACCAGAACGTTGACCTTTGCCAGCGATCTGTCTGGCTACGCCAGTACCACCCCTCCCGAGGATACCACAGCCGGCACATCTGCCTTGGTTACAAGGCTACATTCCATGGGTGCCCTCGGTAGCCCCTTCATCACAAACTGCTCGGTTCCTCAGATGCCGGAAGACGACCAGGACCGACAGCCCCACGCCGAAGCCAGGCCGCCATCACGGCTTCGCACCTACATATCTCCCTCTTTAGGACGCGACGCCAACTCCTTGTCCAAACACTCTTCCAGCAGTAGTCGGGCCAGGAGAGAGCAAACTCGACAGTCCAATCAGGCTGATCCTGCCTCACGTCCAGGACAAGCCAACCAAGGCACCGATAAAGGTGGTTCCAAAATTAGGGGCCTTACAACAAGGATCAAGGGGAAGCTGAAGGCTGTGCTCTTCCGCCTTCGCCAAGTGAAGGCCATAAGGCGTGCACGCCGCCGGGCCAGCTGCCAGTCAGTCGACACTAGTCGCGCTACTACAACAGAGAACAGCCGTCCACTGCCCATCAACACGAAACAACCACGGTCTGCCAACAATCATACATTGTCGGGCCAACAAGAGCAGGCGTCCATGCTGTCTCCCCAAAGTCCTGCTGAAATCGCGCCTCTTCCATTATCGCGTCGCCAAAGCGCACCCGAACCCGGATTGCAGTCCCGCGGCCTTGACCCTGACCTCCACGGCGAAGAAGCTTATCAAAAACCCTTCTCACTCGAGAAACGGCCTAGAGATCCCGAAAGTGAGGAGCGCATCCAAAAAATTAGACGAGCAAAAACCATATCGGCACAGCATACCAGATGCGAGTGCCCCGTAGACTGCTACTGCAAGAGGCCGGCAAGCTCCATAGTTCCAGATAATCCACTTGCAGACAGGGCTTCCCTCGCGGGCCTCGATCTTGCACAGTCTTCAGGTTCACGCATCTCTCGACACTCGACGGATTTCGCAGGGATAGGCAGCCACTTCCTGAGTCATCACCCCAACATCAGCGAGGCTGGCCTCTCGATGAGCAGCGCTGGCTCAATCCGTGGAAGGAGTCAGACTCGCCGGGGTCGAGAAATCTCCTGGCGGCGTAGCAACGCGACCTGGAGCAGCCAGACAACAACTGCTTATGCAGACAGTGATGCAGGATCCTCTACCGCAACCAGAAGTTCTTTCCCGCGTTCCGACCTGCTGCACATTGCTACCCCTTGGCGAACCCGCATCCCTTCACCCTTGGCGTCACCGACAAACCTCAATGGGTTCCTCGATGGCGAGAATGATCGCACGCCACGGCGGTCGGAATCGGTCTCTTCCGCTGACGAGGACTATCCCTTGTCTGAACGTGCTCCTGATGGGATCCCTTCCGTCTCTCCTATACAGGAAGCTGCTAGCGGAGGCAGCGCACGAGTTTCCACGATCTCTATGAATGGTGATTACGGCTACGGAAATGAGAGTTTTAGAGTATCTGTGGATGCTCCAGAGGTAGATGGAACGGGGCCGTCAAACTGCTCCAGCCGTCACTCGAGCAGCAGTCAGCTCCATGGGCCGCTAAACTCACACCCCGTCATGTAAACACTTTCCACCATTATTTCCTCGGTCGGCGCGATCCACCGACATGTCCACCGGCACTTCCAATGACACCTTTCGATTGGTCAAAAGATAAACGACTAACGTAGGTCGTGGAACCCTACATCCGGATGCGTTTGTACGTATTTAAAATTCACATCTATGTCGGGATATCTACTTCAGCTACCCACGTGGGCAGACATGCTGTGGTGTTGATGGACGTGTCGGTAGATCGCGCCGACTGAGGAGATACTGTACAGCGCACCCCTATGATTATTTACTTCTGCCATGCTTCGGGGTTCAGGATTTGAATTACGAGACCATGCTTCACTTTCTTTCTTTTTTCAATAAAACCAGATCTGCAGGTTAGGAGTTGTTGGGATATCCACGGCTTGTACTTTGGAGCATACGCAGAGATACCCTCTTTTCAGTTTACGCACCAATATTTTGGAATATCAGGTTTTTGTTTCAGTACAACCCATGCGTAAGGCGTTAGCAGGCAGTCATTTGCTGGAGTATACGTTTGTGATTATGCCGTTTTCTGATTTGGCTTACGAGTTCATGCCTTTCAGAGGCTAAGAGGTGGAAGAGTAGGGCCAACCGGGAGGAGAGCGATTTCCCCAGACAGATGCGTGTACGAGGTCGGTTCGCTTAGTATTGCAAAATGGTGAAGTAGTTGAAGCTCTCATCCGCAATCTTTTGTTCACCGATATGTGTTTTGCATTCATGTCCAGATGGCCCGCCTCAGTTGCCTGCCCCTTCTGCTGTAATACTTTGCGAGCCGACCTCGTAATCCTTCCCTAGTTGGTATGGTGTATGCAGATCCACGTGCCCGAATGATTTCATATGCAAGCAAAATATGGGACAGCGGAGATGCGAAAGCCGCAAGCGCAAGCGCGATGCATGTGTGACACGCGTCGCGCCAATGACCCAACCAGCGTTGGTGTGTAAATTGCAGATTTCACCAAGGCGTTCGAAGCTGGACTAAGAATAGACCTGCTTGATAAAGTAGATTGCATGCTGCGGTCGACAGGCAAAGCTGAGGGTGGCACGAGACCATTGGATGGGCCGGATGATGACAAAGGATTCGTCACCAGGAAGGATCCCAATGGGCATCTGGTATGGTTGCGTTCATCGTGTCAGGGCATGTCATTTGCGCCTCCGTGCAATACTGCGGATGCTAAGACAGTGGCACAAATAATCATCCCATTTCGGAAAGCTCGGGGTTCGCGCCAATTGGTGAATCGTGTTTTGTCTCTGGATGAATACCTGTTCGTATAGAGTTGTGGCACGGTGAGGGAGGTCGAAGCATGCGTTTGTTGAGATTGACTTGCCCAGATACGTCCATTTTCTTTGATTTGACGATTGCGACACCCCAAGACCGATCCTTTGATCCGAGGCACCTGCGTCAAGTGCGGGTGTTCAACACATGGGTTGAGTCGAAGCCGTGGGTGGACCAATCAGGTGCGGGGCAATCAGTTTACTTGTTCGGGGAAGGCGGCAGACGCGCGCGGTTACCCGGTCGCGCGCTGTGAGACGCGACCACAGCGGGTGACACAAGGATTCGGCCCTCTCGACTCCTATTCCGCCGAAGATGTTATATCCAACTTATGTAGGTAGTCGAATCCAGTATCTGGACGTAGATGTGAGGCTTAAATGTGAATAAATACGTCTAGATATCGGATTCCACTACCTACGTAGGGTAAGATGGCGTCCTTGCGAGGCCTAAAGGGCCAAATTCTTTTGTCACCCACTGTGCGACTGACTCTTGCGCGCAGTGCACGGACGATAAACCAGCCTCCCCTCCCGCTCTCTTCCAATCTTTAAACCCCCTCCCCCGCAAGCTGCCCACCGCATTCCAACTGCATACCTCGCTGTCGTACAATCTTCCCCCGGCCTGCGCTACCCTCCACGCAATCAAAACCCGCCGCCCACCTCAGCAAATTCTTCGACACCGTTCGCTGCATCCTGGCCTCACATCATGTCGACAACCTCAGCGCATCGCAGCAAGCGTCCTTTCCAGCCATCAATTACTTCATACTTCGCCCGCACCGACCTCTTGGATCCAGATGCAGCTCTCTCACCCACCCGCAACCAACCTTCTTCCCAGGGTCTGCCCGCTATCCCTGCCAATGTCCAAGCCTCGCTCCTGAACGTCGGCATGCGCGTGCGCAAGTCCGTCCCGGAAGGCTACAAGACACACAAAACGCTCGCTCCCACCGCAACCCAGAGCACATCCTCGCATGTCCAGTACAAGCCGCAAGCGGCCTTCACGCCTGCCATGCCGACCAACCGCCCGACCGAGCTCCTGCCCTTCTGCGGCATACACAAGACTGGCGGCCACGACGTCCAGCACCCGCCGACATACTACTTCCACCACGACGCTGGAAGCAGCGGCGCGACCTCCGCGCATGCCGTTGACGCCCATGCGCTCGCGTTCTCGGCCGGTGACTTCGGCCTCTCTAGCCAGGAGTCCAACACCTCGACCATCTCGACCGACTCGCTGCCCGCCACCAACAAGCGCCGCTACGAAGACGAGGAGGACGACCTCGCTACGAACAATGCGCAGGGCAACAACGGCGACGGCGCCAGGCCCCTCTTCCCCCCGCTGAATACTGGCTTGGTCGTGCCTGCCAAGGGTGATGGCGACGACGCCGACGACCTGCAGATCTCGCCGCGTACGGTGTATCCGGTGAGCCACACGGTCATGCCGAGTCTGGGCGCGCCGATGAGGCCGGTCGCTAGGCCAAAGTCGAGAAGGAGGAATGGGGATATTACCGGGGGCCGTGCCGGGGGCCGCCGACAGGCCGTCGACGAGGACCCGTTGGATTTTGGAGATGCGGACTTCCTGAGGCCTCCGTCGTCAGACTCATGGGGAGGAGATGTGGAGGTGGAGATGGGAGGGGTTTGATGAAGATCTTGGATGGGAAACCTGTGTATTATGCCGGGCGTGGCTGGGGAAGAGGCTGCGTTTTGGTTCGGTCTTTGAGCGCAGCATTGGTATTTTTGGCGTTTGATGGCTTTTGCATATCAACGGTCACAATGTGACCGTTCTGCATACGACAGGGCACTTGTGTACCGGAAGGTACAGGAATATAGGACGGACAGGGCTGAAAAGGGTATATCCGATTGCTAACACGGGGATTCCCATCCCTCCGAGAGAGCAATTAGTAGAGAACAATTAAAGATACTACATGAGAAACTCATAGCCTCATAACGTGACGCGCTTCTCCTCTAGGTCCCTCTTCTCTTTCTCTCACACTCTATTCTCCTCATCTGTTATCTTTCTACGCCATCTTATAGATCTCGGTATCAAACTTGACGGGGAACTGGTCCCTCCCGCCGGCATCCTTGCGCGCCCAGACGCTCACGCTCAGCTCGCCGCAGGTGAAGTCGCCGAAGCCGTCGGCGCCAATGGTGACCTCGGCGTCCTTGTCGCCGTCGCGGGCCCATCCCAGGACGTCGGTCCACACCTGGCCCTCGGTGCCGTCGCCGACGAACATGCGGCGCGTGCCGGGGCCGGCGTTGGACATGACGACGGCGCAGCCGCCGTCGCCGCGGTCCCACGCGCCGCGGCGGACCCAGCCGACGCAGGTGACGGCGTCCTGGCCGTCGCCATCGCCGTCGCCGTCGAAGTAGTCCTCGCAGGCGCCGTAGGCGTATAGCTGGCGCGCCTTGACGAGGTCGGGCAGCTTGCCGGAGCAGGCGGGCGGCGCGGGCTCGTCGAAGGGGGTGTCGGGCCCGGGCAGCAGGCCGTAGAGGTCGCCGTAGAAGGGGCAGGGGTAGCCGTCGGGGCGGAGCAGGATGAGGGCGTAGGCGAGCGGCTTGAAGAAGTCGGCGACGGGCGTCTCGACGGTCTGGCCCGGCTGGGTGTCGTGATTGGCGACGACGGTGACGGCGTTGACGGGCTCGTGCTGGACGAGCGTGTTGTCGAAGATCTTGCGCAGGTCGAACGAGTCGGTGCCGCCGGCGTTGTGGAAGTTGTAGAGGAGCGGGGCGTCGAAGAGGGCGAACTTGTGGTGCATCTTGTCCAGCCACTCCGTCAGGGTGGAGGCCTCGCCGACCCAGAACTCGCCCACCAAGAAGATGTCCTTGCCGCACTCGGCGTGCAGCCTCTCGACCCATTCGTTGGTGAAGCGCTCGGAGAAGTGCTGGACCGCGTCGAGGCGGAAGCCTTTGAGGCCGAGGGTTTTGGTGACCCAGACGCCCCAGCTGCGGTGGTGCAGTTAGTTAACATGTGGGCGTGTTCGAACGTTCGGATGGCCTTACTTCTTTACGTCGGCGATGACTTCGTCATGGGAGTAGTCGAGATCGGCGAACATCATGTAGTCTGGTGAATTCTGTTAGCATTCTTCGACTTGGAGGCCGATTCGGGGAGCTCGGAAGGAAACCCACCCGCATTTCCCTGCTCCTTGTCCACGCTGCTGCTCCAGCCCTTCCCGTCGCCCTGAATCTTGTAAATCGCCTTCTTCTCATTGGCAGCATTGTAATCCGTCCCGGTGAAGTGGTACCAATGGTACTTCTGGGCGGAGTACTTGTCCCCGCGTCCGGGGAAATCGAAGCCTAGCCATCCCTCGATCTCGTAGGGTTCGCTGACCTCCTTCGTCCGATCGTCGGAGTCGACCTCGATGGCCTGGCACTTCTCCTTCTGGTCGGCCGCTGCCTTGTGGTTCAGCACCGCGTCGAAGTACAGGCCGATTCCGACCTCAGACGCCTTGGCGGACAGCTCCTTCAGCTCGTCGAAACTGCCCCATTTGGTGCGTGTGCTGCCCTTTTGATCGAATTCGCCGAGATCGTACAGGTCGTAGGCGTCGTAGCCATTGCCTTCCGGGGACGAGGCTGAGTGGAGTGTTAGTTCCGAGCGCATTTTGAGGAGCACGAGGCATAGGGTACCTTTGCAGGCTGGAGGAATCCAAATGTTCGATATGCCAATGTGCTTGAGCGAAGGCAGTGCAGCGATCAACCTCTTCCAATGCTTTCCGTCTGCGGGCACGTTCCACTCGAATGCCTGAAAGAGCGTGCCGTTCTCAGGCGTGGGCTTGCGCTCTTGGTCTGTAAGTTTTGTCAGAGGACGGGGTTTGAGGAAGCTGGGGGGGAAACGCTACCTTTGATGTCCCCCATATTGATCGTCTAGGGAAATACCGTGCTTCTGTGGGTTGAGAATGGAGGGAGTCTCAGGGGAAAAGAATAAAGCGCGGGAAGACGCGCCAGCAACAAGGACGGACACGCCATATGTACTTAGATGCAGCTAGAAGCCTGCTTTAGAAACGTGTCTAGCTGCAGAAGGTTACGTAGCTGTAGCGTAGACCACTGTTCATCAAGCGTCGAAAGCCTGCTCCGGCCCTGTAGCATCCCGGCAGCGACCTGCCCCACCAAGCGCGCCGGCATCTTCACGTGTGGGGCTTACCCGTATGTTGACGGTTCGTGCCAACGAGTCCGTCGATAAGAGAAACATGGGAACGCCGTTGACGTGGGGGAAAAGGCGGACCTGCCTAGCGAATGGCCTCGGCCTCTAGCGCCGGCGGCGACTCCGTTGCCCTCCCAGCATTCGGCCCTCTGGGCTTCGCAGAGGATGCCATTTTGTCTTATCCTACGTAGGTAGTGGAATCCAACATCTAGACGCATTTGTTCACATTCAAGGCTCACACCCACGTCCAGACAATGGATTCAACTACCTACCTACGTACAACATCCTCAGGCCGATCATCCGCTACGCCAACGCTCCGCAAAGCTCCCCCGACAAGTTCGCCTCTCCATCACCAGCAATCAGCAACTCACTGTAAAGCGCAGACAAGACGGAATTGCATCAGAACTCTTTCCCATCTAATACCCTAGCTAATTAGTGAAGTGGGCTATGTTACAGTCCCGAGTCTTTTCTCGTCCTCTCCGGCCCAAGACATCTAATCTATAACACGACCGCCCCCTTCCAAGGCTAGTCAAGACGAGAGAACAATCCGGGGAATGCTCATAAAACAGCAAACGCAAACGACAAAAAAAATATCATGGATTGCCGCCGTCCGGTTTCATCCAGACGACGGACTCTATTTCTCCACTTTCCGCACCTCCTGCATCTAATCCCTTTTCTCTACCCCATTATTCGTTTATTTGGCAGGGGCGATCTCTACGCCACCCGTCGCACCCAAGGCCTTCTTAATATCGCCATAGATTGCGAACTGACCAGCAGTAAGAGTACCACTAAGACATGATTAGCGAATGTAGCCAGCACAAGCAACAGGGATACGTACACCATGAACAGACGAGCGCCAATACCGGCGTAAGAACCACGGAGACCAAGCTCCTTGGCGATCTTGATCAGGCGGGAGGTGGTACCCTCACCAGGGGCGCCCTTGGTCTTGTTGATCTTGGAGAGCATGGTGTCGGCAGGCTGGGAGACGAGAGCGGCAGCGAAACCGGCAATCAGACCGGAACCAAGGTTGACGGCAGTCTGGGCGGGGTTGGACAGAGTGCTCTTGTCAACGCGCTTGTAGATAGCCTCGGACACCTTCTCGTAGACGACGAACTTGGCCATGGTGTAAGGGACCCTGGAAGTGAATTAGCATGTGTGCGGATTGGAAAATGAGAATCAGGAACACATACTGCTTGAAAAGAATGGGACCGAAACCAGAGTAGAAAGCGCCGACACCCTCGGTCTTGGCGATCTTGGAGAAACCACTGATAAGACCGTTGGCGAAGGTAGGGTCAGAGACGAGACGGATACGAGTAGCCTCAAGGGGGCACAGGGCGATGTCGGCGAAGAACTCGGCAGCGGCGGACGAAGCGAGGTAGACGGCAGTGCGGTTGTTGGCAGCGGCCTCGTAGCCAATGGCGTTGATGGACTGCTGCTTGAAGAACTCGTAACCACCGAACTTGAAGGCACCCTGGAGGAAGTAACCGGCGAAGGTAGGACCGACACCGGTCCAGACAGCGCCGAAGCCCTTCTCGCCAATGATCTGCTTGAAGCCGCCGATGAGACCGCGGTTGTACTTGGCGGGGTCAAGCTGGATGGAGGTCTTGACGCTGCAGAGATGGAGCGGTCAGCAAAGAGGGCGTCTGAAAACGCGACGATGCAGCGTCGAGGGGCAGCAATGGAATCAGAGGCGACTTACACATCGACGGGGGTCAGGGCACCGTGGGTGACGGAGCAGCAGACAGCGCCGGCGAAGGCGAAGCGGGAGTACAGCTGGAGGCCGCTGAGCTGGCCGGGCTTAGCAGCCTCGGCCTTAGCCTTGATCTCGTCAATCTTCGAGGCCATTGTGAGGGTCGCGACGGAGGAGGGAGGGACGACGCGGTGGAGTGGAGATGGAGAAGTGGACGGGGAGAGAGGATGGAGGAGGACTTGTCGACGTTTCTTTAGGGATGTCGCTCAAAGCTTTCCGCTGCGCCAGGTCATAGCGTCGGGCCTGCGGCAAAACTCGTCCAAAATCCCGGATAGACCCGACGGAAAGTCATGGCCCCAGCCGCTACGCCCGCCGCACACAGCCATGGGCCACGCTGCTCGCCATGCCGTGCAAAACTCGGCCTTAACCCCGTTGTATCCATCGGCGTTGGGGCCTTCCCCTGCCACGCGCCCAACACCCACTCTACATCATCGCTCTGAGTGAGGCTTGCGCCATTGCTCCAGCCGTCTCCTGTGTTTCGGAGAGCGCGGCTCTGGGCAGGGCAGCCGCGCATTATTGCATGTTGCAAAACTTTTTCCGGGCTGACGTGCTCCCGACCTGCCATCCGGGGGTGTCGTGCCTTTGCCGACGGGACGCGCCAACGCGCCCTACCTAGGTAACCATACGTCATTCCGGTCCGATCTCGTCCGCCTCGCAGACCGCCGGGACACCCGTTCCACGCTTTTTGGCTCTTGGTCGCTCGAGAAACCGCCCTCGTTCTGACTAACTGAACAGCGCTAATTGGCGGTCAAGGGTCTTAAACGTGCACGAGGTCAGCTGCAATGGTTCCGAGGGCTCGAATTTCTCATCTAGACGACACTCACATCCACTATACACTACTACGTGAAACGTCCGCGTTTCATCATTGCGCATTGGATTCCGGCTGGATTCGCTCACCGATTGTTGTAGCCTCTCAGCATAGCGACACTACTACAAACCCGCCGTTTCATTTTCTCTGAAAGTCCAGCGCCAACCGCGCATCCTTCAGCGCGCTTATTGCGTCCACAGTCGCCAGAACCGTCTTCTCTAGGTCCTCTTCAATATTCCCCACGAACCTCCTGGTCGACTTCACCACAGCCCTCGCTGCTTCCAGTTCGGTCTTGCCTTCGAACATATAATCCAAAGCTTTCGGATGTTCGAGCCGTCGCCGCTTTTCCTCTTCGCGAGCCTTTCCCCCCTCGACATCTGTCGCCATTAGCCTGCGGACTCGTGTATGCACCCTCAGCATGCTCTGCTCGGATAGGTCTAGTAGACACTCGGTCGTCTCTATCTGGTTTTCAAGCACATCAAGGCAGCTGCCGGCAGCTTCCGCAAAGCTTTCAGTCGTAGCTATTGCCTTCGAGACCAACGACTGAGCCGTGTCCGTGCGAGCGTTGAGCTCAGCCTTCTGAATGTCATGAAAGGCTTGTAGATTGACCAGTTCCTGGACCTCATATGTGTGGTCAAAGCCCGAGGCATTCTTCCAGTCTCTCAAAGCCATCATCTTGCACTCCTCCCACATCCTCTTGTTTGCAGCCCGTTCCATCTTGTGGTTCCTGGCCCGTATCCTTCCCCACTCAACTTCACTCAAGGGCTGACCACTCATGATTCTATGGTGCTGCTCCCTGGCATCCTCCCCCTTTTGCCTTTGCAACTCTTGGCCGGCGCTGGTTTCGAGCTTCCGTATCCATCGATCGCTCAAATTCGCTAGCAGCCAATTTTTGTCATCTTCCTCGGCCACGACCCCGGGTTTAGGTGGGTTTTTAGCTGCAACTGTGTGGTTGTGGCATACAAGATCTGCAAGCATGGTCCTGTACTGGATGGCTCGACATTCCTTGGAAGACAACCTCTCTACAGTCGCGCTCTCTAGCCTGGGTTGAAGTTCGCGCTTGGTCCATCGTTGCTCAGGTTCAGCGATTCTCTGTTGAAGCACTCCGGTGAAGTTGGACCTTGGTGAGTCCTTCAAGCTACCCACGACGTGGCTGAGTTCCGACATCGTCGTGGCCACAAATACCAATTCTGAGTTCGGTAACCGGGAGTTCGATGAGCTGTGGGTCCATACGCTTTGGAATATGCAAGTGCCTTGATACCCAAGAAGGGAGGCGGGCGGTTGATAGTGGATACTTCAGTTGTTATAATAAATCTTTGTTGGGACCAGCAAACCCCATGAGGCGCACGGGCGCTCTGGTTGAAAGGCATAATGAAGCTAAGTAGTACAGTGATCAATAAAGAAGCAAACACCTCGGCGCTTCCATAAGCAGGTGACAGAAGATCTAAGCCTTCGGAACCCTATTAAGGACACCGCACGCTTCTTACGTGGGTAGGCTCGATTATCTTGCAGCATGTGAATGGTAAGAGTTCAAAGAAAACACATCTCGTGCTCTCCTACGACTGCTACACGTGCTGCTTGCTATTGTTTGACGTCCGCGTTTGTAGCAGTAGTTGGTCATGAACGCAGATTCATGTGAAAAGCGGAGACCACGTGGAGACGAGCTCGATAGCTACTTGGAGAATGCGGGGTCTCTTGTGGCAGGGACCGCCAGTTGCATGACTTCGTGACGTACATCAGCCCGGTTAGTTGCGGATCCTCCCGCGTAGCGTGGATCGGGTCGACCTTTACCTATTCAAGACCATCCATCATTCCGCAAGAGGCGTAGCTCCCAGATCTCAGATCTCGTCAGGCTCGCAATGATGATATCACATTTGGTATCGCGAACGTCAAAGGCGGGAAGCTGAATCCTTTCAATGACGCACTTGGGACATTGTCCAAAGCATATAAGATGTACTTGTAGCTAAGCATCCCATTATTCCCCAATCATCAACTCCCATCACAACAAGCATACCGAGACCTCTATATCAACCGCAACTATGTCGGGCTACTCTTCCAAACAATTCGACGGCGACCAGAGTGCCAAGACCATGGATGCCGGCGCCTCTGCGTATGTGTTTTCATACAACTTCTTCGTCATCCGGAAGTTCGTAAATGCTAATTCCTAATTCGCAGTGCTCATAAGAACGTTGATCTCAATGAAAGTATCCACGAGGAGTCGCAGATCAGAAACGTACGTCATCGTTCATCATCGCTTTGGAGTCCCTGGCTTACCGGGGACGATACAGGAGCCCGTGGGTATGAAGACGTCCGGAACAGGCACTTCGATGTTCAGTTCGGAGGGTTCCATCGGAAAGCAGTTCACCAGTAAGTGCAACATCTGCACCCCTTGGCTGCAAACCATTGGATCAATGGCTGACTCCTCGTCAACAACAGCTCAGGGAGCCATTGGCGGTACCGCGCAGAAGCTTGGAGGCCCCTTCGATGCACAGGGCTCGATTGGAAAGCAGTTCACGGACAAGGGTTCGATTGGCGGTACGGTGCAGGACCGCTTGGGCCAGGGCGAGTCCAACAGCGTCAGGAAGTAGATCGACATCCTTCTTGTATGGCTAGCATACGTGCGTGTATTATAGTAATGATATGAAATCGACATGATGGCTTCCAATAAGATGAAAACCATAGTGTGATGTGAGGACTTTCGATGAAGTTGACGATGACGCAACGCCGACATTCCGCCGCGCAGCATGTCCCTGCCGCCCGCCGTAATATTTTCTGCGCGTGCGCCGCCTCCACTCGCGGCGCGTCGCCTCACCTCCGCACTCCCCACCTATTCCGACCACCAGCTCTGTCCACCAATCCACAATGGCAGACGATCCCCTCCTCGCCCTGCAAGACTCCGACTACAACTCCGCTTCAGACGAAGAATTCGACCCCACCGCCGCAGAAGCAGACGTCGCCGCCGACGACGCCTCCATTTCCAGCTCCGACAACGAAGGAAGCGCGAAGAAAAGCGCGAAGCCCGCCAAGAAGAGCGGTAAGCGCAAGCGCGGTGCCGACGACGACGACGATGATGATCTCGACTCGGGCGACGAGGCCACCATCGCGGCTGCACGGCGGCGGCAGCAACAGCAACAGCAACAGCAGAAGCGTGGTAGCAACAAGAAACAGCGGCGGGAGGCAAAAGTGCAGGATACCGACGACGATGACGATGATGTGGAGCTTTTGAGCGACGACGGCGGTGAAGGCGGCCTGGTCAAGACGCGCGCGCAGCGGCGGATGGAGAAGAAGGAGCGGAGGCCGCTGGCACGCGTTGACGGCGCGACGGCGGATGTGGATGCGATCTGGGCGGCGTTGAGTACAGCGCCGGTGGGGAAGAAAGAGGGCGAGAAGGCGAAGAGGGATGAGAGGGTGGAGGACGAAGAGATCGCGGACAGAGAGAAAGAGGCGCAGGATGCTGCTCCCGCGGAGGAGATCGAGGAGGAGATGATTATGATCAAGCGGACGTACGACTTCGCCGGCGACCGCATAACCGAGGAGCGCCAGGTACCCAAATCATCGGCGGAGGCGAAGCTGTATCTCGCTCATCAGCAGGAGAAACTGGACAAGCAGCAGTCTTCGGGCAAGAAGACTGAAGAAACTTCCGCAACACCTGACGTGGACGGAAAAGATGCCACGGAGGGCGAACAAGTGCAAGAAGCGGCCAGGCCTGGTGTACGCCGGCCGCTTCACCGCCCCTCACGTTTCGAACCAAATCCTACAGGCGAAGTGAAAGGACTCCCACCGGAGAAACAGCTTACCTGGGCGCGGCGTGGCGTCCTGCTTGATCCCAACGCTGTCATGTCTCTCCCTACCTCTGCAACACCCAATGCCACGGCAGACGCTCAAGGTGCGAACGCGGCAGCTATCGCGGCGAAGAAGGGCAGGGACAAGGCACAGAAGCTCAATACAGTGGACAAGAGTAGGCTGGATTGGGCGGGGTACGTTGACAAAGAGGGCATCGCGGACGAACTGGATGAGTACGGCCGCGCCAAGGAGGGCTACCTTGGTCGTATGGATTTCTTGAACCGGGTAGACGAGAGAAGGGAAGACGAGCGGAGGGCTGCAAAGGCTTCATTGAAGACGTGAAAGAGTGAGCGGTGATATCGATACCCTGTGCTTTTCTGTATTATAATTGAAAATTGCGTCGTAGCCAGGCTCATTTTGAGATCTAAAGGACGAAATCGCTTGTAGAAGCTCCCCTCTCTAAGCGAAACATACCCCTTGAGGCAAGATACCAGCAACAAACTTCCTTTTCTGAGTTTATAAAAACAATTCCTGCGTAGCCGAAATTTTCTCCTTTCGACTTTTGCACGAATCATCAACGAATACTCCCTACTTCATCCCCCACAATCAAGTTCACTCAGCCCGTCTACATATTTCCCCCCTCTACCCGTCAAACGCTGTGCTCAGCCACTCATGATCGTATCCACTGTTGTATCTCCCTCTCCTTCCTTTCCGCTGTCGTAATCCAGGTCGTAGATCTTGTAATGCTTAAGATCGTTGCCCAAAATGCATACGACGCGCCTGTCCTTACGGCCATTGACGTCGATCTTGACCGGTGTGAAGCGCTCGCTCGAAGGGAAGACGTGTTTGACGAACGGTGCCCAGGAATCGGGCGTGTCCATGGCCCAAATTTGGCGAGAGTCGTCGGGCGGAGGTGTGCCATCCGGCAGAGAGTACGCGCTGGCGGACTGGGACAGAACCTCCAATGAATGATGGAGAGTGCTGGGTGTCCGATCTATAGCGTAGGCGGAGTAGGGAAGGGATAGGAGAAAAGAGGCGTCTGATGTGTGTCAGCATGCTTGGTACGACATGGCTTGCGGGGTGGCTGACCATTTTTGCGAAGGAGGACCATGAAAGTGCTGTCGTCGACGAATTTGAGGTCTACGATTTCGCAGCCGTGAAACTGGATGGTGACAGATTGCATGGAGCGGATGGAATTCGACGTATTATTGAACACGTCGCAGTGCACAATACGATGAAGTCGGACTGAAGACGATCAGCTTAAGTAGCCAGCCGGACAATGATTCGCCTTACCTTCACTCTTTGCTTCTTGGGGAACAAGGATCAGAAAGGTTGATATGTCAGACGAATCCTCCAATTTCTAGAGATGTCAGAGATGCTCAACGTTGTAAGGTGGGCGATACACATACCTCGAAGACCATCCTCACGTCTCTAGCTTCAGACACAGTACCATCTTCCAACAACAACCCACAATCCATGCTACTGTTTTTGGCTTGCCATGCCGTCATCTGAGCGAAAAGCTCTCGGCATTGCGATTGCAAAATCTCCTGAAGGGTCCAAGCACACAAGCCCCCATCCGGAATTAATTCGTCGTGGCGATGGATGTTCATGTTCAGCTTTACGTGCTCATACGCCAACAGTTCAGGTCTGGGATCGAGAATATCCGCTTGGCGTCTCAAGAATGGTGCAAGCTTGCTCTTGGTCAAAGCGCCAGGAATATATGCGAGTAGTAGGCCATGATCAAGGCCGGGGTCTCTCTCAGCTGCCTCTTCCGCAGATTGTGAGGAAGGGTCGGAGGCCTGTGTGTCGATTTCGTGACGGAGCCATTTCGAGAAGGCAGTGAATTGACGTCTCTCTTCTCCGGCGTAGATCAGCACGTTGTGTGCAAGGAGACGAAGGCAGCGAAGCGTATCGAGAATGTTGCTGAGCTCTTCTGGAGGGACACTGATGATTTTACTAGACCCTGAATAGCGAGCGAGACCACGAAGCATGCTCACTACAATACTTGTGCGGTCGAGTGCTGGTATGATGTTCTCATGGGTTATCTCCAATACCTTAGTATAGCCCTGGCTTGCCGCCTGGTCCCATCTCTTATGGCCCTGCTGCAAGGTTAGCAGAATGCATCGTCGATTGCACAAAATTTATACATGCATTTTCCGCCAGTTCGTCGACCAACCACTCTTTGATAGTCGGAGGACAGTGTCCAGTCACGGCCACATGGTACAGGTTCGAGATGAGATCACCTTCTCCCTTTTCCTCCAATGTCTCGCTGATGTTCCTCATGAACCTCGAAGGCAGGTCCCGTGCGTTGTGGAAGTAGGCGACAATGGTTCGAAGGCACGATTGTAGATACTGCAGGAGATTTTGTAGTTGGGCGGTCTTGGATGCGATAAGGTGGAGGTAGATTCCGTTTGAAGGGATGAATCGAAGTGTGAGAGGAACAAGGGCGACGCGTGGTCTCTCCCATGACTCGCTCTTCATCTCGATGAGAGACAGATGGCTGCAAGAATACGGATGCGAGGCGTGAAGGAGTGGTGTCTGATTAACCAAAGACCATTCGGAGGGTATCCGCATGCCGCCAATCTCCAAGGAATCATATATCGTAGGACTGACAGCTCCATTGTCGCAACCTATGAGCAGTACATCTACAGCGTTACTGTCCCGCATGTGCTGCGAATGGAATATTGCGTCAATGGACTGCTGGGAGCTGAAAGCGTCCGTCGCCTTCGCTTTTGCCATCATCTGGAAGGGGTTTGCCGGCGGAGCTGGGATGAGCGGGAGCTTTGGAAGAGCGTCTTGCACATCTATCAATGCAATCTGGTCAGGAAGGTCTGGAGAAATGCCCAATTTGGCCAAATCCGGTTGCCGTTCGAGGAAATCGTCGAGGGTAACTTCTTCTTTCTTCTGGTCCCACTCTTCGGTCGTATCAAACAGGCCGTCACCTTGGGCGGATAAATGGCCAAGTCCGGGGGCCCTGACTCCGGTACGCTCTTTCACGGCGGCGACGTCGATGAAATTGACGCCCCATGCGAGTGACGAGATGCGTGGCGGGGACTCATCATCGGCGGCGAAGCTCGCTGCCTCGCGACGAACCTGTTTGACTGTCTTTCCCGTCTCCGATGAAACGATGTCTACAGAGCCGTCATCCCATGCGACGGCAATATGCTGGCCTGGATGGGTTCTTTGTCAGCGCTTGCGAAGATCACGTGCGGAGCAATATCCTGCCAAGCTGGGCGGAAGAGGGTCTGTACCGTTGAACTTCCAGCACATCGAATCAACCTTGCTCTCGAAGGTCTTGCGCTTGAGGCCAAATGCGCGTTGGCCATTCAACCTGTAGACGTCCAGAGTCTCGTCTTGGGTAATCACGGCGACCAAGTCCATCGTCGGGCAGTAAGATATGAGGCGAGGGCGGACAGGCTGCGGCAGAGCCTTCTCGGCCTGCAGCATCAGCGATGGTGCCTCGGAGGGCTCCATTGTGAGCTGTAGGCCGTGAGGCGACTTGGGTGGAGGGAGTTGCAGGAAGAAGGCACCATGGACGGGGCGGAGGAAAGGCGAGAAGTCGCGTCGCTTGGAAAACGCGTCGCTCGCACCTGCCTGCAGCAAGCCGCCCGCTACACGTCGTGCGCTCCCCAAGCACCGTCGCAAACAACTTCGCGCATGTTGGCTGCTAAGTCACGGCGCACAAGTTGCACAGATCCAAGATTAAACGGAGTTCGAATTATGGAGGCTCAACTTTTCAGTAGCTCCACTCTGGATTTTTCCTTGTCGATCCACGACACCAGATCATCTATCAGAAGACTAAACCAGCTTGTTTCCCCACAAAAAGCGTTCCGTGGACCTGATCTAGACCCACCCCCTCTCCCCAGACTCCCGCCTTCGTGACTGCAGCAAGCATGCACACATCAATCATTAAACGACCTCGTAGTTCTCAGCAACAGACTTGGTATCCTTGGAGAAGGAGATGTCCTGGTTCTCGTTGAGCAGTGTGACAGACGAGACCTGTTCAAGCGTTAGCAGCCGGTTCCATTGATCAAAATGTTCGAACAACTTACGTCGATTTCCACGAACGGCTTCGATTTGCTGAAGCGTACCCTCATGGGGAAGAATTCAGCATCGCTATCGGCTTGGGCCTCAAACTCAAAGCTTCCAGTCGAGTTGTCGGCGTCCACAGTGCCGATGTTCCATTCCAAACTATCTCCCGAAACTTCGTATACCGCGTCGAAACTCGACACCGAAGGCTCGCTCGTGCTGTACGGGATTGTGACAGTGACGTCCTTCAAAGCATCCCCACCGGTCAACTCATACTCGACGGTGACACTCCAAGTGCTGTTTTCCGCCTCGCTAACCCACACCGTAAAGTTGATCGGTGGGTCCTCGATCTCGCCAGGCTTCGCAGCCAATCTCCATTTCAGAACACCAACCGCCATATTCACGGGAAAGCCCTTCGTTGAGTCCGCCAATTGGAGAATCTTATCGTTCCGGAACGAGGGCTTGTCGACCTTAGGATGCGCGGAGAGCTGAGCTCCGCGGGTGTTGCCCATGTCAAGGTCCAACCTGACCTGCGTGAGTGCTGTGTCACTGATGCGCAACTGCATGTCACCCTTGACTTCGAAATGCTCAAGTGACCCTTCCCTGCTGAGCCTCGCGGTAATGGTCTCCGCGAGAGTGACGTGGACGCTCTCGCGGTCACCCGAAAGAGATGCGCGCGCAGGCGCGGAGGGGGCGACAGCAGGCGTAGGGGTGCTGGACACCAAAGGCGCCGACGCTTCGGCGTCTGCGCCTAAATCGGCGCGAACAGCGTCGAACATGTTGGTAGTCTTCGACTTCTTGCCCAGCTGCATGCCCTTGCCTCTGGCCGGCATGGGCTTCTTAGTCTCGGTCTTGGCCGCATTGTAGCTGTCGTAGGTATCGGGCACGGTAGTGGGGACGCTGGGCGTGTAGGCGGGGTACGAGGGAGTGCGAGGGGCACCGCCAGCACGACCAGTGCGGGACATCTCCTTGCGCTGCATCTCCAGCTGCTTGGCCTTCCTCTTGCGCTCCTCGCTGGCCTCGAGCTCCTTGTTGCGAGCAATGATTTCCTGAATCCTCTCCTCGTGAGACTCCATGTCCAAGAAAGTCTTGATCTGGCTCAGTGTCAGGTTCTCCCTGTATCCGAGGGTGACGAGCTCGTCGAAAGCGCTGAGCAGCTCGAAGGCATTGCGGAGGATCTCGCGCTCGTCGAGGCTCTTGCATATGCTCGACACGACCTGGGCAAACAGGTGAAGCGAGTCGATGTCCTGGAGAATGTTGGACTGGCGGTTCGTGATCAAGACCATGTAGAGCTCGTCAAGGGGCTGGTAGACGTAGCGGACATTGTCCTGCTCGACGGTGGTGTGTTGGGTTCCTGAGTCGGCGAGCTTGGGGAAGGAAGCAAGAAGAGCCTCGATGCGGGAACGCTGCATCTCGCGGAACTGGCGCGAGAGAACGGCCTTGCCGCCGCGCGTGCATATCGATGCTGCTAAGACAACCTGAGAGGAGAGAAGGTCAGGTAAGGCCGAGACGGGGAAATGGTACAATGTTTACCATGATGACACAAGGGAGGCTCCGCAAAGCAGAGAAGTGCTGGACGGGTGGATTGCTCGCGGCCGCTGGTGTTGAACGGGAATCGTGGTTTAGACGGTGCCTTCAACACCTGGCTTCTTGTGGTGTTCCTCCGAGCCCGGGTCGCCAAGGAAGGAGCGACCGTGCGCGCTTACTCAGGCCTGCGCCAAAGCCAAAGCACTGCGTTCGCCCACTCATTTCCCTTGTTGCCTCCAGCTCTTTCGCCAACGCGCCCCCGCAAGCTCCTTGCCTCACTTGCGATCCTCCAGGCTACCATCGCTGCCTGCCTATCGCACACCGTGACGACACTGCCGGGCGTTGTTTCGCAGCTGAAGAGCCCGCTCGCGTCACTCCCACACTTTTCGCCAGCCACGACCCGCCCGGAGCGCGCCTATGTTCACCGCGTCCTCTCCGCTTCCCCTACTAATTCACAGCACCACAACCCTACAAGTGTCCTGAAACAAGACCACACCGCACCACCTCTTCCATACACGAACCACAACCCGCCCGTACTCTTTGCGAGTCCGGTCGATCATGGCCATGGCTGCTCCCAACCAGCCCCTCCCTGGTCTCCAAGTGACCGCACCTGATGAGGACATGGAGATCTCAGACTACGAGCGAAACGCCGACGATATTGACATCGACATCGACCTGACCGTCGATCCTAGCCATCATGAGGATGAGAATATGGATGATGATCGCTCCGAGCACGACAGTAAAGACGACGTCATGCTCGATGGCGATGGAAACGAGGAGGACGGTATGATGCAAGACAACATGTCCGTCCCCGACGAACACCTGACCGACGCGAGTGACGTCGGCTACGTCGACATCGAGGTCAAAGAGGCGCCGCAGACCCAACCCGCTGCAGAACACGTTGATGTACAAGTGCAAGATAGTAGCCAGGCTGAGGACTTCATCGACTACGATGACACAGCCGCTGTGCAGGCTCAGTTAGCACCCCAAGCTGCACAGCTTTCTGTCGATCATTCTGTCACAGAGCAAAACCAGCTTCCTGATAGCGAGAACTCTGGCAATCAGGAAACCAACGTCCAAGTCCAGAGTGCCGAAGAGTCTACTGGCCCCCAACTTTCGGCCCAGGATCAAACCTCCGCTTCAGTTGAAGTTGCAGTCGAAGAAACTACTTCAGCGAATTCTTGCGTCGAAGATCCCATTGCAGCCTCGAGTAGTGCCGTTCAAAACGCCGGAGAATCACATGTCGCCGACAATCCCGTCCTGGCGCACTCGGAGGCGACCCCTGTCGAGTCGGTCCTTGATTCTCATACTGTCACTGTGACAGAAGGAGGAACTGATCTTCCGACAGAGATAGGAGAAAACCAAAGCCAGGCCCAGGGTAGCCCTCACAACGGCCAAAATGAAAAAGTTGATGCTACTCCAGAGGTCGTTGAGCAGCAGGCAGAGCCTGAGCAATCGGCTCAACAGTCTGATGAAGCCCTCGACTTCTCGAACCTACCTTTCGATTCTAAGCACGACGCAGATAACGAATCCTCTCATACTGCAGTCTCCCTGCATCCCGTTGTCGTCGTGTATCAAGGAGACGAGATTTCCCTTTTCCCCCCTCATGGCAGTGATACCTCCGATAGTTTCTATTTCCTTCAAGATGAGTCTTTGGCGAACGAGAGTATTCGCGCTCTGCTCCAGGCTTGCAGACAGGTTTTGGGTGAGACGATGCGAGACGAAGATGAGTTGGAGATCGATGTTGCAGAACTTGGGCTTTGCGTGAGTGAGGTAAGTTACTCCTTGATGTGGGATATGTTTGACATAAACGCTGACTTCTTTAGGAGTCTGATAATGCTGCCAGCACCAGCTTCTCCCAAATCCTCGATGTTTATCTCCAACTTCACCAGCTTGACGGACACCAAAACCCTGGTCCTCTCTACATGACACTGAATACTAAGACTAGGTTTTCAGCGCGTTTGAATGCCCTGCTCGCGGCCATTGCCGATGGTAGGGGCATGTCCCAACTGTCGTTCCTCGAGGACGTCACAGAAGAAGACGCGTACGTCGGCTCTGAAAACGGGCCGGAAGAGCACGATCCGGCAAACCACGGCGATGAGCAAGACGGCCGGGAGCATGCCGATAACTCTATTTCTGGGAATGCGCCCGAGCATGAAGCATCCCAAGAAGAAGCCTCGTACGGAAAGTCGCATACCGAGGGCGAACAAGACCCCGAGTCTGATTCAACCGCTGTTCAACGAACTCAGACTCGCGTGGAAAATGGTGTGGATGCGGTGTCTCAGGAGCAGGGGTCCACCTCGCAACAGAATGAGGAATCAACATCGACGCATCAATACGAGCCTCAGGACTATGTATCACCAAAGCCTGAGGACCTCCCCGAATACGAATCGTCAGATGAAGGAAACGACCCGATAGCACAAGGCAATGCCAATGGTGTCGAGGAAGGCTCAAGGGTAGATGCCTCTGGGCCCGATTACTCACGCGAAAATGATCAGATTAACTACGACGACGGTGAGATAGCAGAGGAGGCTAGGGACGATGCCTCCATTCGCTCTTCAACTCTCCAGGGCGATAACACTCCGGCGGCGGTCGACGATGGCGTGTCTCATCGTGAAAGTATCGCTAGCGTCGTGCCCACGGGTGCTAGTGATGCACCGCAGGACGAGTCCCATGGCGAAAGCAGAGAAGATATCCCTGAAACACGGAAAGACGAGCCCTCGCAGCGGGATGGCCTTGATACCCAGGCACTTGAATCCACTGCTGTTACGGAAGAGAACCAGAGGCTTGAGCAACCTATTGGTCAGGACGGGCTACAGAATGCAGATGAAACTCTGGAACAGGAATTGGAGCGCGAGCTCAACGGCCCGCCTGGATCATTTCATTTACCAGAAGGCGCCCAGGACATGCCTGATGAGGAGCACTACACAGCAAACTATGAAGAAGGCGATGAGTACGGATTTGAACATGATGGCGATGTTCAAGAGACACAAGATGGCGAAGGATCATACGAAGAGTTTGTCGTCGTTGAAGCAGAAGACGCCCACGAAAATTCGACTGCGTTTGATGATGGCCAGGCCGCTGATTATCAGGAATGGTCTCACGGCGGCGGATTCGATGACGCCGAAGCCGAGCAGACTGCGGAGAATGATCCGGATGAAACTCATTCGGAGCTTGAACAAGGCTTGGAAGACAATCATGCTGGACAAGCTCAACCAAAGGCTCACGCATCGGACGAAGATGAATTGGACACAATTGATTACGATGACGAGGAGCTTTCGCGGCCCTCGTCAGCGCAGCAAGATGAGGCAGCGGCTCCGTCCCCATCTTCCGCCAAGCGGGGCTGGGAAGAGCTTGGACAGGACGATGAAGACCAAGCCAACGAACAAGGTGTGTGCAACATTTACCCCATTTTGTGGCGTCAGGCTAACAACGGTCCAGCGCCAAAGAAAGTCAAGTCGGAATGATCTCACAGTCGACCGTTGCCAAGGCTGAGAACCGCTCCGCTCGGGAGCGTTATCTTCCCTCGTGGAAGCCGCCGCGGATCCCCACTTCTCACTCATCGTCCCCCGTTAGCACAGCATGATCTCGCAACATAACCCCCAACAGCATCTCACTTACCTTACAGCGGTGAGTGCAATACTGCAACATCGCATCGACACCTCGGTACGGAAGGCGACAATGACCGAGTACGCTCGGACCAGCTATCTACGTATGCTCGGACGATACGATACCGATCTTAATGCAACAGTAATACGGACAGCCAACGAATCCA
Organism: Diplodia mutila; assembly: GCA_022560015.1. Classification (NCBI taxonomy): domain Eukaryota; kingdom Fungi; phylum Ascomycota; class Dothideomycetes; order Botryosphaeriales; family Botryosphaeriaceae; genus Diplodia; species Diplodia mutila. The sequence continues at coordinate 150,382 of JAFISB010000009.1, forward strand.
AGGCGACGAAATATCGGTCACCACTTTTTCTGAATTGCAGGTAATGGACTGACTTCTAGGATCGAACTAAGCAGTAAGTGTTGAGTCTCTTTACTAACCCGCCCAAAAACTCGAGTTCTTCAGTCGCCTCGAGCGAGTGCTCTCCTTGTTCACTAGCTTTTTCTACTTTTTCAATTTTCATCTCACACGAGGTTCGCGTGGCGTCGGCGCCCGGGCTTTTTAGGGAGGATTCTGGCGGGGGAGGCGCTGTGGCGCAGGCTTCACGGGCGAAGGGCTATATAGCAGAGGCGAAGGCTGGGAGATACCCTGGTCGGTTAGGGGCGTCATTTCCTGTTAGGGCGCGATTGTAAGATTGACCGATGGCCGAAAAGGGGAGGGGAGGCGGATCGGGCGCGCAGTTCATAGCAAGAGTCTGTTCGGCATCTCAGCAATGTGCACAGCCTTCCGCGAAAATCACCAGGACGTGATTAGCGCGAGTAATCATTGGCGCGTTTCGCGTCGGCCTGTGAGGAACGCGTGGCCACTCCACAAGGACCTGAAACCAGGGCTAAAAATGGATTGCCGGACACCCCAGTCGCAGGCGGCCAGGCTTGGGCCTGGAGCGGCGCGGCGGGAGGCAGCTGCAACGCTCGTTCTGCAGCCAGCCTTAGGTAAACCTCGTGACGGGCGTCTCCTGACGACTGCATATCGGGGGTGCGTGGCCGCACAGTGCTCAGGCTGTCGCAGAGTCGCCTTTTGTCTGTCGCTTCCACTTCCTCGCAGGGCCGCCATTTGCCGCTCGCTCCTTGCGCATCACGTCGCACCTCCAGGCACGCCGGCCACACAGACCACATACGCAACGCCGTCCGTTTCCAGCATCTGCGCGCCAGCCTCATTACTGTCACGCTTGCCCGGCTTTGCCCCAGCCCACCAAACTTGCTCGGAACCGACTCCCAACAACCACCGTCCACCACCAGCTGCCCTGCATCCCACTTGGCCAGCTGGCGCCATTGTCCACTGCCGCCCACACTACACTGACGACCGACCCGCCGCGACGATCACGGCCTCCGCGGACTGTTCACCACGCGCCGCATCTCCCCAACCGCCGCATCGGCTTTGAGAGCTCCAAGCCAGGTCGCAGGGCCTGACACGCTGTCGTCATGGTCGAGGACAAGTGCGTCGCCCACATTACGCCACGGCTTGCGCAACTCCGCGGCGGAGCGCGCTGCTGCCTCCAGCGCTCCGCCAGCGCTGCGCGTAGCCGCAGCGAAGACGAGTCTGCTGACTGGGCGTTTTTGCTTGCAGATATGTCGGCCTTATGTTGGCCGTTTCCTCGTCATTAGCAATTGGTAGGTAGCCCGCGCCTGTACGACCCCTCTGCGAATCGAGGCTAATCAAGGAGTCCAGGCACGAGCTTCGTCCTCACGAAAAAGGTACATTGCGCAACCGCATTCCTCCCCGCGAGCGCCCTCGTCTCAACGCCGCGATGGCCGCACATATGATACTGGAGCTGACGTCACGGCGGAAAGGGTTTGAATCAAGCTGGAGAGCAGCATGGCTTCGACGGAGAAGGCTTTGCCTATCTCCGGAGCACCACATGGTGGGGAGGCATCATTACAAGTGAGCGCATCCAAACCTGTTGGGGGAGCGTAGTACTGATCAGGAACAGTGGTCCTCGGTGAAATCGCAAACTTTGCTGCCTACGCCTTTGCGCCTGCTATATTGGTGACGCCGCTGGGCGCGCTCAGTGTACTGATTGGGTAAGTTTAGGCAGGATATGCTTGAAAGTCGGCTTGGGCTCATATGTGTTCACAGCGCTGTCTTGGGAGTTTACTTTCTCAACGAGAAGCTCGGCATTTTGGGCAAGATTGGGTGCGCCACCTGTCTTATTGGCTCCGTCATCATCGTCCTCCATGCTCCGCCGGACAAGGAAGTGCAAACCGTCGATGAGATCCTCCACTTCGCCATTCAGCCCGGTAAGATCACACACAGGCAATATGGATTAGCATTCGTCTGACTTCAGTTGCGCAGGGTTCATGTTCTACTGCGTTCTGGTGATGGCCTTCTCGATCTTGATGATTTACAAGGTTGCCCCGAAACATGGACGCAAGAACCCATTAATTTACCTTTCCATCTGTTCGACGGTGGGCTCGCTCTCGGTCATGGCGGTCAAGGCTTTCGGTATTGCTTTGAAACTCACGTTCGCCGGCAAGAATCAGTTTTCACACCCTAGCACGTACGCTTTTGCGATCGTTGTTGTAGTGTGTGTCCTGACCCAGATGAACTATTTCAACAAAGCACTCAGCCAGTTCTCCACGAACATGTACGTCTCGCATGACACGTCATCCTTGGTCCAGACGCATTCTGTAGAGCAGCCATTTACTGACTTGTGCTTTAGTGTGAATCCGTTGTACTATGTTACTTTTACCACCTTTACGCTTGTCGCCTCCTTTATTCTTTTTCGCGGCTTCAACACGACATCGGCAGTCAACACTATCTCCCTCATCTGTGGCTTTCTGGTTATCTTCTCGGGTGTTTACCTCCTCAATCTCTCTCGAACGGATCCTGACGGCACTTCTGGCCTGGCGAATTCGTTCGGTGACGCAGTCCCAACCGATGGTATTGCAACATTCCAGACACGTCGGTCAATGCAGTCGAGGCGCAGCGATGAATCGGGCTTTGCGGGTCGGGGAAGCCTCGGCGACCGTGAACGCCTTATGCGGTCATATGACCGGGATTTTGACTTGGAGGATGGTCAGGCATTCGGACTCGGCGATCTCGCTGACGACAGCGACGAGGATGACGGCAGCGGCCGGAAGAGAACGAGTTTCGAGGAACCGAGGCTGGGCAGCACCAGGAATTCCCGATCCGGACGTTCTACCCCATCAGGAAGCGGCAGAAGAGGTACTCCCGTACAACTCGAGAAGGGCTCAGTGAGGCCAAACAAGAAGAGCATGGATCGGTGAACGGAGTTGGGCGCCTGATGAGTGTTGAGAAATGCATCGTTCTCCTTTGACATCGTCTCGACACCCCTCCGATATATGTCCTGGGCCGATGCCTCTGTTAGCTCGTTCAATATTCTTGGGTAGTAGGGGGCGGCGGTCGGCGTTGCGTGTATCAGTTTTGTATTCAATTTTTCACATCACCGATCTCCAGCAAGGGAGCTTTACTGATGGAGTGGACTTTTTTCTTTCTTTTCACGTTCAAACGAAATTTCCTACGAGGTCAATGCTTCCATGCCTTATCGATTGAGGCGTTTTCAAGACCTTGTTTTTTTTCTGGTTTTTTTTTTGACAAGATCCCCTCTTCTCACTTGCATTTCTACCAAGATCACTGTAGACTCCCTCTTCGTCTTTGGTTTTGGTTCGTCATTTTTGTGTTTTGCTTCACCGGGTGATCCGAGATGGTCAAGGACAACTGGGTGGATAAAGTTGAGTTTTTTTCTGGAAGCGATGTCCAATTCGGTACGAGAGTGAGACGCTTCGAGGCGTCTCAAGAGGCTCAGCGGACAGTCTACTGCAAGGGCGAGCTGCCTGCGCCTTCCGTCTCTCGGTTCGTCCATCTATGCGTATACGACAAATCCAGCTCCGTGGGGGACCGCCTGCCGGTTATGGAACGGTCTGGTGTTATTGGATCGTTCAAACTCAGCATTCGTCTTCGGCCGTGTTATGGGGTTTTCCGCATTAGAAGGGAGGGTCGCCGAGCGATGAGAGAAGCAAGCAAGAAGGAAGCACGGTAAGGAAAGGAACAGAACGCTGTCATTGAGCAGAAAGAAAATGCCATAAGGGCTAGATATACGTGGTATTCCTTCGGCAGGTTCGAAGATTCACACAAGAGACAGTAAAAGAATTCAAAAAAGTTTGAAAGACAACGGTATTGCATGCTGTTTCTGTAACACCGCTTCAACTTGCGAACGACATCTATTCCCTCGAACCCAGCCAACGGACGCCAGGTTATGCCGCAGTAGTGGGTAGTCGAATCCAATGCCCGGACGTGGATGTGAATTCTATAGATTCAACTGCCCACGTACCTAATGAGGCAGGTGTGAGTGGGCTCAATTCCGCCTCCTCCATCCCCTGTCGAATAGTGAGACAAAGAGAGCACACGCCATTTGCGGACGCTCCTATCCGGACCCCTCTCGAATGCTCCTATGAAGATTGGTCGCACCGTTGGAATGTCCGGTCGATAACGCGCATTGTGCTCGGGCCCGTCTCCACCACGCCTCAACCCTCGTCTGGCGCCTGTGTACCCACAAACTCCACCCCGGGCCGGCCCCTGACAGCTAGTTCTACCCCTGTTCCCGAATGTGCACAGACAAAGTAAGACGATTAGTAGCGACACTATCACGCATGTTGCCGTCGCATTGGCAGCATAAGGCGCTGCGAAAACGCTTGGGCAAGCTTGATGTTGTTGCACGCATGGGCGGTGTGGGAGCTGATAAAAAGCACAGGGAAGCACTTTATCGGGGCAAGTAGAGACCAAAAGCAATGTCCAACGGCGGTAATTCTTCTGTAAGGTCTTTGTATGTAATGCTGGGCAAGATCGTACCTGGAATCCCGACGACCGGGTTCGCAACAGACGCACGTTCGACGACGCGTTTCAGCGTTGAGGGGGTGGATCCACTTCTTCTGATGCACCGCTGCTGTTACAGACCCTGTAGCCAATCCGAGTCGTCGCGAAGAAGGCAGGGGGGATTGACGGTTTGAACGTGAAGCTCCTGGCGGAGGTGGTCAGCTGAGGCCGTCAGCATTAGATTGACTCGGCATTGCAACAGTAGTCGAGATGGCCGAGCTTCACTCAAATCCTTGGTTCTCAAGTGCCTGTATCGGTATCACAGCGGGTGACCAAAAAATTCGGCCTTCTAGGCTTGGCAGAGGACGCCATTTTATCCTGCAGGTAGTGGAATCCAACATCTAGACGTAATTGTTTATATTCAAGACTCACATTCACGTCCAGACATTGGATTCAGCTACCTGCGCAAGTTGGATATAATATCTTCGGGGGAACAAGGTCGAGAGGGCCGCACTTTTGTCACCCTCCGCTACGTTGCCATGTTGCCTCAGCAAGCCGGCTTTGTGTCTCGAGCTGCGAGCGTTAACGTGCAAGCGAGTTTGGATTTATCGTGGGTCTGGACTTGTAGCTGGCTCGCATCGAATCCACTTGCAGCCTAAACAAAAGACTAGGCCAGGCCAGCCAGAGAATGGCAGAAAAATCGAGTCCACCCGCATATGGGTGTTCATGTTGTTTTTCCATGGAGGAAATCTTTTGTGAGATGCAGGCTGGAGAATGGAGGCCAGAGCTCCGGGATCCCTGCAGTTGTGACGTCATTACGAGCTCGCGCGCCTTGTGCCCCGCGTGGCCGGCATGCGCCGAACCTGGCACACTCCCAGCATGTCTCACACAACCATGACGCCTGCTTGTCCTCGAGCTTCCGCGTGCCGCCCTCGCTCTCCTCGACATCCTCGGACCCCACCATGGCTACCCTTAAGGTCCACGGCGGCAGTGCCTTTCTGAACTGGAGAGCTACCACCCCGTGCCTGTATGTGACCGCTGAGAGTGACGACTTCGACGACTCCACCCTGCAGGCATGGCGTGAGGAGGGTTTCGATGTGCACTATCTGCCATTCGGCGACGGTGGCAAGCAATATGTCAAGACGCTGCACTCGCTCAAAGACGGCCTTGGTGTAGGCGGCACGTATGCCATAGTAGGTACTTCTCCTACTCAACCCTTCCCCATTGTCTAGTATCGCTAAGCTCTGCTCTTGCAGCCTTCGGCGATGCCGCCTCCGTCTGTCTCGAGACCTTCATTCGCCAGGACCTGAAGCTTAGCGCTCTCGTTGCCTACTACCCTTCGTCCATCCCCGATCCCCAGACACAGTACATGCCCTCGTTGCGCGTCATGGTGCACCTCGCCGGAACCCAGATCGGCGTGAACAAGAACTCGGAGATCTTGGGCATCCAAGGCAAGAGGAGGACCATCACCAAGAAGATCACCCCCGGAATCGGCACTGGAGGCATGCAGTCGAAGCTGAAGTACCCGTGCTTCACATACCAAGGCGTCGAGCCTGGTTTCGCCGAACACGACCTGGAAGAGTACGACAAGGTCGCCGACGCCGTCGCCTGGAGCCGCTCCCTGGACACCATTCGACGAGGCTTCTCCGCCGAGCTGGACATCGAAACCGTTTGGGAAGAGAACGAGGAGTGTAAGTCTGCAACATCTGCCAATCTCCCGTCGTCAAGCACGACAAAAGCTCACAACACCTTCAGACAAATTCCGCACCCCGAACACCGAGAAGATCCTGGGCACTATGACCGACCTCCGCAAACCCCACGTCACCTACACGCCGACCATGACCGGCGGCAAGGGGAAAGAAGACCTCGCCCGCTTCTACAACGAGTACTTTCTGCCGTCCATCAGCCCGCGCGCGGCCCCGCCCACCGGCCTGAAGACGCGCCTGATCTCGCGCACCATCGGCGTCGATCGCATCGTCGACGAGCTGCTCGTCAGCTTCAAGCACGTGCAGCCCATGCCGTGGATCCTACCCGGCATCCCGCCCACCAACCTGCCCGTCGAGATCGTGTTGGTCAACATCGTCGCGCTGCGCGGTGCGAAGCTGGTCAGCGAGCACGTGTACTGGGACCAGGCGGCGGTGCTGGTGCAGGTGGGCCTGCTGGACATCGAGGACGTGCCGGAGCATTGGCAGAAGAAAGGCGTGAAGGAGTTGCCGGTCGTTGGGGAGGAGAGCGCGAGGAAGGTGTTAGATGAGGACAGGGAGCCGTGGAACGAGTTGATTGCGGATTGGTAATGTGTATTTCTCTTTACTAAGAGTAGCTGTGTCTCTTTGTGAGGGCTTCAAGTAGATACTCTGGTTCGTATTTAATGAAGCTTGCATTTATAGTCTTCCTTTGGTAGCTATTATCTACGAATGGCCCCCCTACCCAATCTGTCTGGAAGCTAAATCCTTGACAGTCAGCCTTGAATGTCGTGCCTCTTTTTTCCCCCTTGTGTTTGTTTTGCCTGCCTTATTTGGCCTAAGGATGAAATCTTGACCCTGGTCGCACTCGGAAGCCAACGGCTTGGAGGGTTTGGCTCTCACATCACAGCGCAGCCGATGCCGCCGGTCGCAATGACGTCTCCGGAGCCATCACTTTGCGGGTCGCTCACGCCGTCCAGCTGCGGGATACCGAGAGCAGGAGATTGCACCTGCCGCTTGTTGCCGCCGCCGCCGTTCCATCCTTGAGGTTCATCTCCCTTCATCTTCATCGTGTTCACGGCGCTCCAGCCGCCACTGCCGCTGCTTGAGTTGCCGCCGCTACCGGTCTCCACGACGCCAGTCATCTTATCTCTGTCTTGCTCCTCTGATACCGGGTTTCCTCGCGCTTCCGCACTTGCCTCTTCTTTTCTGCAGGCGGCCGGCTGGCAGTGATCGCCGTCGGAATTGACGCCGGTGACGTTCTGGGTGGTGTCCTCGGTGGTGATCTCGGTGTTGATCTCGGGCGTCACGGCGCTGGCGCAGAGGCCGCGAAGGCAGGATATGCAGAAGGAGGCGTGGACAGTGGTGTCGTTGGCGTCCTGCTCGTCTTCGTCGTTCCCGTTGACCTCCTCAGGTGCGTGGTAGTATCCAGCGGCTGCTGCTGTCAGCGGGTGCTTTCCGACGGCGGTGACAGGAGCGCGGTAGTCGGGTCTGTAGGCGTTGCTGCTGTTACCGGTGCCGGCGTTTCCTTTGGGACAGGTGGAGGGAGAGGAGAAGGCCTCGCGAGCGGGGCGGATGAAAACCGGGATGAAGACGTCGTCTGTGACCTGGATGCCGGGTGAGACCAGGAGGCTGCCGTCGCTGGAGTGATTCAGGGCTGAGGCGGTGACGGACTCGAGGCTGAGGTAGGCGGTGCCGGCGGCGGTGATAGAGCAAGAGGGAAGCGGACAGCAGGGGTGCGCGCAGACGATGGGAGGGCGGAAGGGAGGGGTGTGGTGCGAGTCGCGGAGGATGAAGAGTGAAGCTGCTGTGGGGATCAGTCAGTCTGTTCTTAAGCTTTGATTTCTCCGAAGAGCTGGGGCGGGGTGGACCTGCCTTCCAGACTGTAGATGATCTTCCTGATGGTGGCGTTGATGAGGAGGTGCGTCTGCCAGGCTTCGAGGTCGATGAGCTCACGGGTCAGCAGCGCTTCGGTGGTGTACTCGATGGCGGCGTGCTCGCGGTGCTTGAGGACGGTGCGCCAGTTTCGGGCTTGGGAATCGAAGATGTTGTCTGACTGCTGCTCGTCGTCGCTGCTGTCGTCATTGCTGCTGTCGTGCTCCTCAGTGCTGCTGCTTTCGGCCTCGGCTTTGATCGCGTCGGCGTCTTCCTGCGCGGCTTTGGCCTTGGCTTTGGGTCGGTACTTGGCCCTGTCGATGAGGAACTGGTGGACGTACTCGTCGTTACGCTCGTCGTTACCCGCGTTGTCGCTGAGAGGGCCGTTGAAGGAAAGCGGATGGCAAGAGAGGAAGTGGACCTCGTCGACGCCGTTGCTCGTGTCTACTACGGCGCGGCCTTCGGATCCGATCTCAATGTCGGGTGACAAAGACGGGTAGGGTGGTAGCGGCTCGAGGAAGCGGTCGAGCGCGCTGCGGTGCTTCTTGTCTGCCATCGCGGTGGTTTAATGAAATGGATGGAGCGGAGGAGATAGTATTGAGGGCGCAGGTGGGAGATCGACAGAACCTGTGAGGACGGGTCACCTGCATCCAAGCAAAGTGAGAGTGAAAGCATTGGGATGGGGAGGTCAGATCATCGTGGGAGTCAATTCTGACAACTTCTCTGAACGCGCTGGCACGCGTTGATAGAACTTCGAACATCATTGCAATCCGTCGGGATGACTGTCACCTTTATTGAGATTTCCGCGCTTCTCAATAAAGTCCACGATCTGTGAAGCAACCTTTGTGATTTAATGGACCTGTCTATTCGTAGGTACGCACGCTCGAGGTGAAGGTAATAACATAATACCCAAAGACATTCCTATCACGGTCTCACTGACACATGTCGAAGAGAGTACATTGAGTAGTCTTGAATTCGCGGTACAGGCACTTCACAACTTCATAAGAATCATCGTAATGGAAGCGGGAGCAGAGAGGCAGAAACGATGAGGCCGTGGCTTGGGCGGTAGGTGGTCCGAGAGTAAAAGAAATTCATGTTGTTCCATCTCAATCAAACTTCCTGATTGGGTAAATATTCGCTAACAATCTTTTCGGGTCACCAGAGGGCGGTGGGTAAACTTTGGCCCTCGATTGAAGTATTCACTCTCAAGATGCGACACTGCGGTGCCGGAGGGACGAGCACGCAGGCTGCTGATCCGTGGTGCAGGCTGCAGCGGTGGTGGTTGCGAAAGGCGGTGAGGGATGCGGAAGGCGGATGGCGACCGCGAAATTGGCAGCGAGATGCCGCAGCAGCGGCTCGTACGGCAGGGCAGCGGCAGGCAAGTGGGCGCGCGAATGACGAGAAAGGTTGCCGTGCTGGGGCTGGGGTGTCGACAGGACCGGTTGGGAGCGGAAGGAAAAGGCGCCAGTGTCAGACGAGGGTCTCCAGACCGTCCCAGGGTCCAGCGCACGCCGGGTCCGATCGCTCCCCGATGTCTACTTGGTCGCTGTTTTTCATTTCCGATGCGCTCCGTCGCCACCAGTCCTCAGGAGAAGGAAACACCAGTCCAGGCCAAATAAAACCCACCGAGACGCGTCTGCCCCCCCTGCGTTCCCCGTGGTTGCTCCTCTGGCCGTAGCCTGCCCTCCGCAAAGATCTCCGCCGACGTCGCGACTCAAGCACCGCTCCTCCGACACCATGCCCGGCCGCACCCTCCCGACCATCACCCAGGCCGAAGTCCAGGCCCATAACTCCGCCGAGTCGTGCTATGTTACCATCGGCTCCAAGGTCTTTGACATCACCTCCTTCGTCGAAGACCATCCCGGCGGCGGCGACCTGGTCCTCGAGTACGCCGGCAAGGATGTGACGGACATACTGGCCGACGAGATCTCGCACGCACACTCCGACTCGGCCTACGAGATCCTCGACGACCATCTCGTGGGCTTCGTCGCCAATGAGAAGGTGCTGGATGCTGCCACCAACAGCCGCCACCCCGACAGCATCGTGCCGCTGCCGCCTACGAAGGAAGGCCTGCAGGAGTTGAAGGCCAATGGAGGCGACCAGTACGTCTTCGAGGCGACGGGATTGGCCTCCGCCGAGGATCTGAGCAAGGAGACGGACATCACCACCGACTACAAGACGCACAAGTTCTTGGATCTCAACAAGCCGCTTCTTCCGCAGGTTTGGTTCGGCGGTTTCTCCAAGGACTTCTACTTGGAGCAGGTCCACCGGCCAAGGCACTACAAGGGCGGAAAGTCGGCCCCGCTGTTTGGCAACTTCCTCGAGCCTTTGAGCTTGACGGCATGGTGGGTCGTTCCCACGGTTTGGGTCCCTCCTGTCTCGTACGGCGTTTATTTGGCTAGCCAAGAGCTGCCTGCCGTCCATCTTGGCTTGTATTTCGTTGCCGGACTCTGCCTCTGGACTCTAGTCGAGTACATTCTGCACCGTTTCCTCTTCCATCTGGATGCGTACGCTCCCTTTCTCCGTTCAATGTGTCCGCGGTTTGGACTGACAGCTTGCAGATACCTTCCTGACAATCGCGTTGGCATTACGCTCCACTTTCTTCTGCACGGCATCCACCACTACTTGCCCATGGACAAGTACCGGCTCGTGATGCCTCCAACTCTCTTCTTAGTCCTCGCGACCCCGTTCTGGAAGTTGGCCCACGCAGTTTTCGCCTACAACTGGTACGCCGCGACTGCCGTCTACTGTGGCGGCATCTTCGGCTACATTTGCTATGACCTGACGCACTATTTCCTGCACCACCGCAAGTGAGTAGCCCCATGCATTGACCGAGTACCTTAGCTAATTCCCGCCAGCCTTCCCGCTTACTACCGCGAGCTCAAGAAGTATCACTTGGAGCACCACTTCGCCGACTACCAGAACGGCTTCGGCGTGACGAGCAAGTTCTGGGACCGTGTGTTCAACACGGAGCTGGCTCTGCCGCCACCAAAGGTAGTCAAGACTGCCTAAGGTGCTTGGGTGTACTTGGAGCTGGACATGTAGTTGCTGTAACATACTTGTAATGACGATGAAACCTGGGAGGCGTTGCGGGGTATACCTAGGCGGCATGGCCGCACACGGCAAGTGGAATGCTTGCGGAGGACCTGGGATCGGGTTGGCTGCAGTCTTACGATGACGTCCTTATGCCGCATACATACAGATTTAATATTAATTGCTCTTGGAGCCCCTGGTGTCTGTCTGTGTCTGTGGCATGATGCATGTGGTATGTGCAGGCGATCGCTGCACAGCGGGTGACACAGGATCTGAGCCTGAGCCATCTCGGCCCCACCGATACTCTTCCTACGTGGACAGCTGAATCCCACGTCCGGACGTAGATGTGAGTTTACAATAAATGCAGACAATCGCATCCAGATCGTGGGTTCCACTGCCCACGTAATGAGGCAGGTGTGGGTGGGCTCAATTGTTTTGGAACCCGCTGTGGCTGCGGGATCGACCGCGGAGGCCAGGGCGCGCGGGAGGCGACGCGGATGGCAACCCGAGAGCACGTGATGCCGTCGCTTCGACCAAAGTTTAACCTGTCCCGGCGTCTCGCCAGCCTCCCGCCATCTCCCTCCCCGTCCACCGCCCTCCTCGGCAGCACAATCCTTGCTCGACACAATTGTACTTGGGACTGCGCGAGTCTCCCCCAGCCTTTGCTGCATCCCGCAGCTTCTGCGCAAAATTGCCGCCACAGCGCCCACCGCCAGCTCGTCACAGTTACAGGGTGTGCCCACCTCGACACCCCCGATCCGACCTCGCGTGCTAATCCAAGCACCTCCAGTGATCTTCCTCACTCCGCACGTTTAGCTTGACAGCGTTCCAACTCCGCCATGTCAGGTCTAGACGTTGAGGCCCTCCTCGACTCTACAGCCAACGCCAGCGCCGCGGAGTCTAGGGACACGCCCCGCTCCGCTGACAACGATGACCGCCTGAAGAACGAGAGAAGCGAGCGCCGCGAGCGCGACCGTGCCAGAGATGGGTCCCGCGAACGTGATCGCAAGCGCCGTGACCGCAGCCGCGATCGCCCCCGCCGCGACCTGGACGACGATGTTGAGATGCGGAGCCCGAAAAGCGACAGGGGCAGCGCCACCGGCAGCCTGAGGAGCAAGCGCCGCAGCAGGAGCCGCGATTCTGAAAGACGCCATCGTCGTGCCCGAGACTCGATTGACCGTGACGACAGCTACCGCTCCGGCGGCGACTACTACCGCGGCAGCGGCCGTGCCCGCTCGAGATCCCGTTCGCCCTACCCCGACGATGATAGGCACTACCGTCCGTCTGGACGCCCCGGCCGCCGCGGCGATGACGACCGTGAACGCGACCGCGACCGTGAACGTGAACGTGACCGTGGTCGCGACCGTGACAGGGAACGTCCCTATGGTGGCCGCGGTGGACGCCGCCGCTCCCCTTCAACCAAGCGTTCCTCCAGCCCACCCTTGACCGAGGATGAACGTGACCGTCGTACTGTTTTCGTCCAGCAGCTTGCAGCTCGTTTGAGGACCAAGGATCTAATTGCTTTCTTCGAGAAGGTTGGCCCCGTCAAGGAGGCGCAGATTGTGAAGGATCGCGTCAGCGGCCGCTCCAAGGGGTACGTTCCTTTGCCAATGCTTCCTGCGTGTTCTTGCTAATGTTCGCTCGCAGAGTCGGATACGTCGAGTTCAAGAACGAGGAGTCTGTCCCGCAAGCCATTCAGCTCACCGGTCAGAAACTAATGGGTATTCCCATCATCGCCCAGCTCACGGAAGCCGAGAAGAACCGTCAAGCCCGCACTGGAGATGGAAACAGTGGCAACAACAATGGCGTACCCTTCCACAGGTTGTATGTCGGCAACATTCACTTCAGTATCACTGAGAGCGACTTGCAGAATGTGTTTGAGCCCTTCGGGGAGTTGGAATTCGTGCAACTGCAAAAGGAGGACACGGGTCGTAGCCGTGGTTATGGCTTTGTGCAGTAAGTTAGGCCCTTCATGAAATTGACAGGGCATGGCTGACCAGGATAGGTTCCGGGACCCCGCTCAGGCTAAGGAAGCTCTTGAGAAGATGAACGGTTTCGACTTGGCTGGACGTCCCATCCGTGTTGGCTTGGGCAACGATAAGTTCACTCCCGAGTCCACCGCCAATCTTCTTCAACGTTTCAACGGTCAAGGCCCACCCAGCTTCCAGGGTTCTGCTTTCTCGGGCTCCGGCGGCCGTGGCGCTCATGCCGGAGGTTCCGGTGGCACTTTCGACCGTGCTGGAGGCCGTGACAACGACAAGGGTACCGGTGGTGCCAGCGCGCTTGACGATACTGATGTTGCCGGCGTGAACTTCAACAACTACAGCAGAGATGCTCTCATGAGGAAGCTTGCGCGTACTGACGAACCTGCTGATACCAATGGTGCCGACAAACAGAAGATTATCAAGCCCGTCGTGCAGGCGGCTCGCCCTCTTCCGGTCACCGTCAACCAGGCTAGTCGTTGTGTTGTGTTGAAGAACATGTTTGATCCCGAGGAGTAAGTCAGCCCCCCCCCCCCCCCCCCCCCCCCCCCCAGCACCCTCCTCGGCCCCCCACCCACCATCAAACCGCATCACCGCATCCACCGCGACCCCCCGCCTCGTCCGTGCGTAACGCCCAGCCATAACCGTCCTCGCGAAGCTCGCTCGCCAGCAGCGCCCCACTGCGCGCGCGGCGCGCGCGGCGGCAACGCAACGCAACGCAACGCAACGCGTTCCGCTTCGCCGCCCGCTCGGCCTTCCCGCCGTAGACGTCTTCTACGTCTGCGGTCAAGGGGGTGGAATTGCGCGGGAGAGGCGGAGGAGGGGAAGGGTTTGTAGGGTTCGAGCTCGGCGGCCCGTCCGGGGGGAGGGGGGGGGCTGGGTAGCCGTCCGCGTTTGCGCGCCGTTGGGGCGGTGGCGGTGGCGGTGCGGGGCGGGTTGTCTGGGCGGCGGCGCGGTTCGAGGCTGCGCTCGGGTGTGGGGAGCTTCTTGCGTGGGGAGCGGCTGCGGTGGTGTTTTCGGGTGGCGCTGCGTCGAGAGCTGGAGGTTCTTGCAAAGTGTTGGTTGAAGCCGAGGCGGCCGGGGCGCTCGTTGTACGGGCGGCGAGGGCGTATCGTGTCGCGGAAGTCTTCCTTCTCTCTGAGCTTGTTGTAGAGGGGATAGGAAGGCGTTTCTTCCATCGCTTATGGAGCAGGCCGCTTGGGTTTGCTATGGTCGCGGTGCGCCGGCCGGTGTCTGAGCGGACTGTAGGGTTTACGGGCGTGTGAGGAGCACGAAGTGAAGGGAGAGGAGCCAGGACCAGGTTGCCTGGCTGGGAGACGCATCTTGAATTACATCATCGGAAGTGTGCGCTTTGGCGGACCGGCGCCGGTGGTGGTGAGAACTTTCCTTCATCTGCCTTAACACTGACAACAAACACCGCTCTTGGTCCATCCATCTGCACAAAAATGCACAACACGTCTCTAAATCCGCAGATACGAAGCGTGTAAGACAGTGGAAGGCTATTCTACCGCCCTTCTGTATTCGCGCTTTCACGCAGCCTTAGCAGCATTTCAAAAGGAACGACTTCGCAATTATCGAGCGTCATGGCACAGTCACACTACAGTGTTGAAGCATGATGAGCGGCTATCGTCGACTTGACGCGTAGACAGAACAGCTTTCTACCATTCGAGCTGCCGAGGTAGGGACGCTTCATGTTCAGGCATCTCAGCTTACCGTCCATGTGTCGCAGCTTCAAACGGATACCAAGCAGGTTGGGCGAGCTTTGGAGCGTCGACGACAATGGCACGTCTTTCATAAGGCCGTAGAAGCTCTCTGCGCAACTGGACAACATGACATTGACGCAAAGTAGGGCGACCAATATATGCCAACTTGGGGACGGTATAAGCTAATGTAAATAATAGGTAAGGGGCATCTTCCCTCAGTTATCTTCTGGCCTCCCCCGTCTCTGCGCCTCCGAGATGACCTCAACCGCCATTGAGCCTTCGACTCAGCCACCGAAGCCAAATCGCTACCGCTGCCATGTTCTCGACATTGGTTGATCCTCATATCTGTAGATTGTTTTGCTAGTGGGGAGGGGGGCGCAGTACCTACCATTTCGCGTAGCGGAGTGGCGCGGATGCTCCAACCGGATTAGCCCAGTGCGTTGTTGCGATCGGCATCGGCGAGCCCGGCGTGCATGGCCTGACATTGCCACCGCACCGCACATCACATCATGCACGAAGACACTTCCGCGCAGGTCCTCCTCCACATACGAATGGTCAATACCAAGGCCCCCTTGCGTTTGCGCGCATGCAACCACCTCTCATACGGCACATGTGGTAGCGGTCACATAGCTTGAAGCGGCAGTGGAACTCTTTACTCGCGTCAGCCGCAAAACACCAGCAAAGACTTGGGCGGTGATGCGATGCCGGAGATTTTTGGTTTAGAAACCGTCAACCCTTTCTAAGCTGCTTGTTGAAGGAAGCGGAAATAGAGGCAGGAATTAACACTGTTGGATCGTAAGATGTCCAGACGGATATGGAACGCCTTTGTGGATTAGGTTGCTAAAGACGCCATACCAGCCATCTCACGCGAGACAATGCAGCCTAAATGCACAACAACATAATAATAACACACACCGATGAATAATATACACGTTGAATATGATAAAGAAAGTCTTGGGAACAAACCTCAACCATCAAGGAAAACTCTTGGATCTTCGTTAAAGCTAGAGATACTCATGCTCTTATACAAGATGCTCAGCCTGGCAACTGCCAGACCGGGACATGTCCCTCCATCGTCGACAACCTCACACTTTTCGATGCAGCTGGAAGAGTGACCACTTTTGAACCCCTCCCCCCCATTCCTAAAGTAGCGAGCCGCAGACGTTGATGTAAGCGTTGTGGGGCACGCTACCAGCAGGGCTACCATATTTCAAGTACCCCCACACCTCCATGCGCCAATATATGCTTATTCATACTTACTAATATCTGATTTCGAGTCCGCAAACGACGCCTTTGACAAGCTTTCCGCGTCTGCGTACCGGGGTGTGTGGTGACGGCGATTCTCGCCCGGCGACAGAGGATCCGTTCAGGAGGGCGCCGATGTCTGCCCCGCCCTGATACAAGGAGGAAATACTACCGAACGAGGCTGGCGCCGACCGAAGGCAGCGATCAGACGCCTGGTACTGAAGTCGACCTTCGCAGTCATGGTGCGGTGCAAACGACAGCGGACGATGGGCGCTCGCGGGATTGTCCAGAACCCGGTCCAAACGGACTCTGCGACGGTTGACGTGCGGATGCCAGGGTCGGCGCCAAAACGGATGGGAGAAGGCGCTGCGGCGGCAGGCCACCGACGAACTCGCTGGTGACGGGGGGCTGCAAGGCGGAGAGCTTCGGTATGTCGAAGCGCGTGGCCGCGCAAAAGTCGCAGGCGGCGGAGGCGTTGGCGCAGATCGTGTCGGCGACGCCGTCGAGGTACGAGCCCATAACCATCAGGCGGCAGGTCCTGGTGGCGATGAGGTTTGCCAACGCGGCACGGTTGGCCGTCAGGGCCGGGCCCGAGTCCGCGATGGCGGCGAGGTCGGCGGGGTCGTACAGGTAGAAGACGGAGCCGTGCTCGCCGGGGCCGCGCGCGGGTCGCCCGGCCTGCTGCAGGAACTCGGCCATGCCGTACGTGCAGCCGTAGGCTCTTCTTATATATATGGGTATAGTGCAGTCTCTCTGTGAGGCAGAAGCGGATGGGCTCGATTTGCTGTCACCCACTGTGGCCATAGTCTCCCAAACCGTCAGTGTCAGAAGATGGCTTGTTGGTCTCGGCTTCGGCGTTGTCGCGGATGGTTTCATTCGCCTTGACACCGTCGCTGCTCTCGTC
This sequence comes from Diplodia mutila, assembly GCA_022560015.1. Lineage (NCBI taxonomy): Eukaryota > Fungi > Ascomycota > Dothideomycetes > Botryosphaeriales > Botryosphaeriaceae > Diplodia > Diplodia mutila. Next base: position 167,297 of record JAFISB010000009.1, read on the forward strand.
GTCGCTCTCGTCGTATATAGGTCTCCTTGTCTCGTCGTTGTTTGGTGTATCCGCGGATGCCTTTTCGTGGTTTACCGCGAAGAGGGCGTCCTCCTGCATGCGTTGCCCCAGCAGCTTTCGGAGCGTTGAGATACACGTTGGCGTCGAAGCATCTATGCGCAAGTCACGGCGCCCGTGGAAGAAGAAATAGTTACCAAAGCAGGCCTCCTTTGCTATACAAGATCCCGAAGCGGAGGTGCACGGTGGCGGTGCGAAAGAACCAGATATCAAAATTGCTTACTCCGAAAAGAACGAGCTGAGCACGCTAAACAGAACAAAGGACAAGACGATATACCTTTAAGCTGGGAGCTCCCAACCAGAAAGGTGACCCTCCATGACATCGTCGTCGTCGACTATTTGATACATGCCCAGAGCGCTGGAAGAATGAGCAACGCTGAAACCCTTCTCCCTAGCCTTGAGCAAGAGCCACTCCTGATTGTGTAGATGATTGTGGTATAGTGTTATGTCTGTTGATTTCTTGACCTTGTGTTGTAGGATAAACTTGATCCTTAGATCTTTCATCGACGCGGACAGCTCCTCCAGCTCCTTCCAGTACCACCGGTCCCCATGGCAGTCCCGGACGTGCGTCCCATCTGTCCTCTTGCAGTCGGTCGTGGCGCAGACCAACTGCTGATGGCCGCCGTACGGACCGGCCATGTGCGAGTCGTACGGGGTAACTAGCTGTAGCGACTTCAGGCCGCCGGCCCGGGCCAGCTTCCTGCAAGACTGGCGGTACGCGTTGCGAGAGAGGCCACGGCGGGAACCGCTGTTGAAGTACCGCGGGACCTTCATGCCGCGGCGTCTGAGGACCATGTCCTCGTAGTTCTGCTTCGAGTTGGTGCTCCAGTACGGGTCGCGCGCGAAGCCGAGGTTGACGGTGACCTTGCGGAGGAACTGGATGTTGAAAGTGCCGATGGTGGCCAGGAACGAGCCGAGCATGACCCAGCCGTTGCCCGAGGAGAAGCGGAACTCGTTCTTGCCGTAGAAGATCTCGGCCGCCTCGTTGCGGATCGTGTTGTTGAGACGGAGGAGCCTCAGAATCTTGCGCATGCGGCGGAACTCCCTCCACGAACGGCCGAGGACCCTTTTGTTGGGTGCGGAGAGCTCGAACGGCTTGTCGGCGATCAGGAGGTTATTGAGGACCATGATGCGGATCTCGGGAGGAAGGTCCATGAACGAGTCAGGCTGCTTGGTCTATCATATACAATTAGCGCTGAGTCTAGAGGGGAGAAGGCACAGGAGAGTATCAGTGTGGAGGAGAGACCCGCGGACGGGAGGTATCAGAGAATCGTGGAGTGAGAAAAATTGGCATACATATACCTGAGCGTACTTGCGCTCACCATACAACACTCTGTACTTCTTGTACTCCCGAATCGAGTCCTTGGAGTTGGCCTGGAAAGGCAATGGCTTGGCATGGTTGTTGCTTTGTCCAGACATGGTGATTTGCTTATATAGTAAAATTCGAATGTTGGGTTCGACACGCTGGCTGGTAAATTTTTGATCTGAATGAGGTGGTTCTGACTTGCGGACGGAGTTGTTTTTTGTAGATGGACATGAGAAGAAATGTGGACATAATCAGGCAGCGTGAAGAAGTGAATGAGCGTGGGCCGGCAGGATTTTTGGGCCGTGTTAAATGGAGGACGCACAACACACGGGGTGGAACTAACAGCAAAACCCCGCGGGGCTAGGTACGGGTGTTACGAAAGGGCAGGCTGATAGGCCAGCTCTCTGGGTTCACAGTGCAGCATTGGCTGCCTCTGAATTGGTAGAAACCCAACACGATCCATAACACCAGCAAATTTTCCCGGGTCTTGAAAATGCGTATATGCTGACTGATGGATGGAATAATTGGATTAACCATAGAAGAGCTCTTCTTCATACCAGCTTTGCACATGATGGCTCCACTGCGTGCATAAGCATTGGATCCTGAAGCGTTCATTACAGGCGAAGCGGTACCTTTATATTCTAAGAGCACTTCTAGCACACATATTTGTGTAGTAGCAAGCACATCTGTGAGGAAGTACCACCACTTCAAGCGCAAACATCACGGCTTGTTTCCCTTCATAACATGCCTAAGAAAATCATCAACATGGCCTGCAGGTTCGACAAATGAATGGGGATGAGTTTTCGTTTCCAATAGATTGTAAACAAAACCGTTTTCTGTCACCTGGCCCTGATCTCTCTAAGCTATCTTTGATTCCCTGGTGAACGCCGCTGACCCCTTTTCGATAATTGTGAACGCCGCGCAAGCAGTGAATGAGGCACGCCCCAAAGAAGAACAAAAATTGGCGCTCAAGTTTCTACTCCAAAGAAACACAATCTATACACCACACGCCACTTTCGAAAGCTTAACGCTCAATCCTGGATCCTCCCCCATGACTCTTATGGACGGTTGCGTGGTTGCCGTCCCCTCCTCCCGTGCCCCTGCTCTCCTAAAAGTCCCCCATCGATTCCGCCCATACCGCACATCACGTGTCCAGCCGCCTACGAAACGCCAGCGGTCCATGCTCACCCATATCGACGTCGTCGTCATTGAAGATGAACCCCGCTCTCAAGTGCGCACGGAACTCTTCTTCCGGCGGCTCGCCCCGGGGCTGCGCGTACCGCGACGTATGGTCCGGAAAGCGCCAGCGGGGCCGGACGGGCTCGAGAACGTTAGGATTCCGCTCGTTCCTCAGGTCGAAGGTGTCGACGTCGTCGCTATCGAGGACGTCGTAGCCGTATCCGACGCGGTAGCCCTTGGCCCGGGCGCGGTAGAACAGCCACACGTACATCTCGGCCATGAGGCGGTCGGAGTATACGTGCTCGAAGGTGTCCGAGCGCCCCCTGCGGATCTGATGTACCAGGACGAAGCCGACGTCCAGGTCGGCGGTGCTGCTGCGGAGGTTGTCGAGCTCGTTCCAGAAGAAGCGGTCTTGGTGCCAGTCCCGCACGTGCTGGGGGTCCGCGTTGTCGCAGTCGTGGTCGCAGACGAGCGTGTCCGTGAGGTAGTCGAACGCGCCGTCCGCGGCGAGGCAGTCCACGGGGAAGAGCAGCCGGAGCTTGCAGAGGTTCTGGAGCCGGGCCAGGCGACGGCAGACGCTCTGGACCATGATGGCTTTCTGGTTTCGGCAGTAGGCGTCGAATGTGCCCATCCATGCCGGAACTAGGTCGGCGTCGTAGACTGGGGCTACCAGACCCCACTGCCGCTGGATCCAGTGGGCGTTGGAGAGGTCTATTGGGAAGGTCAAGCAGCCAAACGAGAGGAACGGTGCGTAGACTGTGATCCTCTTGATAAATCGGGCATTGGTGTCGCCAATAGTCAGGAGGAACGCATCCAGTATCCGCCAACCATGGTGGTTGGTGAAGTAAAATTCGTTGGATCCGTAGAGGACTTCAGCTGCCTCTACGCTTATCATTTTGTTGACGAGTATAAGTCTTGACGCTTGACGTGCGAGATCGCGGAACCGCTGCCAGTTTGTTTTGACTGTTTCCCATTCAATGTGGGATAGGTCCAATGGGGAGTCTGATGTCAAGAGCTCTTTAAAGATCATGATGCGCATCTCCGTGGGGAGCTGTTCGAATGGAGACCTCGATGGTACCTGGAAGTAAACGAACTGGTTAGCGCATGTTCGAGAGATAAAGTGGAGACTATAGGAAACGGCGACATACTGGTGCCTTCGCAGGCTCTTGGAAAGGCGTGATGGCGTTCATTACTTTTTGTGGGGTGGACATTGGGAGTGGGGTGTGAAGTATATACTAGGAGAAGCAGCGGAGATGCACAGGGAAGGAATAAATATGAGAGGCGTGGGTGTGTGGGGTGCGCCAAATTATGCAGTTGGCTTGTTGCACTCTTAACCGCCATTAAAGATGGAATTTTTTTTTTTGCTAAGGGTCCTTCGCTACCAGCGTAGCTAAGTACTTTCTTTAGCGAACACCTTTCTAATAATCCTCGTAACCGTAACCGTGGTAGAGTGATAAGGGTCTTGATCATACTAACAATTACCGATACTAACGAATACTTCGCTTCTCAAACGAATAACTTTCTTCTTCCTACAGGCTACATTCTCAGAATACAAAGAACCAAAGAAGGGATAAAGACTAAGAGAATACGCCAAAAAAGCGTCGAGAGAGTAGCAACGAGTGCGGAGTTAAATTTATAATCCTAACGCGAACATCTACACCTGGACAATTGCTTCAGCTACCTATACTCAGGAATAGAAAAGAGGTGGAAAATAAAGGAGAGGCGGAAGAAGAAGAGGCGAAGGAAAGAGGAGACAAAACTAGATAGACTTAAAAGACTTTCTCAGTCGGCCAGGTACAGGTCTACTCATACTTCAACTGGCAAATTTCAAATCACGTTTCAACCGCACACGCACACAGCGGCTTAGATGGCTCAAATAACCTTAATACCGTGGTGCCGGTGGAATGTTCACGGCTAATATAAAAAGGCACTCACGCTTAGCAAGAAATAAAGATGACCAAAACGGGATCAAGGGTCTATCTTTATATGCATTTGGTTACGGAAAAGTACGGTCTTTGCTTGACCGTTTGCCGTAATCAAGCACACATCCATAAACATGGCTTCTTGTTGACCACGTTGCGAACCCAAGACTACCTCCCGTGACCGAATCAAACATCTACCACGAGTCGCAGGGCGAATCACACCCTAGGCCTTTCCATCCTCGCCCTCTCCCGCCTTTGGACCACTACGCCGAATGGAATTTTCCAACGCCGCGACGGTCCAGCCGGGAATCAGGTCCTCCATGATGTACTCATCCTCCAAAACGTCGTAATCCTCGAAAAAACAGTTGTTCCTGTCGCACACCTGTTTGAAGTCGTGGACGTGCCGCAGGCTCCAGCCCATGTGGACCAGCTCCTGGAAGAGCGGCACGTTCGCGTTGGCGACGGCCCTGGTGTGGGCGAGGGCGTCGTAGAAGTGGTGCCTGGGGAGGATGTACAGGCTGCCGAAGGTGCCGTGGTGCAGGACGAGCGAGACGTGCAGGCCCTCGATGGAGTCCTTCAGGCTCTGGGTGCAGTGGAACGCGCCCCATTTGCGCTTGCGGTGGTCGAAGAGCTTGTCGTGCGGCAGGATCAGCTCCAGCTCCTTGAGCGCGACGCCGCCGCCGCCGCCGCCGTCCTCGGCGAGCCGGGCGAGGTTCGTCAACGTGTCGAAGAAATCTTCCTTGACGCTGTCGCCGGCACCGCGTCCTTGGGGTCCGAAGTGGGTGACCATGCCGCGGCGACGGAGTCTGTCGACGAGATCGCCTCTGAAATTGTTTCGCCTGGAGGCGGTGGGGATGTGGATGGTGATCTTGCGCAAGAAGCGGGTGTTGGCGGAGCCGATGGTTGCCATGAAGGAGTTGAGCGTGCTGAAGCCGCCGGCACTGGTGAAACGGAAGGCGTTTTCGCCGTAGAAAACCTCGGCGGCCTCCTTGTTGATCTGCTTGTTGAGGCGGAGCACGCGGAGCTTGCGCTTGAAGCGCACGTAGTCGTACCAACTGCCCACTTCGCCTGTGCGATACTTCTCATGGAAGAGATGCGCACCGGATTCAGCCCAAAGCTCAAAGGACTTATCGTGTCGAAGAAGGTACTGGTAGATCATGACTCGGATTTCGACGGGTAGATCCAGGAATCTCAGAGTCTGGCGCGGCTGCGGGTGCGTCAGTGATTTTTCGGTGATGAGACGGTAGGTATGCTCACGTAAGGACGAGCCTTTTTGCGCTCCTTGTATAGCTCCGGGAACTTGGCGTACTGCTCAAGGTCTTTGTCCAAAACGACCTCCATGGCGGACGCTGGGCACAGGCCGGACCAGGTGTGCTTGGAAGGTTCGTCGTAGGAGGTTGGTGTTTGGGTGCGCCCGAGGCGAGGCGGTTGGACTAAGTAGACAAGAGCCGCCAGTGGCGCAGACAACTCGATGGCGGAACACCGGCAAGTGTTCCGCGGGCGAAGTGCTGGGTGGTTGAATCACTCACTGCATGCGCATGTTTGTCTCGTTAACACAGGCGTCGCGCAGCGCCACCTGTTCTCGATACAGATGACGCGCTTGCTGACCCACCACAGCATGAAGAGACGTATTTGAAGAGGAAATCGATCGCGTGTCAAAGCAATGAGCGGCAAGTGTTTCCTGGGGCACGCGATAGCGGACAATGGAAGCAGCAGACGGGGAAGGAAGAGAGGATGCAGTGAGACGAAAGGATAGCATGAGCATTGTTCAGGCAACGCATTGAAGCCAGTAGACAACAAAGAAAGAGACCACAGAGCTTCTGAACCCAAGTAAGATCCATCGTGATTTGGTGACTTACCCATCACACTCATTCATATCTTCACACTCTTCCTCTTACCCACGATGTCTGCACCAACGCGACAACAGCTATTTCTTCCGTCGGCACGATCTACCGACACGTCCACGGGCACCTTAAATGACAAGTTTCGATTAGTCCAGAGATTGACATCGTGCTATAGCGGGTTAGAAGTTACGTAGGTTATGGAATCCCATATCTAGACGCGTTTATACGGGTTTGAAATTCGTATCTACGTCAAGATATGTGCTTCAACTGCCCATGCAGGAAGACATTCCGTGGTATCGGTGGACGTGCCGGTGGATCGCGCCGACCGAGGAGATACTTAGCGAATACGAACGAGCGCTTGACCGTCTTGCCATCCCTCCACCTTCCAGCCGACCCCCTCACATCCTCCAAAAAAATCGACAACACTTGACGAGCATGGATGAGCGCAAGGCAGGTCGTCGGCGCACAAACCGCCGACGCGCGCGCACGGACCACACAATCACCGGCAATTCCCCGGCAAAACCCGGCGCCCATCAATCCCGTCCTCCCGCCTTGAACGTTCGCCGCAAACCTCCGCGCCAGCTGCAGCCAAACCCCCATCCAATTCCCAGCGCCAGCCGCCCCTCACCACCACCGCCATGGCCAAGAAACGTACGTCTCATCATCATCATCACCACCGCCGCGCCCGCACCTTTCCCCCCCCCCGTGTCCCATCCCGCAATGGCCCCAAGCGCAATCGCACAACACCACCACCACCACAACCCGGAACCCACATCCCCACACATCACCACACACGCGCCCAATCGCTCCCCCAAGACAAAGAGAAAAAGGGCACCGGCGAGGAACGTATGCGCTAACATTCGTGAACGACGCGACAGCGAAATCCCGCACCATCGCCGTCCGCCTCATCTCCATGGCCATGACGGGCTACTTCAAGACCTTCGTGCGCCCGCGCGCCCACCGCCCGCTCAGCATGCTCAAGTACGATCCAGTCGGTACGTCTGCCCTTTCTCCCCGTATCGTCAATTCCCTCGGGTCCGATTGGGGTGGGACGGATGGATGCAATTCTGTGCGGAGGTGCGAGCTTTCTTTTTTTCGGGATGGGTGGAAGGATGGAGGGATTGAGGATGCGGGCTGGATCGGAGGCGGGCAAGGGCAGCGGGGAAAAGTTGGACGGGCGGGAAGCGGAGGATGAAACGAACGAGGCGGCGCGGGCTACATTGAGCATGAGTGGATGGATGCTGACATGACGGGGTGGTGCAGTGCGGAAGCAGGTCCTTTTCCTCGAGCAGAAGCGCGGCAAATGAGCGCGTCGGAGCATTTTTTGCGATGAAGCCCCCCGCCGAGCTTCCCTTGCGACCGGATTGGACAAATGATACGAATCCTCAAGGAGCACCCGCTCTGGATATGGAGACCCATCACCGACGAGCAGATGAACGATGGCCCGGCATCTTCACTACGGTTGTAGACGTGAGCGAATCGAGGAAGAACTGGAGAAATCATGATGTCACGGCGTTGGTGGTCGGCTTGAGAGCAATGAGCTATTTGGTTCAGCGATACCTGTACGATATGTCTTCGCGAAAGGAATGCTGACTATGTAGAAAAGCTACTCTGAACAAAGGCATAAAGAGCAAAACAGTCTGGCCCATATTACCACTTCCACACACTTCTTCACATTCTGCCTCGTACTTTCGGTCTCATTGGCGCATGAGCCATGATGCAAACATCTCACAGAATCGGCAAATGCGAGAAAAGCAACCCTGGAGATTCCCCGGAGAATTAAGTGCTGCATGGAAGATAATGCTGGTGCAAATCAAGAGCGATGTGAAGTACCAGATTGTTTCGGAAGGGAGTGAAGCGCGACATCCGTTAGTCCGCTCGTTACGAGCTCCTGATCTCTTGGTCAAAGCGACCACCTATCTCGTCTGTCTTGCGTCTCCGCGAATTCTTTGGGGTAGAAACGCGAATGCCGCCCGAAGAAGAGCCTTCCGAAGTCCTCATGCGAGACATGGACGGAACACGCGCGGGCCGCTGAGATTCAGGCTGTGAGGTCTTCCGTGATGCCGTTTGGGGTTGGGGCTCGGCGTTTGCTGAACCTTGGCTAGGCTCCTCGGGAAACCGAACGTGTAGGTCCTGAGACTGGGTTTCCGCCACCTGCGAACGTGAGCCAGCTCGAGAGATTGCTCTGGTCATGATCGGACTCGACCTGTACTTGCTCGCCGTACCTTTGATCCGCTTGCTGGAAGATGCATCATCCTCCCCCGAGATCGAGCGCTTCACGGCACCGGACGGAGTGCGGTCGACGTTCTGTCTGGCGTTCGTCGACTGACTTGTGTGGTGGTGACCGTACGTGACATTGTTCTTTGGTTTGGGTGGGTTCATGAACAGAGGGCTGCTATCCTGGCTTGACTCCGTCCTCGCAGTTCCAGTTCCATGAGCAGAACGGAATGGCGTTCGTGGCAGGCTCGTGTCCGCAACTGCAGAACCTGACTGACAAGATTCCTGGCGTGGTTGATAGGACGAGTCCAGTCGCCTACTCGTGTTTGCTCGGGACACCGGGCGCTCCTCCTGGAAGAATGGATTCTCCATCGACGCGGTTGTCTGCCTTAGTGTACCATCTGTACCACGGAATCGTGGTGTCGGAGTTGCTTCCACCGGATCCTCCTGTTGAAGGGGGAGCCCAGCCAAACCCTCTGGTGTGTCCAAGTCTGAGGATGGAGCGCTACTGAAGCCGCTGGTAGGATCATCCTCCTGCCGATCCTCCTGCTCTTTATCAAATTCCGAAAATAGCTTCGGCTTGCGCAGAGGATCGTGAAGAGTCTCAGGGACCTCTACCTCCGTCTCGCCCTGGGATTGAAGAAAGGTCACACCCTGCTCCGTCAACCTTTCGTGTCTTCCAAGCTCTTGCGAGACCCAGAAGTCTTCCCCAAAGGTGCTTCCGCCGGATGAGCGATGGCTAGCCTGTATTTGAGAGCTTTCTGGCCCCGGTTGAGAATCGCCCTGAGACTCTGTTGGGTTGCATGCGTTTTTAGTAGCATCGGAGACGAACTTGTTGGAACGATCCAGCTTTCGTCGAGGCTTCCTGATGGATCCAGAGTTTGCTGCTGGTATCATAGCCTCTGGAGTAGGAGATCCCAAAGGCTTCGAAGAGGTAGAGACTGGTGGTTTGGACGCGTCCTCAATTGGAGGTTTCAGCTGCTGAGTCGTCCCAACGTATTGCCCAGGCTCACAGTTCTCCCGCAAACCAATATGGCTTCTGAGCTGTTCTTCGTACTCTTCACATTGAAGCTGGTGACTGGCCTCGTTCTCTTGTATCTGCGCCTTTGATTTTTGCAACTGACCCCGAAGGCCATCAGCTTCCGCAGCCCACTGTTCCTCTCGTTGAAGCAGCATCTCCTCCGTATCACTTTTCTGTCGTGCAGCCTCTTGCTCGGACTCTTTCAGAAGGGTTTGAGTTTCTTCGAGTTGTTGATAAAGCCTAGCGCGCTCATTGTTGGAAGCTTGAAGTTGTTCCTGCACTGTGTCGTGTTCCTGGTGCAGTTGCTGACAATTGAGATCAACCTCCTGCTTTCGGGCTTGGAGATCGCTTAGCTGCTGTTGAATGTCTTTAAGCTCCTCATCGTGTTCTGTCTCCCTCATCTTTTGAATCCTCGCATTCTCTGATCTCGTAACCTCCAATTGGCGTCCAAGATCGTCGGTGGTAGCATTGTTTGCAGGATTTGGTTTTTCCAAGCTCTGAAGCTCCAACTTCTTCCGCTGAATCTGTTCTTTGAGTGATGCGATCTGGGCGGATTGGGATTTCAGGGTCTCGCCGGCTTGGCGAGTTTTCTCCCGCTCCGCGTGCAGTTCGTTTGCATGTTTGGCGGTTGCAATTGATACAACATCTCTGGAAAGCTTTGCATAGTGGAGACGAGCGCTCTCCCGTTCGGTCTCAACCAATTCAGAAACCTGAGTAAACGTTAGCTAAATCTGCCAAAGAGATTCGCAAATTCCACTCACATTTGGGTGGCCTCTGTCACTGTCTGCCTGGGACTTGGAGATGGATTCCTTCGCATTTCTCAACTGTTCCTGGGAAAACGGTCAGCTCCTGAAGCGCCACTTCTTGCAAAGGGACAATTGTTCGAAAAAGACACCACGGACCTTCAGCTCCATGACTTCTTGGCGAAGTCCCAGCTCGACCTCCGAAAGAGCACGGAACCTCTGTTCTTCTCCCTGAATCCTGGCCAGAGCATTGCGCAACTCTCGATCTACCGCTGTCTTACTGATCTCAAGCTGTTGTAGCCGAGTAGAGTCAACTGTAAGGCTGGATCTGAGGCAGGATAGCTCAGTCTGGATTTCGATAAGGCTTCGTTGTCCAGCTTCTTGAGCGCCTCCCGCTGCATCAAACTTCTTCTGCAGCTCAGATTCGCTGTGTTGGAGAGCGTTACAGCGTTCCTCAAGAGCTGCCTTCTCATTCTGGATCTCAACCAATTTTTCTTGTGAAGATGCGAATGACTTGAATTCCTCCTGTAAACGGCTCATAAGACGTTGTTCAAAGGCGTTATCATTTTGACGGGAGGATTCTGCGGACTGTTTGAGCTCGTCGAACTTGGTTTGAAGCCTGGAATTACGTCAATTACAAGTGGCAGGCGTCAGCATGTATGGACTTACGAGTCGTTCAAAGATTGAAGAGTGACTTGCAAGTTACCGACGTCAACGTGCTGATCACGGAGCAGGGAGGGAATGTTCTTGATCCTCTCCATGATCTCATCGACTGAAATTTTTGTAGCTTGCTGCTCGAGAAGCTCCTTGACTGAATGAGTCAAGTCCCCAAGCGGCTTCTCCAGGGAGTGGCCCAGATTGTTGATCCCTCCTTCAATGCTGTTGTACTTGGCTAGCGTTTCCTCATTGCTTCTCAGGAGCTGAGCCACACGGTCTTTTTGCTCTGCGAGGCTGTCGTTCCTCTGGTTGACCTCCGTATTGAGCCTCTCAATCAACTGTTTGGCGCTCTGAAGGTCTTTCTGCGTCTCGGTGAGCTTGAGCTTCGTCTCCAAAAGTTCCTCCGACGCTTTTTGTCTTTCGTCACCATGCGAAGTGATCAAAGACTTTTTGTCAGCTTCGAGCAACTCGATCTTCTTCTCCATATTTGCACAGACTTTAGCCGCACTTTTATTATCTCTTTGCAGTGCCTTGACTTCGTACGATGCGTCAGATAGACATGCTTCCAGCTCTTGGATTCTTGCATTCAAGCCCTCGTTGGCGTTCTGGAGTTGTTGCAGCTTCGTTGATGCGTTCAGTTTGGCCTCCTTCGCAGCGTTCAGCGCCGCATCTTGCTCTTGTTCTTTACAGCGTAGCTTGGCAATCTCTACTTCACAGCTTTCGCGTCTCGCTACCTCTTTGGCGGTCAATCCTCTCTGTTCCTTCTCAACCAGCTTCTGCCAGATTACAAGGACATCGCTCGAACGGATTTCAGATCCCGCTCTCGAAGGGTTCACCGGCTCGGCTGAACGACGGTTGCCTTTCGCGGTTTTGGTGTTGCCGCGTGCGTGTTTCGTGTCCACTCCGGCCTTGGTAACTCGGGTAGGCCCTGCCTGAGTATTGAGACTGTGCAACTGCCTCTCTTTGTTGAAGTCAGGCCTTTGGTTATTGGGGTCTCGGTGACTTGACACGTTGCGTGATGGTTGTTTCTCGACGCCGGGTGGTTCCTGATGCTGACCTTGGATGTGACAAGTTCGCTCAGAACCGACGTGATCTTGACCCTCTAGGTGTGCATCCATCGTCTCGCCCTGCTCGGGAAGTTCCTGAAAAGCACTGCGGTCCGCCATCGGATTGCTGTTCTGCTGGATAAGAGCCTTCACCCTATGATGTGGCGGCCGAGAGCGCACCTGCGAGCCGCCAGCTCCGGGAGTAGCTGAAGGACCACTAGTACTTTCACGCTCCGGCCATGATGCGGAACCGAAGGCGCCTGTCGAGGATTGTTGTTCGCGGGGCATCCTCCTTGCGTTCTTGGAGGCAGTCCTCGAAATCGGAGGGGTGAACTGTGGAGGGTGGGAAGCAGACGAGAATTTGTTCGGATCAAGGTCCTCCTGACTGTCTGCAATGGCAGTAGGTAGTCTGGCATGCTTTGCGGGTTGCCCTTGAGTCCTTTCTCCAACAAGAGGGGCCGGGAATGGGTCCTGCACTGAGGGGATGTGGAAAGTCTGTTGACATGCGGTGGAATTGTCTTCTGCGGTGGCATGGTCGGCGGTGTGATCTGTTTGCGAGGGCAAAGAATCCCTATTACAGATGTTAGTCGGCCATTGTTCGAAACGAAAATTTCCTGGTGGAGATGGTAGGTTTCCGCGGCATCAGAAGGAGCGGAAAGGATACGTACAATTGATCTCTGTAAGTTTCTGAAGGACCTTTAAAAGGCCCTTCGGACGTCGTGTCCTTTGTATGTTCCACGCCAGATTCTGTGCACAACAGACTGTCTTGTGTATTCGTGTCGGTTTTTGCATCATCGACAAGCGGTGCTCCTATTCCTTGTGTCAGGAGCCATATCAAAGGAACTGTAAAGTACGCGCTTGGATGAAAACAATTATATGAGACAGCTTACCGGAATGTCCCTGCTTTGTTGCAAGGTGAGGCTCACGAGCGTCATTCGCCTGAGGTTTTGGACCTCTCCTCCTCGTCATGTCCATCTGGACTTGCTTCGCCATGCTGTATTTGAAACCCTGGAAAGGTGGCTCGCCAGACGAACGAGGCCTTTTGATTATGGTGCTTGGAGCATCGTCGCCTTTGAGCGGCACGGTACGGGAATTGCCATGTACCTCGTTGAGGACGGAAGGCTGAGAGGGTGGCTGGTTGTGTGTTGACTGCGAGGCCATTTGGGTGAGGCAGCCATGTTGCTCACCGGACGCGTGTGCAAAATCCTGGGTGAGAATGCCAAAGTCGAGTTGAGCTGAACCTTCCAAGTCTTCGGTGTGATGACCCCCACCAGCCTCGGGTGAAGGCATGGTGGGCGAGCCCAAGGATCGGACAGACTCAAAATGCTTGAGCTCTAGTCGATCACGCGTGACCGTGGGCAAGCGCAGAAGGTCTGTGAGAGGGGTGGGTGATATCAAGGGATGCGTGAGTGCTGTAGGTACAATGAGCGGGATGAATTGGGAGAGGTGGCAAAGTTCGTTCGTAGCCGGAAGACTTCCGTCGGTGCCTCGACGTGGGAGGAAGTCGCGGGCGGGCGTTGCTGCCGTTGCGCGCCAAAGCATCACCACAACCAACCCAAATGGCGACTGGACGCATCACTGAGAAATTGACACGAGAGAAGTACCAATAATGTCGGAAATTTTGATAGTGTATGTGGCGACGATACGCAAGAGCGCTGATCCAGGCGTAAAATGTAAATTCTTGCGTGTGTATGTCTGTATCTCTGTATTGAGGGCTGAGCGGCTCACTGGAGCTGTGACAAGCTTTACCAGTAATTCTACTAGCTCCTTAATGAATGCAGGCTACGTTGTTGCCGCAGTATTACGTGATGAGATGATAAAGAAGCGCTTGTCGATGGACTGCAAATCTAAGCACTTGTAGAATTGGTTTGTCTCGATACCTTTGCGGTCAACAATCAAGAAGATGAGGTTGCAGAGGCACACAAATCACTACTCTCACACTAATGAAGTTAACATGTGCAGCTAGTCTTACGCGTCGAGCATGGCCAAATAGCCAGTTCTCTTTGATTATTGAGTGCTTCTTCGGTTTCTACGCACCTGGCTGCTGAACGTCCGCAGGACTCCTGTAGTTCAAGAATATCCAATGTACAGTCCGTAGCAATCCCCTTACGCTAGGATTCTGCCGAACCAAGCGCCAATAGCCCCTATCTCTTCATGCCAGTCCTGTGCGCGGAACGGACCGCTCCATAGTCCCGCGCCAGGCCTTAGTCTAAGGCCAACTCTCCGCTCGCCCTCGTCTTCGTTTTCCGAGTATCTGTTCACGCTCTTCTTGACCAGTTTCACGAGCTCTTCTCCCTGATCCAATAGCACCGACTCTTTTCCAACGCTGACGCTAAGCACCGGCAGCCGCAGCCCCATCCCTGATGGGGGATAGATGCGATGCAATCTGCGTCCTTTCTCCAGCACCGGCTCGATGCTGTCCATGATATTGAATTCGCTGGGGGCATCGGATGCCCAATCATCTTCGGTCCTGGTGGGCACTATGTAGCTGATCCCTGGCGTTCGGAAAAAGTGGATGGGAGATGCGAAGCGGTCAAAATAGGCGTCGGCGTTGGGGAAAAGCACGTTGCGCGCGTGCACCATTGCCGAAATGGGGAGGGCGGGGCTTTGAGCATAAGTGTCCCAGGACGAAGGCGGAGCGACAGGGGTCTTGCTGAGCTTATTCTTGGGGGGTGCGCGTCCCTCGCCGTGGGTGGAAATGGCTACATCATCCAAATCGTGTGAGACATTTTCTGACTCGGCGTCCTGCTGCAGCTCCCGCAAATCCGAGGGGAAGATCCAGTCGGCAACAGGGTTGCTCACAGCAGCGGCCACGATGCGGTTGGAAGACATCTGGCACTCGGTCAGGGCGAGCATGGTGGCCAGACCGCCGCCGACGAGCTCGCCGCAAACGCCGATGCGGGCGAGGTGCGGGCTGTTGGCGCTGCGGTGCTGGGGCTGCGAGGCCAGGTGCTCCAGCACCCAGTCGTAAGCGGTGAGCACATCGTGGACGGGTGTGGGGTATTGATGCTCAGGGCTCAGCCGATAGTTGACGGCTACCACGGTAGCGTTGGAAGCTTGCTGGAGCCGGTGGAGGATGGGTTCCTGGTCGAGTGGCGCGTCGGGTGAGAGCGGACCTGGGGGGAGGAACAACAGAATTGGCGAGGGCTGTTGGCGTTGCAGGATGCTGGTCGTTGCATAGCCGTGTCAGCAAAGGACGGCTGTGCTCGCAGGCGGCGTTACCTCAGGTGCACGTCTCCGTTGGATCTGCAAGCGACCTGCACGTCGTGCCTGGCTGTGGAGTAGCGATGACGCTGGCAGCGCAGCAGCGTATTCGTACCGCTGCGACTGCCGCGCGGGCGACGAAAGGCCGAAACGCGGACGGAGAGCTCCAGAAGTGAGCGGAGCATGAATCCTGTGCCAGCGATAGGGTATTGTTTGGTCCAGGCACCCAAAGGGGCTGATGCCCGTCAATCAAGGCAAATTGCTGCGCCAGGTCCAGGCTGCAGCCTGTGCACGCCACCCACTCGCGCCCCCAAAGCGACCTGCAGCAGTGCGAAGGGAACACCCCGTTTGGGCTACCAAGAAGAGGCCCAGCCCGCCCTCGACCACTCCTATCCGCCTCTCGTCGCCCGCCGCTGCTCCCTCCTACTCCGTCCGGCTGCCCGTGTCTGTCGCTGTCGCTCCTCGGCCTGCCATCCGCCGCGCGCCTATGCTTCAATCCGCCGCTTAAAATTAATTCGAGGCCCGTGTCAGCCAGGTCCACTCCGCCTTTTCACTGCCCCAGCCTTGCGCGAGCCCGCGAGCACCAATCCGGCGCGACTGTCACTCCTTTGACCGCCCCCCCTCGCCTGCC
Organism: Diplodia mutila; assembly: GCA_022560015.1. Lineage (NCBI taxonomy): Eukaryota > Fungi > Ascomycota > Dothideomycetes > Botryosphaeriales > Botryosphaeriaceae > Diplodia > Diplodia mutila. Next base: position 183,124 of record JAFISB010000009.1, read on the forward strand.
GCGCAGCTTTCTTTTCTGCTCGCTGTTCCCTAATTGCTCCAGGGTCTGATCGCCGTCGTCTTGTCTGCGATTCGCGACGCTTCAAGACTGAGCACAGCCTCGCTGCCACGCTGCCCTACCTAATCGATACTCGCCGTCCTTCCCCGCGTCACAAGCGCACTGCGCCGCACACGCACCTCGGTCGCTGAGAAGCCAGCCTTATACCGCACACGCCCGGAAGTCCTGGTGCCCGCCTCCATACCACACGCCAGGAAGTCAGGACGCTCCCCCATACCGCGAACATGGCTGAGGGTAGTCGGTTACGGGGTTTCTGCACCCTTCTGCGGAACCTTCTCCTCGCCGCTCTGCTGTACACCTGCATCCTCAGCATAATCAACCTCGCCAAGAACCCCTCCTCGCGACCGACGGGCAAGCTCGGCATCCCGGCATTCCTGGGCAAGTCGGGTCCTGTCGACTTCATCAAGCCGACCAAGTCCGGCGTCCAGGTCAAGTTTGCCGGCTCGCCCTCCAGCATCACCATCAACCCCCACGCCAACGTCTTCAATCGCCCCGACAGCGCTGTCGCCCCCAAGGATGACTTCCTCGGACCGAGACCCCACGTGGACACTGAGGCCGACCTGAAGCTGCTGGTGGAAGAGTGCAGGGGATCATACACGGGAATTGAGAAGATGCGGAATGTTTTCGACTGCTTGCAGTTCTTTGCCAACGAGGAGCACCGCTACTACCAACTTCCGGCGGACGGCCAGCGCGCGAGCCAGCAGAACCCTCAGGAGGCCGAGTACAACGACGCCGATGGTTACGGGAACACCCTGAGCAGCTACACGCCCATTTCTAACTCTACGAAGCCCTCCAAGAGCTCTACTGGAACATGTCCTGGCCCGATTGTGCCCTACCACACCTACTGGACTGGACCCGCCACCTGGAGAGTCGAGGTTTTCATCAAGAGCTATCTGTACACCCAGAACTTGGCCTGCTCGCGCCTCTACATCTGGCTGGACGCCGACAGGAACCCGAATGCCGTTGATGATATGCTCAAGCGCGACCCCCTTTTCGCTCGTTTCCTCCCCCTCGTGGAGCGCGGCGATATCAAGGTCGTGGGCTGGAAATTTCCTTCCCGCATCCCGCTCCCGAGCAACGTCGACCACACCGGTGGCATCGGTTACTCGCGCGGCAAGCCGAATGCGAAGGGCGAGTTCACCATTGCGGAGGGTGTGATTGAGGACAAGACCGGACAGCAGTGGCTGGCTTTGACCGCGAAGCAGATGACTTTCTTGCCCGTTGCTGTCTCGGACGCAGTCCGCTTCGTCATCCTGCACATCTACGGTGGCGCGTACTTCGACATGGACGTGCTCATGCTCCGAGACATGCGCCCCCTGCTTCTGCCGCAGAACCATTCTTTCGCCGAGCGCTGGGCAGCTCACCCGCACCCCGGTGACTACAACACGGCTATCATGTCCCTCACCGCGAACTCGTCGCTTTCGTCTTACTTGCTTCGCGGCGGTGTTCGCATGGGAGTCAACTTCCACCCCCGCGTCATTGGACGCATGGCGTGGAAGGATGGCCGCGACCAAGAATTCCTCATGCTTGAGACTGCCGCTTTCGACCCTATCTGGACCGAGTTCAACTGGGACCGCGAGGGAAGGTGCACTGTGCCGTGCTTCACAGACTACAGCCAGGCCTTCAAGGGCAAATCCGGCATAATCAAAGATGAATGGCAAAGCTACGATGGATCGCAGCTCTCGCTCGTTGATCTGTCGCAGCAGAAGCCCAGGACCAGGGTTGAAACTCAGAGCGTCGTCAAGGGCCGCACCTCGAGCGAGGAGGGTAGCAGACACGAGACGGAAGTTCCGGCCTCGTCTGCCGCTCAGCAAAAGCCCGGTTCCACTTCCTCGGAGTCTTTCTCCGCCACCAGTGCCGAGGAGAAGCAACTGAGGGAGAAAGGTGTGGTTGCCGAATACGTGTTCGAAGAGGACAAATTCCCGCCCAACAACCGCACGCTGGAGAACTTTTTCAAGGGCGCTTGGACGTACCATATCCACAACCAGGTTAGTCGTACCATGGAGATGGGACCAGCGCAGAAAACTGACGTTATGATACAGTGGCTCAAGCACCCCGAACCGTCTTCCTGGATTAACATCATGGAGATCGCGCACGACGGCTTCTTTGCCGGCATGCGCACGAACCCCTATGGCGAATCCTGGGACGGCCCGGATCTCATGCCTTACAACTACTGGCCAGAGTTTGTGTGATCGACAGAAGCTGCATATTACTTATTGTTCGACCCTAAAAAAAGATACAAACGACCACACACGACGACCTGTACAAAGACACTACGAACAAACACTTCCATATGAGCAAATTTTGGGATCTTCTCATTCTTTAGTGGCATGGTCCGTAATGCGGCCAGCATTGTTCTTCAAAGTCCAACGGATAAACTACCAGTCGGCGCGATAGAGGAGTTTCATTGGTTCACGCATTTGCACTCTTGGCCGCTACCCACTTCCCTAGCTTCCACGGCCTCGCCACCGCCGCCCGAAGTTCCACCATTTTCTCCATTACTACAGTCCATTCCAACAATAACACGGGTGCGGAGCAAAAGGATCCGTTGGGTGGTGGAAAGAAATTCCATTGGTGTCACTCTTGCCACTTTCTCTTTTTCTTGGCCTTTTGAGCGGCGTTCATGTCATCATCCCCAGCCGGGATCGGATATCGGGAGGGTGTTTTGAAAATCCAATTTCTTTTTCCAACTTCCATCTTGCGCGTCTTGCCTTGTCCTTTTTTTTTCAATATCGGCGAAGTTGGCTTTGTGCGCGTTGCAATTTTTCTTTGACATTGTTCGTGTCTCTCTTCTTATTCAGCAGCGAGTTGCCGTTCTGCGTGCGTCTGCTACTCGTTCAGCAAACCCCTTTTATTCATCGATCCGGGCCTCGTACTTATCTTCAACTTCTCTTCTCTGCCGGATTCGATTTCACTTTTCAGCTAGAAACGCTTCTTTCCCTCTTGGCGAAAGAAGCTTCATTTTCTCTTTTCTTCTTCTTTTCTTCCCGCCCTCTCGACGAACATCCGGAAACGCGTAGAGAATCGCAGCATTCTCGCTTCTAGACGGCGCTGTAAAAGACTTTTATATCCCCCCCTTTTCTTCTCCGCTTCAAATTCTCTCGCTCTTCCCGCGATTCTATAGCATTCTTGTACAGCCGCAGGTCTATTTACCGTTCACCGCGCCGGTTCACGTTTTTGGTTCTTTTTTCCCCTCGTTTACTTGGCAGCAGACGGAGCAACGGCGGACGGACGGGCTGAAGTTCTCTGGCGGTTGGTCGCCCTCCGATGGTTGGAAAGGAAGATAGATGATACGATAAGAGAAACGATGCGCTTATCATATGCAAATTGTCCGGACTTCACTTGATTCGTGCTTTGCGTGAGGGAACGAGGGTGATTTGTTGATTTGGAGCGACGGAGCGGGCGGGCCCGCCAAGTCATTGCCATTTGGGTCTTTCGAGACCCGCGCGCCAAATGGACTACATTACATGATTGGATCTGCCATCACCTCCGTTGCAGAAAACGATTGCCACAAGAGACCTTCAAAAAAAAAAAAAAAAGATATGAGTACGCGTCGGGGGAATCATTCCCAATCTTCCTTCAAAAGGTGAATAATCAGAACCACGTTGTACAAAAGTACATGAAATTACTTTCCCATTGTCTGAGATAATGGAGGATGCACAGTGATGATGTTGATGATGGGGTTGTTGGGGTAGTGATTTTCATACAAGCCAAATGCGGGAGGGAAATTCTCGTGACATGCTGGAACTGAAAGGGGTGAACTGGAGAAAGAAATCCCCGCCATAACTGCCATTCATCCTGGCTCTACCTCCTATCCGCTGATTCCTATTGATGGTCCGACATCTTCCTTCATTCTTCTTACTCAATCAGGTTTTCTCCATTACAGCTCAATCAACGCCTCCTCCTTCGGAACGTGCGGTTGGTGTTGTGGCGCACTTGGGAAAGCGTCCGCAGCATAGCCACCCGCGGTCTGCTGTGGCGGATATGCGTACTGCTGCGGCGGTGGCTGTTGCCAATACGGTGCTTGCTGGGGCGGAGCAGTTTGCTGTTGCGGGGGAGGTTGCTGTGGTTGCTGCCAGTATGGTTGCTGTGGGGGTTGCTGTTGCGCCTGCGGAAGTGGTGCCTGGGACTCCTGTGGCGGCTGCTGGTGCTGTTGAGGAGGTTGCTGGTGGTAGAGTTGTGGTGAGGAGGGCTGCGGAGGCTGCTGTTGTTGCTGGGGTGGAGCAGTCGGAGGCGCACTTGGCTGCTGCTCGTTGTTGTAGTAGTAAGCAGTGCTAGGATCGTCGGGAATCGGTGGTTGCGATGGAGCATACTGGCCAGCTGGCGGAGCAGACGGCTGTTGTAGATTCGAAGATCGGCGTTGGAGCTGAGGAGAAGCTGAGCCCTCGGAAGGTGGGGCTTGCTGATACGGAGCACTTGGCTGGCTCTGTTGTTGCGGAGGTTGTTGAGCACCGTAATACTGCTGCTGTTGATATTGCGGATCTTGATGTTGAGGGAAACCTGGTGGTGGCATTGAGCTCCGATTCGGCACGTATGGTTGCTGCTGCGGTTGCGCGTATTGGTTGTATGTAGCTTGCGGGGGAGCGTAAGGATCGTTGTTGCCAGCGTAAAAGCTTTCTGCACCGGAGGGACCATCTGGAGCGCCGGACGAAATGCTGGGGTAAAGATTCGAAGCGGGACGCGGCATGCTTGGCTGAAAACCGTAACCAGCGTGGCTATAGGTATTCGACAGACGCTCTTCAAGCATACGGTCGTAATAACGAACGACCGTTGAAAGCTTCGCGTGGAGATCCAGAAGTGTGTCGTGCTTGCTCATGGTCTCGCCGTATGTCCTGGCAAGCTTCGGGCGTAGCTTTCCAATGCTCTCGTACAACTCCTGGATTTGCGGTTCCCGGAGAATGGTTCCAGGTGGCTGGTGTTGAAGGCGTTCCACCAAGGTAGCGAAAAGACTGATGTTTTCAGCTTCAGAAGGACTGAGCTCATAGTCATTGCGTGGTGGTATCGCGACCGCACTGCCGTTTGAAGATGATGTCTGCTGCTTGAGCTGGGCCGCGTGCTTCTTCTTTTGCTCCTCCATGTCAGCGATAGACGCCGCAATGGCAGCCTTCAGGTCCGCATCCTCTTCCTCCTCACTTTGAACAGCATCCGACGGCTTTGAATGGACTTGCGACTGAGGAACATAGCCTGATGCGGTGTTTGCCTTGACCTCCTCTAGACTCATTTCCAGCGCTTTCTTGAGATCCGCGTCGAAACTGTCCTCCACCCTCGCGCTCCTCGGCTCGAGCGAACCTTGGTATAGTGTCCTGGCTGGCTTGGCAGCGTCGAACCCTTTGGGCACCGGGGTTGCCCGATTCTTGTCGGTGAGTTTCATGTAGCATCCGTCATCCACGCGCACTGGCTGCATTATTCCAAGGTGGGGAAGAGCTAGGTTCTTGCTAGAGCACGAGCCGCAGAAGACGCCTCCACAGTTGCGGCAGTGGTGCTTTCGATTGGTAAAGGTAAAGGCGGTCCGGCATCGCAGGCAGACGTCGGAATCAGTCCACTCCGGGGGCTGGCAAGGGTAGGATCAGTGAAAGCTCCGGACGCATGAGGAACAAGTATCTTACCGCGCTGCTGTCAAACATGCTGCTGAGCACCTCCTGGCGCGGAGGAAAATGGAAACCTTCGCGCTGCAGCGACCTGTAGATCTCAGGAATGTAGACCAACTGGGGACGGCCTTCGGCGGCGATGGCCCAGGTTTGTATCAGCTCCAGTATCTTCTCCTTGACGTCCTGGTTGACTTCTGCGGGGCCGTATGCCTTGAGCAGCGAAACGAGGTTGTCCATGAACTCGCGCGACGCGATTTCAATGATGAAGTGGTCACCGCCGTTCTTGACGCACGTGTCGGTAAGCTGCAGGACAAACAGTCAGCAATCAGATCATCGCAGTGGGGCGCTCAGGCAGAAGAGTTCCGTACGTTGAGAGCTGCCAGCTGCACGTTCGGATTCTTGTTGCCTATCCGCTTCTTGATCGACCGCATGGCCTCCTTCGGCTGCACCGTCTTGGACCGAATTATATCGGATATCTCTAGGTTCAGCGCGATGTCTTCTCTGCGGACCAGTCAGCAGGTGGCGTCCGGCAGCGGCAGAGGAGTCGCACAAGCTCGAAGAGGTCGCACGCTCGACCTGCTCGTCAAGAGCGGAGTTGGAGGACGCGAACCAGCCCGCCATGACGCCGGTGGGAGCTGCGGGGCGGTGGCAGAGGAAAGGAATGCGTTGAGGGTCGCGGGGGGCTCAGGCGGCGAGCAGTCGAGGGGTGCAGGCGTTGGGAGCTCTGGGGCGCGATGTTGACGGGCATGTGGTTGTCGAGCGGCAACGTAGGTACTCAACTCACGGTAGGTAAGGCAAGCGCGGCGGCCTGCACCGCCGCCCGAACAGCGCCGTGCGGCGTCATCGCGGCCTGGACGACCACGGGCCAGCCCCAGCTTCAGCTGAAGCCCGACCGCCTGCTCCCCGCGCACTCATGCTGACACCCAAGGCTCCAGTAATTCGTGCCTTGCGCCACTGAGAAAGCCGCGGGCCGTCGCTCTTCAAACGGGCAGCTGCACGCGCGTCAAAGCGCTGGTGTCGCCGCGTGCACATGGACTCGGGCCTGCGCCTCGTCACCACTGTGGCGCCGGCATCGTCATCTCGAAGCTCAACCACCGCCCGAAGCCCGTCTCCGCGCCCGGCATCCACAAGACCCTGAGGCACCTGAACTTCCTCCGCCCTCTCCCGCCGCACCACCTTTTCGCATCCGTCTGCTCTACCGCTCTTTTGCGCGCTCTTTGCTGCTGCCGTGCCCTCGCCTGATCGTTGCACTCCCGCCCAGAGTTCACTGCGGAATCGTCGTGGCCTGTATTCGTATCCTCGGCGCTTGGAACCGCGGAGATCGCCACAACGAACACCACACAGCCCTGCGTTCCGTCCGGACTTCTCCTCCCGCCGTCCTGATCATGTCAAGCCGTGCTGTGTTATAAGCAGCCGAGTTTCGCCCCCCGCCTGCCCATGCGCTGCCTCACAACCCCACCATGAACGGTTACAGGCCAACCTCCAACGGCCTGGGTTCCCACGGCCGCCCGGACAATGGCTATCACAATGGCGCTGCCAGTCCTACACCGCGGGCCATGCCGCATATCAATGATCTCAAGGCCCGCGCCGAGGACACGCTCCGAAACGCCCCTCTGGCAGTAAGTCCGCAGCCGTGCGTTCGGGGCAAGACTGACAGTCGCCGCAGGTCGATCGCATGCTCGAAATGGCCGAGCAGTCTAGCAAGCAAATAGACTCCCTTCTCGATTTCCGCCGACCGGATTACGCTTACCTCGAATACATCGTCGCCTCGGAACTTGTCTTCAACCGCATTCCCAATAGTCGCGATGCCCCACTAGTGAAGGAGGATAGAGGGACAAGATATCAGAGACACAAAGCCCTTGTTAAGGTACGTGTCAATTGGCGGTGGCCACAATTCTGTGTTGTGAGACCTTGGAAGACCTGACCAAGAGCAGTACCTATCGGACAGAGCGGACCGCTTGTCGAACATCAAGGAGATCATAATAAACGACAACAAACGGAGCGGGGTTCAGGCTACCAGCCATGCTAATGGCTCCACCGAAGCGCATGCCCGCCATTCCAGCGTCCCCTCCATATCCAGCACCCCCGAACCGAACCCACGATTCTCCATGCGCGACGAACTTTTCCTTGATACCGGCACAAGCACCTCCGGCCATTCTCCTCGGGGGTCCATTGATACCGCCTCAGAAGGTCTTTCAGGCCGGTCCACGCCCCTCAGTTCTATCGAGTCCCCCCGGCCTCGTCCACCAGCGAATCCGAAGCCACAGAGCATGCATGCACGCGCACTTCAACCGAATGGATCTCCCTTGAACAGCCAAGGTGATGCTTTAAGTGAGCGCTTTGCGCGTTTGCGGGCGTCGGGGAACGGTCCAAATACTCGGCCTGGTTCGATACAAATGCCCTCGCCGTTAGATTTCAACGGCATGATTCCCGGAGCAACTCCAAAGCCGCTGGGCCCCCGGGCTATGCCAAATGTCCCCTCAATGCCCGAACGCCCGCCGAAACTACCGCTTGATACCCGGTTCGCTGCCTCTATGCCCAAAGAGCCATGTGCCGCGTACAGTCCGGCGCGCAATATGCAGACTCCAGCGAATGTTGACCCGCCACGAACAACTGCTAGGAGCTTGGTCCGCACGAATTCCATTCCCACGTCAAGTTTTTCCGCCCAGGCACCCCATGGGGATTCTGAATCCTACTTCCCAAGGCCTCCGAGTCAGCAGGGTGTGATCCGAAGAAAATCACTGCACGCGCCACGCGAGTGGCAGATCGGTGCTGAAAAGCTCTTTGATTACTTGAAACCTTACAACGTGTTGGTCATTGACGTTCGTAATAGAGAAGACTACGACGACGGCCATATTTACGTTAATTCAATAATGTGTATCGAGCCCACTGCGCTGCGACCTAACATGTCTGCCGACGAACTTCAAGAGGCTCTTGTCCTCTCGCCGGATATCGAGCAGGAAATGTTTGATCGCCGAAACGAATTCGATTTGGTCGTCTATTACGATCAATCAACGCCAGCTGCGGATTTTCTCACAAAGTCTTCCCGAACGCCGCAAGAATCCGCGTTGAAGTACCTCTACGACGCCCTTTACGAGTTCAATGCCGACAAGCCCCTTCAGAGACCACCGATTCTGCTGATGGGCGGCCTCGATGCATGGGCAGATCTACTTGGCCATGGTGCACTGAAGACTACAAATACCGCGGCAATCGTCACCGACCAACAAAACGGCAAGGTTGGACGGCCAATACGGAGGGTGCCAGTCGCCAGCAACGGATCTCGCATGTACCTGCAGAAGAAGAGGATGCGCGATTACAACCCCCTTGATCCAGAGGAAGAGCGGAAGTGGCTGGAGAAAGCTAGGGGTGAACGGCCGCCGACAGTGCCGCCGCAAGAACCTGGTGAAGACGGCGTTGCGGATGAGGAGATACCGTATTATCACAACACGGAGGAATTCATGCGACGATTCCCAGATGCATCTGCGATTGGTCCTCAATCAATGACTGCGGTCGGCCAGAGACAACCATCACACGCACCTTCGTCACGACCACCTTCACGACCACCCTCACGACCATCTTCACGAGCAGCTCCGGCAGCGCCTAGCTATCCTGGAGCATCCATGCCATCGATACCTTCAAGACCGCCGCCCGCTGCGCCTCGGGTCAACTACAGCGGCGCGCATGACAGAGCTCAGCCCCAGAACCATGTTGCCACGGCACGATCATCACAGCTCCCGGCATACTTCCCGCCGAGTCAACTACCGCAAAACACTCGCTTGCCGAGAACCGGCCTGATCAACTTTGGAGTCACTTGCTACATGAATGCAACCATCCAGTGCTTGAACGCGACTCTTCCGTTGACGAGAATCTACAAGGATGGCACCTTTGTGAAGTACATCCAAAACTCGAACTGGAGGGGCTCGGGAGGCATCATGTCTGAAAATTACGCCACCCTTATCCAGAACTTATGGGTTGAGGGAGGCGGGCCGTGCCGGCCAAAGACATTGAGGGTAAGTCAGCCTTGACATGTACGCTGAGATATTGCCATTTACTAAAACTTGAGGAAACTTCAGGAACTTTGCGCTCGCATAAACGGGGAATGGGGCGTTGATCGTCAGCAGGACGCCAAAGAATTCTTCGACTTCCTGGTCGACATCCTCCACGAAGACATGAACGTCAACTGGTCACACCCGCCCGCACAAGCACTGACCGAAAAGGAGGAAGCGCGGCGGGAGAGCCTACCAAAGTCGTACGTGGCAGGCGTCGAATGGCAGCGCTGGTCGATGCGCGAGCGGTCCATCATCAGCGAGCTCTTCGGCGGCCAGCACATGTCGCGCCTGCGCTGCACCACCTGCGGCTTCACGTCGACGACGTACGAGACCTTCTACAGCATCAGCGTGGAGATACCGCGCGACCGCCCCGCGGACATCCGCGACTGCCTGCGGTCGTACTGCTCCGAGGAGCGGCTCGCGGGCGACGAGGTGTGGCGCTGCCCGCGCTGCAAGAAGGAGCGCGAGGCCACCAAGAAAATCACCATCACGCGCGCGCCGCACTACCTGGTGATCCACTTCAAGCGCTTCTCGGCGTCGCACACGGAGCGCGCGCGCAAGGTGCGCACCCCCATCGAGTTCCCCCTCAACAACCTCGACCTCGGCCCCTTCATGCTCCCGCCCATCACGCCGGCGGAGGAGGCGACCCTGCTACAGCAGCGGCCCGCCGATGGCGCCGAGCACCTCCGCGTCATCAAGTCGGACGAGCGCATGTCCCCGCCCTACCGCTACAACGCGTACGCCGTCATGCGCCACCTCGGCGCGACGCTGACGAGCGGCCACTACGTCGCGCTGCTCAAAGACGCGGCGAGGGGCTGTTGGTGGCAGTTCAACGACCACCGCGTCACGGACTTCCAGCCCGAGGCGCTGCGCGGCGAGGAGCGGCTGCAGAACGAGCAGGCGTATATCGTGTTTTATGAGCGGGAGAGGCTGTTTGGGCGGTGATTGAGCGGTGTGAACGGAGATTGATGGGAGGGATGATGGCGTGTATGATCTCCCTCCCTCTTCCAAGCTTTTCGGGGTGTCTCCTTTTTTTTCTTTTTTTTTTTGCGAATTCGATGGCGGGCGTTGCATGATACCTCTTTGTGGTGTTGGTCCTCGTCGGTTGCCCTCACTTGTGTAAATTTTCCCACGTCCGGTGGTGGGATGCATCCATGGAAGCGTGCGTGCGTGCGTGGGTGGCGAGTGGTCGGTTGGTAGCTAGCGGAAACTTTTTTTTATCTTGTAGTAGCATTCCTGGGCCTCCCTTGTTCACCTTTTTTTACGCCCTCCTTACTATCATTTTGCATTGGGGGGCGGTGGGGGGAACATTTGGGGATGTTGGAAAAAGAGAGGAACAAAAAAAGCATATATGAAGGACGACATTGATTAATTTGATTATGATTGTGATGGATAGTCGTGGGTTGCAGCTTTTTGTTCGTGTTTCGTGACTGTTGGCGCTCTGGTTCATAGAGAGAAGCAGTCCGGTACGAACGACTTGCCAATCATGACGGGATTCGTTCGGAACACCCGAGAGTGCTACTGGGCGCGGGGAGCCAAAGGCCGTCGGGCTGGCCTGTTCTCCCGACTACGGCACGGAAGCTTATGTGACCGTTAGTAGTGCCGGCAAGCTTGCTGGGCTCCAATACTCTCGACTCCACCATGCAAAGGCAATCACAGGGTCTCCTAAGCGAAGGAGAGTTCTTTCCCGCAGATCATCCCTTGGATATGCCCGTTTAAGTAACGAGCCCACTTATCGGCCCTCTTTCTTCGCCAATAAGTTTTTTCGAACCTGCTGACTCCCGATAAGTGGCACTATTCCGAGGCGGCTCGGAAGAACGGGGGGGCTGAGCAATATAGTCGATAGACAAGGGCACTGACCCCGCGCGCGGTAGGGACGATAACGAACTCGGTGTTCCCCAGACGCGGGAGGGGAGGGGTGATGTGAAATGGCAGCTGCGGCAAAGACTGCAGCAAGCACGTACGCATGCACGAATGCCTGTCGTGGTGTCAGCCTACTTTACAGAACACCGACTGGCCAGAGCACGATGCAGCAAGACAGTGCAGCAGCGCAGTTATAAGCAATAGGGCAGCGACTGGGCGTGCGTGGTGTCGCAGGTAGCCGGGGGGGTTGATGTTCGACTGCGAGTGTGTCACTTGTCGACAGCCAGCGCACGCACAGGCCGGGCCGGCACTCGCGAAAAAAAAATAAGCATCACATCGCGGCGGACCAATCAGCGCGCAGAACGCCCTCGCCGCACATCAACGCCCGCGCATCTCTTCGCTGTAGCCGCCGGCACCACGACCAATCGACCGCCGCCACAGCCCGCCTTGCCGCCAGCGTTCCTGCGTCCGGGACGGTGCCAAGAGCGGCGGGGTGAAGCCTGACAGGCCGGTTCAGAATAGCCGCCGGGGCGCTGCACCGCCCGGCGCCATGTGCGTTGCGTCGAGTGGAAAAGCCGGGTTGACTACAAAGGTATGAGCTGTGCCGCCCACGGGGCTCTGGCTGCTCGCCTGGATTGCCCATTCTTAATTCCCACGCGCGCGCGATTCGGACGACTTCCTACCAGGCTTGCCGGGGTTGTTCACCTGTCCCACCCAGCTCTCCACCATTTCGGGACGCCCGCCCGCCCTGCTGAGCAAGAGAGCCGTTTTCCATCGTCGAAAAAGGGAAAAGAAGAACAAGAAGAAGAAGAAGAAGGGAAAGGAAAAAAAAAAAAGGAAAAATACCTGTTGCTGCCGCGACGATGACCAGCCGCGTCTTCCTCACCGCGCTCCTCGCGCAGCTCCTCTTCGCCGCCTTCGCAACCGCCGCCGACGACACCGCCGTGGATCCGTCCAGCAGCTATGGCGACGACAGCGGTTCCAGCGGCACCGACAGCGCCGCCGGCGCCGAAGGGCCGGATTCGGGCTCGTTCAAGCTGTCCAAGGGAGGCATGGTCGCCATCATCATCGTCGTCGTGGTTGTCGCCGTCGGTGGAAGTAAGTTCTCATCACCTCCCAACCAACCATATAAAAAAAAGGGGGGGGAAACAAACCCTAACATCATGCCAACAGTCGTCTCCACGGCCCTCTTCTTCATCGCCAAGAAGCGCCAGTGGGAGGTCCGCAAGTCGCTGAAGCGCGTCTCGCGCCGCCTCACCGGCCGCAGCACCACCGCCATCAACACGGCGAAGAACGGCGGCGGTGGTGGTGCCCGGGGAGACCGGCGGACGGCGGTGCGCATGCAGTCGCCGCCGCGCTCGGGCAAGGAGGGTCGCTCGACCAACAACGCCGCCGCGAGGTTGAAGGACCAGAACCGCGATCTGGAGAAGGGCGAAGGGAGGAAGCCTGCCGCTGCGAACAGGAGTGGGAAGCCGACCATGAGCGCCTTCTCGGTCGAGACGCCGGTCGTGAAGAGCTGGAAGGATAAGGTGTTTGGGTACAAGGGCTGAAAAGCAACCTTACATCTACCAGCGAGGGCTAATGGAAAATGAGGACGGACGAGGAGGAGGGGCATACGGCAGGAAAGAAAGGTTCTCCTCTTCTTTTTTTTTTAACATTCCTACGAAGCCATGTCATACGAAGCCGGACTCGGGTGCATTGTGGTTTATATTCAGTTTCTTTGCATTTTGTTTTTCTTTTTTCTTTACAAGTAGATATCCCCCATCCGTCCGGCGTCTTACCGGCATCTAGTTCTTGTTCCATTCTCTCAGTCGAAGAAAATCACAACCGCGGCGGGACTTTCGCCGCGAGCGTCTCTCTCTCTTCTTTCCCTCATACCACGACGACGTGCATGAACGCTGTTCAAAAACAAACCCAAAAAAAAGAAAAAACGAAACAACTCCCCTCACTCACAACTCCCCCTTCTCCCCCTTCTCCTTCCCCAACCCCTGCAAATCCCGCATGTGCTTCCCGTGATCCGTCACCCCTCCCGCCTCCTGGTCGGCCTTGACGTTCACCTCGCTGTTCGACGCCAACTCCTCGTGCCAGTGGCCCACGCCATCCTTCTGCTTCTGCAGCTGCGCGTGCTTCGCCGCGTCCGCCTCGTCGCCCGTGCGCTGCGCGTCTTCTTTGAGGAGGAGTCGGGGACCCGCCGAGATGGAGCGGCGTTGTTGGTGGTGTTGGGTGGCGGGCTTGGTGGTGTTGCTGATGACGACGGAGAGGCGCGAGGTCGAGACGCGCAGGGCGCGGGGGGCCGGGGAGGAGGCGCCGAGGCGGAGGAGGGTGCTGGTGGAGGCGGTGGACATGGTTGGTTGTGGTTGTGGTGGGGGGGAGGTGGTGGTGGTGGTGGTGGTGGTGGGGTGTTGTGCCAGCGTTTCGGTAGGCGCTGGGAGCGAGAGGGTTCCGGTTCTTGTTGTTTGGTGCGGGAGGGTTGAGGTTTCAGAGTCGTGGTTGTTTTGAAAAGGACGTAGTGGAGGGTTTGTTGTGGGCGGGGGAAGGTTGAATGTTGGAGGGAAGGAGGGGGGATGTGGGAGGGCGTGGTATTTAATTCATCTGCGTGACGTCACTTGGCGGAGAGGACGGAGCTTGGGCTGAGCTTTCGGCTGCGGGCAAATGGAGTGGATTTGTGTGGAGCGCGATCTCCGCGGCTAACCCACACGTCCACAATCTGCCCTCGCCCCCAACTTTTCACCAGCTGCTCGTCATCTCTCCTTCCGCGTTTCCCCGCTGCGTTGTTATCTTTTGTTATCCGCCCATGCGTTATTGGTCGCCTTCCGTTCTTCCGTGAGATCCGACCAGCAACTCCCGCCCCCGGCCAGCTGGATGAGGCAATTACGACTGCTCGTTTCATCTAACTTGGAGACTCGGGCGGAGGCTACAGCTCGTGTGTCGGCAAGGCAGATGCTGTGGCCCCTCACTAGTTTCATGTGCTTGCCGGACGCCAAGTAAAAGGGCGCATGTCGGACATTTTCACCCTACGACCACTCACGCGAACAACAACAGTACATGAACGTGTGGGTGCATGTGGCTGGTGCTATTGGTCACTTGATGAGATCCTTACGTTCGAGGTACACTGTCGATAGCATACAAGTGTTTTCGGTTTTGGACCAGTTCCTTGGAAATTCGCTTGAAGGCGATGATCAGTTAAGAATGAAAAAAACTACTACGCCCAAATAGGTGTTTCCACTATCGAGCCATGGCGCTCAAGTGAAGCAGAAACTCGTAGAGCAACAGTAGCTCAATGAGGCGTAGGGTTTAAAAAATAACGCAACATCCGCTGCTTTCCTTCTTAGACCTCTTTCCTTTCTTCTTAGAACTCCCATTGTTATTGTCGGATTCTTGGCTGTGTCCGCTATCATCGCTATCATAGTACACAGACGTCCTTCTCCAACCACCTCCTGAAGCATGGCGTGACCTTGAAGAATGATGCGGCATTGAAGAATACCGCCCCCCTGAGGAATAGTACGTCCTTGAAGAATAGTGCGCCCAGGGAGGTCGGCCGAAACTAGGTGGGAGATGCGGGGGTCCATGGCAGAAAGGTGGAGGGGGAGGGGGCCCGTGGACGAGCCTGGAACCTGGAGGAAATCCTGGTGTTCCACTAGGGAAACTGTAGGAGACCTCCCGGGGTCCTATGCCGTCGTAGGGTGAAGGTGGGCGAACTTCCATTTATGGGGGACGTTTTGAAGATGAACTGGTTTCTTGGTATGTTATTCCTGATATTTTCCGCGCAAGTGAAGATCCTGATCTTACAAGCTGGGTAGTTCTGAGGGAAGTGTTGGGTGAGTAGTATGGTTATTCAACCCGCACTTGGAGCTTATATACTGAAGATTTCCAGGAGCCCTATTGTCAGCAACCCTCTGCGCGCTTTTCTCAGACACATGTCCCTTGATCACCCACTTCACTTTGCTGAGGCTGGGAAATGACAACACGAAGGAGACTCGTGACCGCCACCAAATGAATTAAAAAGAAACCTGATAGGCAACGAAGACAAAGCCATCTCCTGCGGAAAACTACTGACGACGGAAGCAAAGGGAGATCTGAGCTTGCATGGCCAACAGCCTCTAGGTGCCATCCTCCAAAGACATGTCAATCACCAGCTTCCCCCCTTCACCTTTCTCGTACTCTTCCACGAGATCATTCAACCGCGACAAAGGAAACGTCTTGATTTTCGCCTTCACCTGATGCTCCGCCGCAAAGTCCAGCATCTCCCTCAGAGTCTTGCTACTCCCCACCAAGCTCCCCACAACAGAGATATCTCTGAACACAAGGTCTCTGGCAGACACATGAAACCCCGCCTCCGGAAACGACACAACCACGCACCTCCCATGATCCCTCAACAGCGCCATCCCGTAATCAAACGCCTTCTGACTCTCGGGCAAAACAATCACCGCATCCAACCCCATATGCCCCCTATCCACCCTCCCATCCTCCCTGCCCAGCTCCTCCACCACCGCCTCAGCCGCCACCTCCCTCGCATCCACCACCCACGCTCCCGTCCCCAACCCCCTCGCCAACTCCAACGGCCCATCCGCGCTCTCAACACCCACAACCCTCCACCCCATCGCCGCCGCAAACTGCAACCCGAGATGCCCCAACCCGCCCCCACACCCAACGACCCCGACCCTCCCGCCACCTCCTCCCCCCCTCGCCACCGCCCCACCGCACCGCTTCAGCGCCCCGAACACCGTCACCCCCGCGCACATCAGCGGCGCCGCCTCCGCGTCCGCCATCCCCGCCGGCAGCACCGCCACCTGCCGCGCGTCCACGACCGCGTACTCGGCGAACCCGCCGTCGACGCTGATCCCGCACCGCCCCGCCCCGCGCGCGCAGTACACCGAGTACCCCGCGCTGCCCTCCCCGCCGTTTCCGTCGTCGTCGTCGTCGTCGTCGCCGTACTCCTGCTCCTGCTCCTGCTCGTTCCCCGCGCGCTTGCCACACTCGAAGCACGCGCCGCCGCAGGCGCGGAAGGCGCGGCCGGGCGCGCCGACGCGCGTGCCGGGGGGGATGGCGAGGGCGGCGGGGGAGGGGGCGGCGGCGGACGCGGCGACGACGACGCCGGCGAATTCGTGGGAGCCGGTGTGCGGGAAGGAGGGGGGGAGGCCGGGCATGCGGCCGGCGGCGAGGACGGCGTCGGTGTGGCAGTAGGAGGCGGCGGTGACGCGGAGGAGGAGGTCGTTGGGGTGGGTGGGGCGCGGGAGGGGGAGGTGGGGGGTGAGGATGTAGGGGGTGTTGTGGGCGTGGAGGCGTTGGGCGCGCATGGTTTGGGGGAGGGGCGGTTGGGGTGGTTGTGGTGGTGGTGGGGAGGAGGATGCCATTGTGGATTGTGGGTGGATGATGTTTGCTTGGTTGGTTGTGTTCGTTTAGAAAGAGAGGTTTGTAGGGTCGGTCGGTTAAGGGTAGTTTATGCTGGGAGGTGGGCGAAAGGCATGGTGTGGAAGTGTTCGGAGCAAGGTGCAAGTCTGGACGATATCAGGTCTGCGCTCGGGCATTTGCTTGCCGTACGACTTCATTGTTATTCCCGGCGGATTTGGAGAGACTCGTACAGCGGGAGCCCTATGCCGCTCCCCCCGCGGCGAAGATGAGGGGGAAGATACGAACCCCGCCGCCGATCTCCAGACTCTCTCCAACACCTGCAGCCAACGATGCGGGGGAGATCGTACCAGCATCCGCAAAGAAATTAACAATGTCCAAACCAACCCGATCCAAGACGCCGCTCCACCACTACAACCACCATCACCGCAACCACACTACCACAACCACCACCACCACCACAATGCCCAACCCACCCACCTACATAACCCTCTCCGCCCTCGACGCCGGCCACCTCACGCTCCCGGAGAACCTCTTCATCCACCCTCCCACCACCACCCCTCCAACCCGCACCACCGTCCCCACCCTCTCCTTCCTCCTCCAGCACCCGGGCCCGCCCCAAACAAACCTCCTCTTCGACCTCGGCCTCGCCCGCGACCCCACCACCGCCTACACCCCCGCCCAGCAAGCCCACATCGCCAACCGCCTCCCCCTCGCCACCTCGCCCGACTGCGCCGCCTCCCTGCGCGCGGGCGGCGGCATCGACCCCGCGACGGACGTCGACGAGGTGGTCCTCAGCCACGTGCACTGGGACCACGTGGGGACGCCGGGGGATTTCGGAGCGGCGAGGTGGGTCGTCGGCAGCGGGACGTTGGACGTGTTGGCGAATGGAGGCGGGCGGTTGTATCCGAGGGGCTTGTTTGGGGGGGCGGAGGTGCCCGTGGGGAGGGCGGCGGAGCTGCCGCCGGTGGCGGGGGGAGCGGTCGTGGATGCGGATGGCGGGGATGACGGATGGGAGGACGGGGGTGATGCGGGAGGAGAGAATGGGGCGAGGAGGGTGCGCGCGGCGCCGGTGGAGAAGAGGACGAAGCATGTGTGGGAGAGGAAGCCGGGTTTTCCGGGGGCGGTGGCGGATTATTTCGGGGATGGGAGTTTGTGGGTGGTTGATGCGCCGGGGCATATGTATGGGCATGTGAATCTGTTGGTGAGGGTGGCGGAGCGGAGGTGGGTGTATTTGGGAGGGGATTGCTGCCATGATCCGAGGATTTTGAGCGGCGAGAAAGAGATTGCGATGTATGATGATGGCAGGGGCGGGCTGAGGAGTGTACATGTGGATACCGAGGCGGCGAGGGGGACGTTGGATCGGATACGGGAGTTCTTGAGGGAGAAAAAGGTCAATGGGGAGGAGGTGGAGGTGGAGGTGGTGGTCGCGCATGATAAGGAGTGGAGGGAGAAGAACAGGCACAAGTTCTTTCCCGGGACTTTCTAGGCGAATTCTGATGCTTCAATCATGGCCATTGGCAGCAAGTTGAAATCGCATTAATGCAAACAATGTTCGATTCTGAGTCAGAATGGAATTGGAAGTGAGCTCACCGTGATCCCCACCTCGGTCGATGCGGGGTAATGCATTTCGCCACGTGCAAGTGAGCTGTGCATACATATACAGCACCAATAAATGACCGTGGAAGAGCCACTGGACTCTGGATCTACGTTTCCGCTCTGGCTACAGGCGCTTGTGGGGTAAATCGTGAATTCTTTGTCTCCCATCCCATTGTGTGAGATTGCCCAACATGACTTCTCCCGAAAACACTGTAGCATTCATCGGTAAGCATACAATCAAAACCTTGGGTTTCTCCAGAAGCTAACTCCAGAGACAGGCCTCGGAGTGATGGGCTACCCAATGGCCAAGAACTTGAGGAAGGGCCTTGGTTCCGACCAAACCGTCATCGTTTGTGACATCGACAAGGACACCATCGCTCGCTTCCAAGACGAGACCCGAGACGAAGGACCGGTGGGAGTCGTAGCCAACGGTTTCGAAGCCGCGGAAGCAGCGGTGCGCACACACTTCTCCAACCCCAGCCCAAACCACTGATGAAAAAAAAAAAAAAGCTCACTCCACCTCCAGAACGCGGTCATAACCATGCTCCCCGACGCCTCCGCCGTCGAATCCGTCTACCTCGACCCAACTACCGGCATTCTCGCCGGCATCTCCTCCGCCACCACCAGCCAAAGCAAACTCGTCATGGAATGCGGCACCATCGAAACCGCCACCATCCACGCCGTCTCCGCCGCCGCCTCCGCCATCGCCCCGTCCGCCACCTTCCTCGACGCCCCCGTCTCGGGCGGCCCGATGGGCGCCCACTCGGGCACGCTCGCCTTCATGGTCGGCGCCCCCTCCGCCCTCTCCTTCACGCACGCCACGCGCTCCTACCTCGCCCACATGGGCCACCCCGCCAACATCTTCCGCTGCGGCCCCGTCGGCGCCGGCACCGCGTTCAAGCTGATCAACAACTACCTGTCCGCCATCACCTCGCTCGCGGCGTCCGAGGCGCTCAACATCGGCGTCAAGGCCGGGCTGGACCCGAAGCTGCTGACGGACGTCATCAACGCGAGCGGCGGGCAGTGTTGGGTCACCAGCAAGGCGAACCCGGTGCCGGGGGTGCAGGAGGGCGTGCCGAGCGCGCGGGGGTACGAGGGCGGGTTCCGGTTGGAGCTGTGCGCGAAGGTTTTGGGGATGGGGGCGAGGCTTGCGGAGAGCGTGGGGGCGCGGACGGTGTTGGATGGGCCGACGATGGGGGCGTTCGAGGAGGCCGGGAGGGATGAAAGGTATCGGGGGAGGGATGCGCGGGTGGTGTACAAGTGGTTGAGCGAGAGCGAGCGGAAGTGATGGCGGTGTATGCGCTGGGACTGATGGCGTTGGGATGTCCTTTTTTTTTTCTTACTTTCCTTCCGGTTTGTACATACGCTCTTGCTCGGTGGGTATGATCGCAATGCTTCCCTCTTCTTCCGCCCTACCCCGCCTCCAGCATGTCCGCGTATATATTCAAAGAGCTCCCAATCACATCCACCAACGCCCACGTCTGCGCGCCCCTGAATATCGTCGCCCACACCCTCAACACCCCCGCATTCAGCCTCCTCATCATCCGCGGGTCCCCCAAGGCGACCCCCTCCCCCTCCCCCTCCCCCCGCGCCACGGCAAACTCCGTCTCGTCCAGCATCGTCCAAACGAGCCCGACAATCCTCCTCTCGTCCTCGCTCAGCGGCGGCTCCGGCCCCTCCACCGCCACCGCATCCAGCCACTTGCTCAGCAGAAACGCGCACTCGAGCGAACAAAGACTGTGCTGGATGCTCCACACGAACGTCTGCGTGCGGGCCACGAGCCGCACGCCGATCTTCACGGGTATGCTCAGCGCGTGCGCGCTGTGCAGCACCGCGCGCACCAGCTTCGGCGAGCGGCGCAGCGCCGGCGTCCAGTCGCGCAGCGCGCGCGCGACGGCGCGCGGGTCGCGCGTGTCGAGCGCGCGCCCGGGCCCGGTGTCCATGTTCAGCCGGATGTAGGCGAGGCGGAGGAGGGCGGTGCTGTTGAAGGCGACGGGCCCGTTGGGCGAGAGCGGGTCGAGGGAGGATTCCGGGTTGCGCTTCCAGCCGAGCTGCCAGTTGCGCAGGGCGTGCTCGAGGGCGGTCACGTCTTCGGGGGACAGGTCGCCCGGTGCGGACGAGGCGGAGGAGGAGGGAGGGGGGGATGATGTCGTGGCGTCGCCGAAGCGGCAGCGCGCGGTCTGCCGCGCGAAGAATATGTGTTGGATCAGTGCGTGGATGAGGATGTAGTTGCCCAGCGACGAGTTCCACTCGGTGATGTCGCGGCCGCCGCGCGAGAAGAGGCGGCGCAGCGCGTCTTGGAAGTCCGTCGTCGTCGGCGCCGCCGACGACGACGACGATGAGGACGACGGCCCGGCTGCTGATGTGGCGGTGGTGGTGCGTTTGCGGGCTTCTTGCCACTCGGCGGCGGATGCGGCTTTGAACTCGGCGGCGCTGGAGGGTAGGCGCATCCTGAGCTCCGAGTTGAGGATCAGCGGCGGGATGTTGTACACGATGCAGTGCAGGTTGAAGAAGCAGAAGACGATGAACTTTGTTCGCGTGCGCGATTCCTGTCGCGTCCACTCCTCCCAAGTGATGTCCGAGGGGTACGGCGAGCTGCTGAGACCGTCGTCGCGGACGAGCGTTGCCAGGATGCTTTGGATGGCGAGGGCTTCGCGGAGGATCTCCTTGTGCTTGGCCCACGTTGCCATTGCCATCAGCATCAGCAGAGCCTGGGCGGTTTGCATGAGGTCGGCCTGGGGCGCCGGCCGCTCGAGCTCAGAGACCAGCCTGAGTGCGCCGTTTGTCGGACTGGCTCGATTTGAATCATAGCGGAGGTTCGAGGGGCCGTGCAAAGTCGATGCTGGTGCTCCCCAGAGCGAACCGTCCGAGTTCGAATCTTGGTTGGAATAAGCCATGCCGGCATCTCTCCTCCTAATACGCTGGGATGCGATGGCTCGAGCTGTGTGAAACAGTTCAACCCCCTTCTCTCCCTCGAAGCAGTATTGAGCCCCAACAGCTGCGAGTGCCAGGAGTAGCTCCACGCAAGTATTCTCTACAGTCATCGTGGGGATGTGGAGAAAGGGCAGGTGCTCGTGGAAACCGTTGATGTAAGCGCCGATATATCGAGACAGTGCAAGCCGTGATGGTAGCCGAAAATCAGAAGGAATTACGGATGAGAATTCTGCCATCCTGCTTAGTATGTCTTGTCTGTCCAGGTTCGAAATATTGGAGACTGGTCGCGAGTTCGCGGGTCGGTGACGCTGTTCCGAATGCTGCTCCTCGGGCTGAAGTGACGGCAAACGAGACCCGAACCGTGAGAAGGAGGTTGGATCTTCGAGGTTATGGCTTTGACTAAACATCGGGTGTGCACGTGGCCCATTCTGCGTCTCATGCTCTGTTGAGTTCAAAATGGACTCGGGAGAGAAGAACGGTACTGGCTGTTCCGCGGTAATGGTCGACGAGAAGCGGTATGACGATAACGGCTCGTTTTCCAGAAAAGCGGCCAGGCTATCCAGAGTCTCCGAAAAGTCTGCATCTGCCGACGGCGCTGCAGCGTCACCGACACAGTTTGCAGATGCTGGAAGCACATCCACTTGGGCCAGGGGCTCCAAGTGCTCTGAGTTTATGCCAGGGGTAACTCCGAAGGTCTGTGGGGAGGACGCAGCCAGGGCATCTTGGAAGGCGCTTTGCTCTGCAGCAAACGACAACGCTGCCAATGGAGAGTGGAAGTTCGTTTCCATTGGCATCTGTGGCATGTTTACAGAAAATGGCGAATTACCCAGAGTCACATTTGGTGAATTGGAACGGCCGTCACTTGTTGCTTCTTGGCTATCACCATCTTTGATCGAGGCAATCCTCACCCGTTTCTCATTTTTCCGAGGCTGACTGACATCGTCTGAAGAATCCGCCTTGTCTTTGGCATACTTCCGTTTGGGGGTGTTTTTGTTATGTGAAAGCCGCTCATGGCGAATGAGGAGGTCACTGGACGACGTCAGTCAGCAAGGGCGTATCAATCATCTGATTGGCGCTCTACCTTCTCGTGAAACGAGAATCACATTTGTCGCAGAAAAACGGTTTCTCCTGTGTATCTATTGGGATTGGTTAGAGATGGCTCGGCGACATTCAGATGGGGCTTTGTTTACGGGTTCTCTCGTGGCGCTGCAAGTGTTCCAACCGGGCAAAAAGCCTCTGACACCGGCTGCACTGGAACCGCTTCGGCTTCTTTGGTGTCGGCCGAGCCTCGTCATGCCCAGCCGCCCCCTCAAGCAGGTCCGATGGGGGCATATCGAGGCTTCGGCTGGGGGGTATCACACGCGTTGTGGGAAGCGGCTGAGGCTGTTGTTGGAGAGGAATGCGGAGATGCGGGGAACGATAAGTAGACGAGATAGACGGAGGGGTAAGTATTGCTCCCCCGCCTCGGCAACGGCCATACTTGCACATGTGGAATCCTCAACTTGTTAAATTTCTATGGAAGAGCGAGTTTTCAGTTTTACTTCCAGCCAGAAGCCCAGGTAGAGCTGTCTATGCCACCTTCTTCCCCAGCTCCCTCGCCATCTCGCCCTTCTCAGCCATCTCATCCAGCACCTTCTCGGCAGTCTTCATCGCATCCACGCCCGCCGGCACGCCGCAGTAGGTCGTGCAGTGCAGGATCGCCTCGCGGATCTCCAGCTCCGTGAGCCCGTTGTTGCGCGCCCCGCGGATGTGCACGGCCAGCTCGGGCGCGCGGTTGAGCGCCATGAGCATGCCGATGTTGAGCAGGCTCCGCTGCTTCCTCTCCAGCCCCGGGCGCGTCCAGGCGTAGCCCCAGCACCACTCGGTGGTGAGTTCCTGCCCCGGTTTGGAGAACTCGGTCGAGCCGTTGGCGAGGGCTCGGTCGACGTACGTGTCGCCGACGACGCTGCGGCGCATCTTTAGGCCCTCTTCGAAGAGCTGCTTGTGCAGGGTGTCGAGCTTTGGATCTGCGCTCATGGTGGCGTGGTGCTTTGTTGTGGGTTGGTTTTGATTAAGTGTTGATGAGATGAGTTAGATGAAGTTCGATTCGACGCCGTGGAAAGACTGTGAATATCGAGACTCAGTCTACAATACCTTTTCGAAGCTTGCCTTGATATTGATTGGAGCTTGGGGAATTCAACCGATGACGCGGGGTCTGAGGGGCCTGCGGGGTTACCTACCCCAACCCCCACCTTCGACTCTGACGACACAGCGAGTGACAAGAGAATTCGGCCCTCTGCAGAGACTGCTATTTCATCCTACCTGGGTAGTGGAATCTAATGTCTAGACACCTTTATTTATATTCACTTCCAGACATTGGATTTAACTACCTACGTAAGTTGGATATAATATCTTGGGCGGAACAAGGTAGAGAGGATCAAATTCTCTTGTCACCCGCTGTGACGATAGGCGATACTCCTGCTGTGCTCCAAATACTTTTCTAACGTGCGTCAGGCATCATCTCTCGCTGTGATTCTCGTTTCCTGATACGGAAGACTCAATCTTGTGAGGGGTTTGCGGGGTAGGTTTGGGAGCGGGGCTGCGACAACAGCATTGTTCTCCGGCAAAGCATCACCCAGTAAGCTATACATTGTTCGTATGTACTTTTGCAAAATTCTCCTTCCAGCGTCCCGCAATGGCATCATCCTCCACCGACCAAGCGACGCTGAAAGACCGGTTTGTGAATGAGCTGGGCGAAGATGCACTGGACGAGGGCTGGCAGAGCGTCTTGCAATTGAATCCGGAGCTTTTCAAGGCCAGTCTCAACCTTCGATCTGTGCCACGGAAGAAGAGATACCTGCCGCTCAAGGTGCAGCACCTCATATCAATAGCGGTCGACAGCGCATCAACCCACCTATACGTCCCGGGGATCCAAGCACACGTCAAAGAAGCCTTGAAAGAGGGAGCGACGGTGGCGGAGATCATGGAAGTGATCGAATTGACGAGTACGCTCGGTATCCACGCTTGCAACATCGGCGTGCCGCTGCTTATTGAGGTGATGAAGGAAGAGGGGATCTACGAAAAACACCCTACGGCAGGAGCACCGTTTGACGAACGCCGCGAGAAGCTGAAGGCGGACTTCACTGAGAAGAGAGGGTATTGGCATCAGTTCTGGGAAGACTTTTTGAAACTCGACCCGGACTTCTTCGAGGCGTATGTTGATTTCTCTACCGTTCCGTGGACGAAAAGCGTCGATGGATCCGAGAAGGGAGCGCTGGAGCCAAAGGTGAGTCTGACGGTTCTTCGCCGCACTTCTGCTGCTCACGCCTTATCAGATCAAAGAGCTGGTCTACTGCGCCTTCGATTCAGCGGCAACGCACCTATACCAGCCAGGACTGAAGCTCCACATGAAGAACGCCATTGGATACGGCGCGACGCCAGAAGAAATCACCGAGGTTCTTGAGATCGCGACGCTTTTGAGTCTGCACACAGCCCACACCGCCGTACCGATTCTTGCTCAAAACATCAAATAGCTTTCTATTCACCACCGTAGTAACCTAAATCCCAATTTGTCTCCTATCAAATGATATATCTGAAATCCGGCGCTCGGTCAGTGTACTGTTCTGGCGGAACAGCAAGCCCGTCTGCCAACGCCTTATCTTTCCATGCTTCCCTCCGCTTGTAGATAAGTCTCACGACCCACCACATGCACCAAGCGAAAGCCAGACAACCAAGTGACCAGCCGTGGCCGAGGAAGAAACGCGGTGCGGCGTTCGTCTGGTAGATTTGCCCTGCCACAACACCGCCGATGTTTGTGAGCGTAAGCAGAATCCCGAGACTCGCCGCTCGTTTCCCATCGGGCGCACAGTTCCCAGATAGCCAGGCGCTGCTTCAAATTAATCAAAGATCCTCGTGGAGAGGGAGACGCCGGACACTTACATATTTCCACCGGTACACAGGAAGCACGCGGTTGCGATCAGGTACGTGGCGAAGTATTGTACGCCAGCCGAGACGGGTGCAAGGCAGATGGCGTATCCTGCAATGCCGAATGGAGCGCAAATGATCAGAGGCCAGAAGCGTGTTTGGTATCTGTCGCTGAGGAACGCCCCGACCGCGTACACTATGGCGCCCCAAAGGTTTACTGTGAAGCTCTCAGATGACGAACATGGCCCATTCGATAGTGAAGGATCTTACCGGGGATAACCAGGTACTGTGCCTGGACAGTGGAGTAGTGGAATCCGTTCTTGATGATTATGGGAAGGAAGGTTCCGAAGCCTACAAGGTGTCAGTATTGAAGTAACTCTGTGGTCGCAGTCGCACACTAACCGTATAGAATGGTCACCACAGCTATCTGTATCAGGCCATGGACCCAGCTCTTGATATCGCTTGCTGCCTCTTTGATATCCTTCTTCCCGTAATGTCCGGAGCCGCCGCTGTATGCCTCCATGTGCTCCGCCCGTTGCTTCATGAGAGCCTTGTCTTCATCGTTGAGGAAATATGCTGTCTCATAGTTCTTTGGTACCACGAAGATGCATATCCCCGCCCACAAAACTGTGATGATGCCTTCGATGATATAGAGCCTGTCAACTGTCAGGTGAATCTTCCCGTGGGTCGAATTGCTTAGGAAACTTACCATCGCCACCCTGGATACCCGGAAACGCCGTCCATGTACAGTATCGCCCAAGCCAAGAGACCACCGAAAGCGCCGGAGAGAGCAGATGCAACTACGAAGTCATCAGTAACAGTGATATCTGCACGCTTCGAATCATTATCACTTACTGAAGAGAAAAGACACTCGTACGGCCAACTCTTCTCGTTTATACCAGTTGCAGAGAAACAGCGTCATAGATGGGAAGAGGCAACCTTCGAAAAACCCCAGCAGTATGCGTGTGACAACAAGTGAAGCAAAGCTATGGACGAAGCCCGTGCAGAGGCAGACCACCCCCCAGCAAAAGGTTATTGTTGGTATGACGCGATTGAATTGGAGTCTTTTGACGAGTATGGAAGTCGGAAACTCGGCGAGGATGTAGAATATGTAAAAGACAGAGACGGCTGTCTATCGCCAGGTCAGCGAGATCCTCAAGAAGATGCAAGAAAATTCCTGCTTACGTTTAGCTGAGATCCTTTGAGTCCAATGTCTTCGGCCATTCCCTGGGTGGCGGCGAATCCGATGTTGCCTCGATCCAGGTAACTGATCAGCATCAAAAGCATCATCACAGGCGCGATGAAGCAATCCAGCTTTCGAACGAGAGCCGCCTCGGTTTTGTTTTGCACCACTACTTGCACGGAGTCATCGTTGACGTATTCCTGGCACTCGGCGCCAAGCTTCTCATCGTCGACGGAGGAGGCCATGGTTGTAAGATATTGTCTGGGTGCGATGAAGCGGTGGATCACACTCGGAAGTTTCAAGTTATGGGAAACTTTAGGTCTATTACTCCGATTGTTCAAGGCTGCTTCGTTTCTCGACCCAGGTCGAGTGTCAAAACCGCGGGGAAACGGTGGCGATCTGGATTCGCGGGGAGGACAACGGTAGGTAAGACCTATCAGTTCCCGAAGGTTGTAAGACCCCAGAATGCGGGGAAGTGCGACAACAACCATGCAACCCCCGCTTGTCGAACCATCTTGGGCCAACATAAGAGCACCTCAGATAACAATTCTAAGAAGTTGTCTTGCGCCAGAAAGCGTCGCCAGTACTACTGCTTCAAGTTCCGCATTCTCGTCCTCGGAATATATATAACAATTTACGAGCTGGTCTCGCTTCATCGAGCATTCTACTGAGAAATCAAAGCCACGCTTTTCAGGCATCTGCACTGCACGAACCTCCGGATCTCGAACAGCCTGCGGGACACGGGTACTCGGGATTGTACTGCCACAGAAAGTACGGGTCGGTCTCGTTCGTCAGGACTTCTCCGACCAGCCTCGATTGAGATGGCAGGTCGAACGACTGTCGGAATATTTCAAGCGAGGCCACCCGGATCTGGCCCCACCCCTGCGCCACCAACGTGTCGATGCTGGTGCCGTAGATGTACTCCTTGAAGCCCGCCCACCGGATGGCGGACGCGCACTGCGTTTCGTCTGAGCATGGCGATACTTTTTTCGGAAATGCAAAGGACCTCGCTTCGACGTACCATTGGGCAGCTCTCGGCATTCGTGTAGAGGCTCAGCTGGGAAAACGCGTCCAGCGCCTCGCTCGCGTTCAGCTTGTACGGGCCCTCCGGATCCGTCAGGACAGCCGTGCAATTGGTTATAGCGGCCATTTCCCTGCAAAGGAGTGTCAACAAACTGCTTCAAGTTGCAAAATAGTGGAGTCCAAGTTCATACCCATGAAGCGTGGGATTCCCCGTCTTGCTGTTGGCGTTCGCGCCGATGCAGACAAGCTCGCCCAGCCCGTCCGCGGTGTGATTCACGATGGCGGTGCCGAAAGCGGCGAACGGGCACGGCGATCCCAGATCCGCGAGGGCGGTGTTGGCGCGACGCATCCAGTGGGCGCGCGTGCTGTGAGGAATGCCGTTGATGGAGAGCTGCGGCGCGGCGATGACGTCTTGCTTCCCAACGCCGACCGGGTACCCGGCGGACGCGATGCCGGCGAGCAGGCATATTAGTGGGGCGAGACGAAACATAGTTTTGAGGCGGGGTTGGGATGGAATGGAGGGTGGGAAATATGTAATGGTGGGGTGGGGAAATATGTAGGAAGGAGGAATGGTAGCACAGCCCTTTGACCGCGATAAGAGTATTACTGTTGATGATGTGCAAACGTCCTGATTTTCGAGATTTCACAAGATTCCGCCTCGGGAGATTCTTGATAGCGATCGGCATTGTCTTCGGTGGTCCCGATCAAACAAGCTTTTCAACATCCAAAGGTTCCTATCTACATGAATTCGGGTTCGGACTACCTGTTGCACCGATGATGATCGAGCAACTCCCTACCTAAGCCAGTTCAGTTGTTATTTGGTACATGTATTCAGGACGAAACACGAGGGGACTATTGCTTTCGGCCCAAAACATTCGTGGTCCAATTCATGAGACGGAAAACATCATAATGGGAACTGAGCAGCAGAACATATGAAGGCGATGGCCGAGAGCCCATTCTTCTCCCTTGGTTGAGCTTGCTCACCCCGCAACGTGATCATTGAGCACTACCTAATCCCGGTCTTGGAACGAAAATGCCGCTTACGCCATGCACCAAGATTGCACCCGACGAAACCCCCCACTTTGGCATGCGTTCCCTGGCCATCCATCTGCCGTGACAAGACGCGCCCTTTCTCCTCCGCACATTCATCTCGACACCTGGCTGTTGGTTCTGCCCAGTCCACACTTTACCACCACAGCGCCATAGCCATCTCATACGCTTGAGGTCATTTCCGCCATCAAGGACGGGTGAGAATTGGACATCGCATTACTTAGCATGCAACTCGGCAGAGAATGCTTAACTATCCCAAAACTTCTCTGCGTGTTTCATCAACTGCTCGAGAACTGGTCAAAAAGCGGGTATGATGGGTTGGAAGGCATGCTGTCAAATTGGGATTCTAAAGGACCATTTGATTACTGCCGTGCTGGCACCCTTCCAAATGTTCAAAATCAGACATGCATATGCGTTTGTCCAGCATATGGTGCAACGCGGGTGGGGTTGTCGGTGTGGAAAGAATCGGTTCCGGACAAATGGTCGTTTGTAGGAAGGAAAGAAGGACTGGACTTGGGATTACCACAATTTACCGAACGCGCTGGAGATGCTTTTATTGTGTCAACCGGCAGAACAACGATCTATTAACGAAACACCCTCAAGCTTTAACATTCGCATAGCTGAGAGCACGCATGCTCTCCACTACTCTCTATCTTCGAGCCAATCCCCAAGACCTTCACACACGGCAAAGCCACCCTTTGCCATCCCTACAGCCCCGTCTCCCCCGACGGCGCAACGTAAGCCTCCGTATGCGTCGCGCTCGCCGACCCATCCGTCCCGAACCCATCCGTCACAACAACCTTCCCCTCCGCGATATCCAAACCATTCACCGCCCGCCTAAACAGCTCCAGCGTCGCCTTCGGCTGGTAGAACGGCGTCAGATGGCCCGCGCCGTACAGCCGCGTGAAGCTGAGCCTGCCGTACTCCCTCGTGGCGCCGCGCTCGACGCCGTCGACGACGAACGGCGCGTAGCCGGCGGCGGCGAAGCGCGCCGCGTGCGCGTGGTCCAGCGCCAGCGACACGGCCTCGCCGCCGAGCCAGTTGGCGATGTAGTCGGCGTCGCCGTGCTGCAGCACCACGCGGACGCCCTTGCCGAGCACCTCCTCGAGGTCCCGCTTGAAGTAGGGGTACGCGGCGTCGCCCGTGCGGTCGAAGCCGAGGGTTACGTTGAGGTTCGAGTACGTGTAGTTGACGCTGACGCCGAGCGCTTGCTGCGTGCTTTCCAGGCCGAGGAAGTCGACCCAGTAGTCTGCGGGGGCGGGCGGGCGGGCTTGGTTAGCTGGGAGGGAGGGAGACGTGGGGAGTGGGCGTGGGCGGTGGTTTGCTCACCTGGCAGGTTGAAGTCTCCGGCCGGCGAGCGGATGTCCTGCGGCGATCGCCCGCTGAAGTCGTAGTACGGCTCCTCGACGAAGTTGTAGCAGGCCGTGGCGGCGGTCGAGCAGAAGCGGTAGGTGTCCTGGTTGGTTGGATCGGCGGCCAGGCCGGCCGCGCACTCGTCGAGCTGGCCGCGGCATCCTCCGGGCGTCTCGTACGCTTGCTTCATGAACTTGTACGTGGTGTCGTTGACCGCCTTGATGCCGTACGTGTTGTTCACGGCGAACTCGGGGTAGTACTCGGACTGGACCCGCTCGTCTATGAGGCCGCTGATGATGCCGAGCGTGTCCATGACCATCGGGTAGCCGGAGATGGAGCCGTTCTGGATGGCTTCGTTCTGGTCGGTGAAGTATCTGTAGAAAGTTGGGCCATCTACACACACAAACAGTTTCTGTTAGTGAAAAGAGGTTATCGCTGCGGAAGGAGATCACAGACAGTGGCCGCCGTATTGCTGTGTCCATAGGTTGAATGTTCTGTTCGAGAGCCTTGTGTCTTTTGAGTCTTCAGCCACCCCCAGAAGAGATTGGATGATATGCCAAGCGCCACTCGCCGCAATCTCGGTGGTGTTTGTGCGATTAGGGTCAACTTGCGCCCAGCGTCCTTCGGGGTCGTCGTTGGAAGCGGGGCTCACGGCGCCTGTAAAGTTGTTGTAGTCGCCTTCCACCGTGCTCTCGTAGGAAAAGCCGACTCCAACAGGCTGGGAGAGATACAGTACGTTGGAGACCTCGTTCCATGAGTAAGGATTCCATTGGGTCTTGAGATCCTCTGTGACATTGCATGGACCATTCTCGAGGAATAGACCAATGAGCGAATCGCTACCCGGGCCTCCGTTGAGCCAGCTTTTGTTGACGTCAGTGGCAAATTAACGTCTAAGGGTGGAAGGTACATACAGCGTCATGGGTTTGTTCTTCGGGTCATCGCGAGCCGAGAAATACCTACACAGTTGTTAGACCAAGCTAAACACGAGGCCTCTATGAAGAACGTTTGATGCGCACCAAAAGAACATGTTTGTTTTGTTGTCCAAAGTGACATAGCCGGCATAATCCTCCACATTGGCTTTTGTCTCGCAAATGCCATGTTTGCCGGGCTGCTTGTATGTGACCTTTGCACCCTGTGGTGAAATCCGCTCTTGTATTCCGGAAGGCTTACTGGGGACCTGGCGTTTTTCGGCTTGCCAGAAATGGCTTCTGGCATGAATGGTGGGGCAGTTGAGAGCCAAGGCCACGGCAACGAGATTGAAGACGTGCATTGTAAGTGCTGACGTGTCGCTTTGGAAGCGGGTAAGGGCTGGCGGGTTCACGAGGGTGTCTCGGCTTCTTGAAGCATTCGTGGCTTTCTGCCATGGTAGCACAAAGGGCGGCGCTCCTGTTCACGGTAGCGCATTCCTATGTGCTTTGCTGTCTCCTTGTTTGTACAACGACCAAGTAAGCCTCACTTTTGTAAGCCACATGCTTAGAATGCAAAAGGAATCCGTGTCGTTCGAGTAGGTGGCAGGGAGAAGAGCACCGGTCAGTGTTGCTGAACATTTCTTCAAAGTAGCCATGTTACATCGGAAGAGTGGCATCGAGTACAAACAAGCTCTAAAAACGGTCATCCCTTCGATGGCCCCCGGTTTCGGTACCTGACTTCTTGGTTACATGTGATGGATCGGGGCATTCTTGTACTTGAAGTGGGAATCCGCTATGTGCCCCACGATCACCTTCGCGCTTAATCTTTTTGTCAGCCCACTGATCACCTTATTACCTCCGATCATCTGCTGTCAGACTTCCCTACGACATGGAACCTTCGCACATTTCGTTCACATGTTGCATCCGAAGTGATGATCCAGCGCCCCTTTCCCGGATGTCGATCGGAAAATCGGAATCACGACGGGTCGAAGTGGATTCTTAGGTGAGGGGTAAGTTGAAGAAAGTTGATGTGGAACGTCGGCTAGCTGAAGTACCAGTAAAGGTAACGGAGGGGGTAACATTTTCCTCCAGCTGTGTTAGCATCGTCGTATCGATCGAGGATGCACCACACCCGATAGCCAGGTCCGTAGGCCATGGAGTATGGCGAACCTGGGTTTGAACACTTTGGGTTACATATATGCAAGCTTCGTTAGAGCTTAGAGTTTGTTCGTGGAACCATTGTGCCTGCATAAGGGTGCTTGATGATGATCGCCACTTCAAGGTTATGGTGAGCATCAGCGACTGCAAGGTCTTATCAGTGTTCTTCTTTAGAGCTGCATGCAAGGAGCAGGCCGTTGATGTTAGTGAGGTCACTGCAGAATTTTCGGTTGATCGCTGCCTCACATGATCCTCGGAGCCATGTGATATATGTATGAGCAAGACAACATCCTTGGGTTGTGTCGGCCGATAACGGGGCATTTTCAGATTGGCTTAGCTGGTTTCTTATTGACTTCTTGAGTCTATGTACTGAATACGAACGAGCCTTTGGGACTTCAGTGTTGCACCGCAGCATTGTCAAGTATGGCTCCGCCAGCACTTCGCTGACAGGCAACATACTGACAGTGCTTCACAATTGTTCTTCCATGACGACAAAGTTTTCAGGCATGAACAGTCATTTTTGAGAATCGAATTCATGCAACAGTTATGTGACGCCTCCACCCTGCTGAGCATCGTCAGGCAAGGGGAATTTACAGAGAGGTATATCCACCATTTTGGCAGCGCATCTTGGTCAGCACCCACTCTAGTGATTCCGACGCTCGTCTCTGTTCCCGCCATACGCAGCAGTAGGGAAGCGGCCTTCGCGGTCTGGCAGGATTGGTCCGCGGCGACCGCCGCCACCACCGTGTCCACCACCGTGCCCACTATGCCGCCTACCGCCATGGCCTCTACCATGGCGCCTGCCACCATGACCTTCACCATGACCACCATCGGGGAGATAGTAGTAGACTCTATGGCGTACATCGCCGCCGCCACCGCCGCCATGACCCATCGGAGGGCCGACGGCCCAAGGCGGCGGGAAGAGAGCCCAAGGCGGAGGTGGAGGGGGAGGATAACCGCGGAATGCCCATGGCGGCGGGGAAGGAGTGCGATAGGGTGAATACATGGAATAAGGAGGGGAGCCGGGCGAAAGAGGGGGTGTGCCGAATCTGGGAGGGGTGCCAGGCGAGGGCGGGACACTACCGGGATCGAGATATGGCATGGTGAGGCTTCTGGTTTTGGTGCGGGGAGGAGGTTTGTGTTGATGAAGCTTGTTGCGGGTTGTGTTGGTTTGGTTTGCTTCGTGTGTTTCGTACCCGATATTTATGTGTTCTTCTGCTTTTTCGAGAGGTGGTAAAATAGGTGGCCAGCGAAGCGGAGCTACGGAGCATGCTTTGAGCAGATCATATGCTTTCAGGAACGGGTTCTTATTCAGCATGTGTCACTGGATAACAATGAAGTCAATGGTGGTTGCAACACAAGCTCTGCAGGTCGGCACCTGGAATCTTGCAGAGTTTGGATGTACACCAGAGCCATGTGATTTAAAGCAATGTTCCGTGGCAGTCCCCGTATATACAATGACGTCGTGAACGGCATGATCCTTGGGAGAAGTCCCTTGCAGGGCGGCCAGGACCTGTGATACTTGCAGCTGGCTCCGAATCGTTGCCCGTGGATGCAGAGGTTCATAAGAAGCCATCGACTCTTCATGGTGCGTAGGACTGTAGAGTTGTAGAGGTGCCAATGAGAGTACACCAGCTATAAGGTCTGAGTGACAGCCGCCTCAAACTGCCTTGAATGCCACTTATCATCACTGCGCGGGATACATGGCTTTATTTAGTATATCCCTTGATGATTTGACTTCACTATTGCTTTTTGTTGATAAAGAATTTTTTTTAAACTGACTCGATTGGTTGTGTTGCCGTCGTCAAGCCATGTTGTGGTTTCTTGAGTGCTGGATGACCAATTCTCAAGAAGAGTCTATCCAGCTCAGCGCCGGGTAACCTCTCGGCAGCGGCCATGATGTCGCGGGGCCGCCCGAAAACGCGGGGGCTTCGGCCGGGAAACCCGAACAACTATAATTCCATTCACTTCGACAATGCCTTGTTCATCTATTGCGTGTCACATACGGAGCCACCTTCGCCATACCGACAGAGATCTCCGACTTCAGAAGTCTGCCGGCTTGTCGCTATTGAACGCTTCCATTGAGGTTGAGAAGCTCTCGCGATGAGCGTCCCCGGCCGCCAGCGACTCGCGTGCGATGAATGCACAAGGAAAAAGGTCAAGTGCGACAAAATTGTCCCCTGCACTAACTGCACCAAAAGGTGAGGTTTCATGCTACCAGATTGCGAGCAAGGATGAGCGACATTGACAAAGGCTCAGAGGCCTCCAAGATGTGTGCTCACGCAATGGAGAGACATCCGTCAACAACAAAGCCAGCGGAACGAGTGATCAAGCGGCGCTGATCGCGTCTTTATCAACAAGACTAGCCGAGCTGGAGAACGCCGTGAAGGAAATCAGAGATGCGCCCAGCCAAATCGAGCACGCTTCAGCTCGGCCGACAGCCCCGTTCCAGCTCGCGGATGCTTCTCCGGTTTCCCACTCGCCGCTAGATGCACTATCTACGTCAGCATTATACAGTACTGGCTCTCCCCCGTCGGAAACAATTCATGGCGTTGATCCAATAAACAATCCAATGGCCGCAGATTCGGAGACCGCCTCCATTCTGGAATTCCTTGCATGGGGCCGGAGGAGACCAGATGGCCATGTCACCCTGACGGGCATAAATACGCAAATGGCACCGAATGACATTGAGGATGGTAAGCACGACAAAGACTTTGGAGATGACATATTTGGGCATGGCTTCCAAATCGCTGCTATTCAGTTGCTTCTACCCGGCCGCCAGCAAATCGACGAACTGGTCAGATACCACGAAGATTCCATCCTCTGGTATCACGGTTCCTTCTTTCCTCCAGAATTCCGAAAGCAGCTCAGTTATTTCTTCGGTGTTCATGGAGGCAGTGTCGATAATCGAGGAGTCAATTTGCAATGGCTGGCCTTACTGTTCTCCATTCTCGCCGGCAGCATGTGCTGCGCTCCACGCCATCAAGTCAGAAGTTGGGGGTTCCGAGATGACGAGAAACTCACTCTTTCCCGACAATGGCATAGGGCGGTCATTGTTTGCCTCAACGCCGGTGACTACATGTCCCATCACCAGCTGTACAGCTGTGAAGCAATCGCCACGCTGACCGTTTCCTCCCACCTTCTTGGACAATCCAACACCCAGCCTATTCTTCAAGCGGCAGCAGTGCGAATAGCCCAATCACTTGGTCTACATCGCTTGAAAGACAATGCTACGGGTACCGCGGCTGAGCGCGGGCGGCGGGTCTGGTGCCAGCTTTGCATCCAAGACTGGTTCGGGACACCCTTTTCGGAGCCTTACAGCATCAACCCTCTTTACTGCGAAACCCCGAAGCCAACAAACTGCCACGACGATGCTGCAGACCCACTTGCGGACTGCGTTCCTACACGTATTGGATACCCGCGGTTTTTGCTTGACATCGCTCGCCTCATGCCGCAGCTCCAGGACGGCATCGCATCGTCCAATACGATATTCACCAAGTACCGGCAAGTTCTCAAATACGATAAACAGATGAGGTCGTTGGGCACTACACATAGGCCGAGCTTCATCTCCTCCCATGTCCCGATTGACCCGACATGGCCCCGTTGGGTGCCTTGGGCAAGACGAAGCCTGACTATCAGCTCCTCTCACAAAATCATCATGATCCACAGG
Source organism: Diplodia mutila (assembly GCA_022560015.1). NCBI lineage: Eukaryota > Fungi > Ascomycota > Dothideomycetes > Botryosphaeriales > Botryosphaeriaceae > Diplodia > Diplodia mutila. The sequence continues at coordinate 218,811 of JAFISB010000009.1, forward strand.
CAGTTTCTCGGGTCCAGTTTCACTAGCGCTCCCTTCAAATTCACCCGTCAAACGTGTATTTTAGCAGCGAAGACAATCCTTAAAGAGCAAAAGCAGATGTGTGATCCGGACGCGCCACACTTGTGGATCCATGATGCCTTCATCGTCACAGCATGCGTAAGTACACAGCTCTCCAACTGCTTGTACCATTTCCCCCTGGCCTCCCATACCTGTTTTGTTATTCCAGAGTGATTACAAGGCTTGGGTATTAGTGCACACGAGGACACCAGACGTGGACCCATGTACAAACCGAAGGGACGCTGACATATTCTAGATAACTCTCTGCTTAGATATCTTCTACAGAGATCCCAATGATTCTGAGTCCACCGAGCATCGTCATATCGTAGAAGAAGCCTTGGGTATTCTCGAAACCATCGAAGACAGCATGATAGCCCAAAGAGGAGTCCATCTCGTATCGTTACTTCTTGCGGAGGGACGAAAGGTTTCTTTTGGGGCTTTCGAAAACACAAACAAACGCAAGGCATCGGAATTAGACTCCACCGGCAGTGCCAAAAGACCACGGCACTTCGACGTGGAAGCGTTCGTCGAGACTTTCTACGAAGACACCCGGCACTCAGCCAGTTCACCTCCGAGTACGGAATCCACAGCAAGCGTAGCGACCGCTCCGCAGAGTCCATACCAAGAGAATGACTTCCAAGCCGTAGAAAAGCCTTTAGATGTTGACGAGTCCTACACGCACCGGCTTCTGAGAGAAGCCGAAGATGGCGAACGTCCGAGGACCCGCACATCCAACGACATGCTGTCTCCCCGCGGTAACTTCGAAAACGTCAGTTCCTTCGAAAACCTGCTCTTCCTTGCGCAAACGTATAACCTTTGAATTGAACGGCCTGCTCTACAAATGCCTAATTCCCGCAGCAACCGCATCGCTTTTTCATCAACGTTCATGAAGAAAGATCCGGGACGACCCTTGCTTTTCATCTGGTCTTCGCCTCGAACTTCAGCAGATCCCCCGCGATGACCTCGTCCTTCTTCGCGAGCAGCTCGTCCGGGTCCCAATTCGCGCTGACCAGCCTGCCGTTCAACCACTGGAACCTGCCCGGCACACGCGTCAGCCAGACGAGGAAATGGCCGCACAGCTCCGGATCGTCGACGAGATCTGTCAAGCCGTCAGCAACCGCACCAGCTCAGAACTACGAGGAGAGAGAAAGAAAGACATAGAGAGAGAGAGAAGAAGAAGACTCACACTTCTTAAACGCCTCGGGCGCCGTCTCCACCGCCATCGCCGTCTCCACCGCCCCGGGATGCACCGCGACGGCCAGCAACCCCCTCGCGCCGAACTGCTCGGCGACATGCTCGACGACGCGCACCTGCGCCATCTTGCTGATGCAGTACTTGCTGTTCGCGATGACGCCGCGCCGTATACACCCGGCTATACTCCCGACGACCAGGAACGCCTTCCTCCCCGCCTCCGCCCCTCCCCCTCTCAGCAGCAACGGCACGAAATAATGCGCCGCGTGATACGTCCCCAACGCATTCACCGCGAACGCCCGCGCCCACTCCCCGTCCCCCGCATCCCCCTCCGTCACCGCCGTCTCCACGTGCCCGGAGTACCCCGCGTTCACGACGACCGCGTCGAGCCTCGACGTGCCGCCGCCGCCGCCCAACACCTCCTCCCCCACCCACCCCGCCAACGCCCGCACGCTCGTCGGGCTCGCGACGTCGCACTCCCGCACACGGACGTCGCACCGCGGGTTGACGCGCCGCACGCTCTCCGCGACGCCGGCCAGCTGGTCGAGGTTGCGGGCGGCGAGGACGAGGGCGGCGGCGCCCGCGCGGGCGTAGGTGAGGGCGACGCCGGCGCCGATGCCGCGGGAGGCGCCGAGGACGAGGACGGTGGAGAGGGGTTGGTGGTGGGGCGAGAGGGCGGCGAGGAGGGTGCGGCTCGGGGTGGAGTGGGTTGTTGGCGTGAAGTTGTCCATGGCGGAGACGCGGGGGTCGGGGGCGGGGAGGGGGGTTGCGGGTTGGATTTCGTCGGTGGACATTCTTTCTGCTTCTTTTCTTTTTTGGCTTTCTCGAGATCTCTCGTCTTGGTGATGGGGGATGGGGGTCGCTTGGGGTCTGGTTGTTTGGGGGGTTGGAGTTGATCGGGTTGGTATGAATCGTGTGGTGACGAAGGGGAAACAGGTCGGTGAGATTGTAGTTGGCGACGAGTAGCTGTGCTTGGCGCCGTGTTGCTGCTCGTTGCGGTAGTTTCGCCCGTGTTTTATAGGTCAATGATGATGAGGGTGGCAAAGCTGAGACAGTGGTACTGCGTGCACATACCAAGACGACTCGGAGGATCGGACCACGCGCAAGCCCTTCTTATAGGTGACAAGTAGTAACATGAGATATCTGTAGTTGAGTTGCAAGACGTCAGCGAAGTGAGGGCGGGAGCAGGCATACCTGCCTATTCGAGTTTAGCGCCAGAATGGCATCACGATGAGCCATCGCTAGTAGTTATCTGACAAGACTGCATACCACCAATTTACAGCAAATCTGCCCGCGAAGAGGCTTACGCAGTTCTGCTCCGTATATAGCCGACTCATCTCGACCTCCTGCATCTGTCATCTTCCGAGTTTGCATAAGTCTGCCCGAGTTTCATCTACCATCAAACTCCCGAATCCGGACATCGAATCGCATCACTGCGGCAACGGGCTCTCACGACTTCTGCATCAGGTAAAGGCTGATCGTAACCAGGACGCGCAATCTTGTAAAGGCTAAGTGTGTCCTGAAACCTAACTTTGTTCGGCAAAGCTGCACCACGTCTGGACGCCTCGATACAGAGCCTCAGTTTCTGGTTCAGCTGGTCGCAAGCTTCGACAAAGCTTATTTGGTCGGAACCTGTAATGCGGTTGAGATTACAAGGACTGGTACCAGAAGTATATCTGCAGACACTTGACCGGTCCCTCTGCTGCGTGCGCCAGCGCCAGACCAGGATGGTTCCTTGTTTAATGCGACCGCCATGTCAAGTTCAGTCATCTCTGGAGCATCGCGTCGAAGTGAATCATATCAGTGCATGAATATCCATCAGAAACAGTCGCGAAGGTAAATGGTGGAGGAATGTGGAGTAAGAGTCACGAGAATGACGCTAGTCCAGAAAGGGGGTGCCGGTATCGGATTGCCGTTCAGGGTCCAGCACGCGAGTAAGCGGGGAGCCATAAGGCTGAGGTGGCGAGTCAGCCGAGAGCGAATGATTGTATTGCGAAAGTCTTCCGTCATGATACCGGTTGTGGCGCCAACGCTGTTCCTGAGGCTCTTCCTTAGTCTGTTGGATTTATCGAAGCCCGAGGAACCGCAGGAAGTTCATGCTGTAATCTTTCTCCGCGATGGCGAGCTTGTGGCAACTCTGGGAAGCGGCTACCGCAGCCCCGCGCGCCTGACCGGACTCGGTAACAACCAGCACTGGCCTTCAGGACCTGAGATGGAAGAATAGCGTCGACAGGAGCAGTCTGTATTCCCAAAACTTGCCATCAGACATGTAAATGGCACCATTGGGGCTTGCGGCGCGGCATGGTCGGCATTCGCTGCTGAATAATCGGCGTCGGACCGAGTCGCGCCGAGAAAGGCGGCAACGCTTTCGGGCTTTGTCGAGCACGCCATCCACACTGTTCCGTTTCTGGTATTCTCACCTTCGTCCGCTCGACTTTTCCACCAGCCATGGCGCGCCATCCACTGCTGACCGGGCCCGTGAGCCCATCCCGGCCCATTGATTGCTCAGCGATACCGGGCCTGGATTCTACTTTTTCTCCCCGCCACGTCCGCCTCCACCCACGCTCCAGCGCCATTCCTTTCTTTCTTGACGCGCAAGAAGACTCACCGCCGCTGCTGCTGGGCGCGTCGCTTGTCTTCTAACCGCGCGTTGCAATTTCTTTGTCTCTTGAGATACCACCCAAAAGTTTCTGTTTTCGCCCGCCCCGCGCTGCCGAATCATGCATCTCCAGCTGCCCGAGTCCGCCGGCCCTCAGGCTGAGCAGACCCAGCAAACCGCCCTCAAGCAGTTTGCCCAGAAGTCCTCGAACCTGCCCTTCGGCCAGCACGTCCCGCTGGCCTCCATCTCCGGCCCTACTTACCTGACCGCCCAGACCCTCGTCCAGCAGGTCGCCTACGCTCTCTCCGACAAGATCTTCGCCTACTCGCCCGAGACCTACGACTTGGACGTTGCCCTGAGGGAATGGCACGAGAAGGGCGAGCACAATGCCTTCGGATACAAGACTGGCGTCTCCGCTCTCGAGACCAGGACCGGCGCGGGCAACGTTGCTCTGGGATACATTTTCTCCAAGGACTTTGACCTGTCCAAGAGGCACATTCCTCAGGCAATCGTTGCCTCGTCCTCCACCCTGCAGCAGCTGAGGCCGGCTCTGGACCAGCTTTCGCTGCTCTACTCTGTCGCCAGCCCTCTGGTTGCCCATGTCGCCGCCGTCGACTACGCTGCCGGCTCCTCGTCTGGCTTGGTCACCGACTACTCCACCAGCTTCACTCTGGCCGAGGAGCTTGGCCTTGGTCTTGTGTCCAGCGCCTCCGCCTACGAGACCCAGCACATGTCTTTGTTCGCCACTCTTCTCGCCAGCGTCCTGCCTACCATCCACACCTACGATGGAATCACCGTTGGCCGTGAGACCACCCGTGTCGTTGATGTCATGGACAAGTCTGGCCTGATCAACAACTACAATGCGATCCTGAAGGCTACCTCCAGCGTCGAGGGCAAGCACTCCGACAACGAGGGCAGGGCAGTTCGTCTTCTCAAGGCCTTCAACGACGAGTTCGGTTTCGACTACAAGCTGTTCGAGTACCACGGTCACGAGGCGCCCGAGACCGTCATCGTTGCTTTTGGCACCGTTGAGGCTTCTCTCGGTGCCCAGGTCGCCCAGTCTCTCGCTGCCAGCGGCGTCAAGGTTGGCTTGATCAACGTCCGTGTCTACCGTCCCTTCGTTGAGGAGGTCTTCCTCGAGACCCTGCCCAAGTCTGTTCAGAACATCGCTGTTCTCGGCCAGGTCCACGATAGTGCGGCTGTCTCCGACGAGAGTGTCCACTCTGCACTTTACAGCGACGTTCTTGCCGCTGTCAGCTTCTCTTCTTCCAGCGCTGCCTCCGTCGTGGATGTCAAGTACGCTCGCGAGGAGGCCTGGACTCCCGCGAAGGTCGGCAATCTGTTTGCCAAGTTCAGCCCCGAGGCTGCCCAGGCTCAGCTCTCCATCTCGGATGCTTCTGCCCAGCAATACACTTTCTGGAACATTGACGAGTCCGTCGCCATTGGCGCCCCCATTGTGCTCGGCCAGCTGTACTCCAAGGATTCCGCCTCTAATGTGACCATTCGCACTGGTCACGACAACCTGGTCCAGGGTGGTGTCGTTCGCACCGACATCCGCAAGTCCAGCAAGTCTCTCGAGGCCGCCTACTCTGTTGATTCTGCGGACGTTGCTTTCGTTGGTGACGAGAAGCTTCTCAACGAGTTCGACATTCTGAACAGCCTGAAGTCCGGTGGCACTCTCATTGCCAAGCTCCCTGGTGCCAAGGACGAGGAGCTCGAGAAGCACTTCCCGGTTGGCGCCCGTAAGGGTATCGTCGGCAAGAAGGTCAACCTCTATGTTCTTGACCCCACCGCTTCCGAGAATGTCTCCGAGGACGCCACCCTCGAGTCTTACCTGGTCCAGCTCGCCTTCCTCAAGGTTGCTGAGGCTGGCAGGTTTGACACCCTGTCCCAGAAGCTCGCTTCCCTTAGCGGCGGCTCCCTCGACAGCATCGTCAAGGATGTTGAGACGGCTCTTCGCCAGGTTCAGGTTCCTGAGTCCTGGGCCACCATTGAGCCCGAGGTTGAGAGCATCTCTCTGCCCACCGACATCAAGGTCAACAGCTTCTCCTCCTTCCAGAAGATTGACCCCGAGCCCCCGACTCTTCTCAAGAACTGGGTCGAGGCTGCCAAGGGTCTTGCATTCAAGGAGGCCTACGGCACCAAGTCTGCCCTTCGTCCCGACCTCGGCGTCAAGACCGCCGTTGTCCACATCAAGGAGCGCCGCCGTCTCACTCCCGAGAACTACGACCGTAACATCTTCCACATCGAGTTCGACCTCGGCGACTCTGGCGTCAAGTACGACATCGGCGAGGCTCTCGGCATCCACGCCGAGAACGACCCCAAGATGGTCGAGGAGTTCATCAAGTGGTACGGCCTCAACGCCGACGAGATCGTCGAGGTGCCCACGCGCGAGGATGCCAACGTGCTCGAGAACCGCACCGTGTACCAGGCGCTTCTCCAAAACATCGACATCTTCGGCCGGCCGCCGAAGCGCTTCTACGAGGCGCTCGCCGAGTTCGCCGACGACGAGAAGGAGAGGACGGCGCTGCTCGCGCTGGTCACGCCCGACGGCGCGACCGAGTTCAAGCGCCGCGCCGAGGTCGATACGGTCACCTTCGCCGACATCCTGCTCGAGTTCCCGTCGGCGCACCCGTCGTTCAACGACATCGTGCGCATCGTCAGCCCGATGAAGCGCCGCGAGTACTCGATCGCCTCCTCCCAGAAGGTCACGCCCAACGCCGTCTCCCTCCTCATCGTCACTGTCGGCTGGGTCGACGCGCGCGGCCGCGACCGCTTCGGCCAGGCGACCCGCTACCTCAACTCGCTCGCCGTCGGCGCGCCCGTGACGGTCTCGGTCAAGCCGTCGGTCATGAAGCTGCCCGCCAAGTCGACGGCGCCCATCATCATGGCCGGCCTGGGAACCGGCCTCGCGCCCTTCCGCGCCTTCGTGCAGGAGCGCGCGCGCCAGAAGCAGGCGGGCGAGGAGATCGGCGCCGTCATGCTGTACATGGGCGCGCGGCACCAGCGCGAGGAGTACCTGTACGGCGAGGAGTGGGAGGCGTACCAGGACGCGGGCGTCATCACGCTGCTCGGCCGCGCCTTCTCGCGCGACCAGCCCGAGAAGATCTACATCCAGGACCGCATGCGCCAGTCCATCGCCGACATCCGCAAGGCGTACCTCGAGCAGGAGGGCAGCTTCTACCTGTGCGGGCCCACGTGGCCCGTCCCGGACGTCACGCAGGTGCTGCAGGAGGCCATCGAGGAGGAGGCCAAGGCGAGCGGCGCGACGAAGAAGGTGGACAGCAGGAGGGTTATCGAGGAGTTCAAGGAGGAGGGCAGGTATGTGTTGGAGGTTTACTAGATGGGGATGGGATGGGATATACCACCGACATGTTGTGTTTGATATGAGACACGCGACGACGTGACGCGACGACATACTACTAGAGTCTGGGTCATGAAAATGTTCTCTTCGAGTTTATAGAATTTTGATACGATCTTGTTGTTCTTGTCCAATCTTGTTCAATGATGCACGTGTGATGTTGTTTTGAATGTGTTTGATCAGTGCATGTATTTGCCGGGAGTATGATGTAACAAGTTCAAGGACGAATAAGTGATGCTACTAGAGTTAATTTCGTGTAAGGGGAAGGGAAATCAGAACGAAACTCGCGATACTTACTGCCGTGGCTCGATCGAAAAAGGGGAAAGAATCAAGGGGGAAAAATTAACGGACGGCAAAAGTAGGAACTCCGCTGGAAACGAAACTATGAGAAAGATAAACAGAAACAAAAGCCAGAGGGGAGAGAAAGAAAAGAAAAAAAGGGTTCAGTTTGCGTAAGGGAAAAGAAAGAAAAGGCTACAACTAAAAGACGAACGTGAAAAACATGAGATAAAACAGAATAGAACAGAACAAAATTCCAACTCTACTGAAATCCAATCGAAGCGTAAAAAGAAAGAAGCCAAAAAAAAAAAAGAAACCAAAAAAGCAAAAAACAGAGCAAAACTCGCGATCCTGCTAAACCCCAGTACAAACGGGGCAAAGAAAAACGAAAAAGCCCAGAACAAAACGAGACGAAAGCCCGCAACTCCACCGCGTCCAATTCGCGTGCCGAAAACAAGAAAGAAAGAAAGAAAGAAAGAAAAGTAGGACAAACCTCAACTACGAATGGTCGACCGCACCAGCAGTCCCATCCGGTCATACCATTCAGAAACACATCTATATATCCGTACGCCACGCCACTCCAGAGCCTCCTCCAAACAGCATCACCCCCCCAACCCCCGAGGAAGCCGGGCGCGAGGAACGTGCCGAAGCGGCGGACGTGGAAGCGGTCGTCGGAGAAGTCCCGGCCGCACTGTTTCCGTGAGCCGGAGGATCCGGCGTGCGGGGATGCTGGGGGGGGTTTACCTGCGAGGCTGTTCGGCGTGGGTGGTGGTGGTGGTGGTGCTGCTGCTGCTGCTGCTGCGCTTCGACTCCGACTTCGGATTCTCGTTGCGGCGGGTGAAGACCCAGCGGCCGTTGAAGAACTCGAGTCGTGCGGGGCCGGTTTTCGCGGGCTTTTTGCTGGAGGGGGGCATGGGTGGCGGTGGTGGGTGCTGTGGGGTGGGTGAGTGGTGAGCAGTGCTGTCTGTGGTCGAGTGGTAGTGGTTTACTGTCGCTTTTCTCGAGTGTTGAATGTTTGAATTGTTACCTTTTTTTTTCTTTTCTTTCTTTTGGTGCAGTGTTTTTAAATCCCTCTGCAATAGTACATATTTTCTGGACAAAGGCGTTACGTAGAAGCGTTCGGGGCGGCTGCTGCTGCGGTTCTTCTACTTCTTGTTGCGGCGGACAAGGACCTTTTCGCCGCGGACCGTCTCCACCTTGACGGGGCCGGTCTTCGCTGGCTTCTTGCTGTCCTTCGTGTCGGTATTCTTGTTGCCGTCCTTCGTGTCGGCCGGAGCGTTGTGGCGGACGTAGAAGTGCTGGCCGTTCCTGGTCTCCACCGTGGCGGGGCCGGTCTTCGCCTTCTTACCGTCCTTGGTGTCAAAGAGGCCCATGACGAAGTGTGTAGGTTTGTTGTTGAAGGGTGGTTGTGTTGTAGTGTGAACTGGCTGGTGCGGTGAGTCGCTGCTGATCGAATATCGGCTCACTGTCGCTTTCTTAAGTATGCCATGTGTGCTGGGGTTTGTTTAAACAGATTCTTTATTCATGTCACTTTTCAAAAACGCCTCGACAATAGGATTTATTTTTACACAAAGACTTGTACAGCGTGGCTTCTCTTTGAGAATGCGCACTGGGTGGAAATCTTCTTTGAAGCTAAGAGCATCTGGGTTCCACGCACTTTACCCCTTTGTTCACGCAACTTCTAACTACACAACTTCTTTCAGACCGCCCAATGATCCCCTTCAACAGAGTTTCTAGTCCCCAATGACTTTCCTGCACACCGGACAAGCAATCTTGTTGTCGTTGTTCGTGTCCCAGAACGTCTCCAAGCACACGCGGCAAGCTATCTGTCGACAACACGAAAGCCGCACGACCTGCGTGCCCTCGGCGAGCGGGCAGGGGGTGGTGTCCTCAGGTAGTTCTTCCATACATATGATACACGTATCCCGATCCGGCAGCTTCTCTTCGACCCGCTGGGCCAGCTCCTCGCCGGTGGCGGCGGCATCATCCGCAACCGTGACCGAAGCGAACAGGAAATCCAGATACGACTCAACCTCGTCGTCGGCGTCGAGATACGCGGCCTCGCTCAACGTATTCTGCATCGCCTCGAGCTCCTCCGCGTACTTCTCATGGGATGCCTGGAAGCGATGGAGTTCTTCGGAGTTGTGCGTCTGCAGGTGCATGTTGTTCGCCAGCGCTTCGACTACCATTTTCTTCGACGAGGTTATCTCTTTCTGGCGTTGTTCCTCAAGGGTCGCTGAGAATCCGTGTTGCTGCTGCTCGTGACAGAGGTTCGCGTATTCCCGGATCAAGTGGGAGGCTTCTTCGCATGCGCTTGCGGCGTTGCAGCAGAATTGTGCGAACTCCGCGTAGTGGATCTGCCAGGCGGTGAACTGGTCTGCGGATGGCACCTTCGAGGCTTCGGGGGCCATTGCAGAAGAACTGGACATTCAGTGATTTTCAGAGCAGTACACACGTGTTGCAGTTGTTGGAATATTTTGATGACTCGGTAATGGTTGCTATCGTGTTGCTGAGTTGAGTTATTTGGATGGAGGCGGGAAGTTTGAAACGGAGAGGGAAACTGCTGGACTTAATAGCCCCGCACATGCTATGATACTTGGTTTGATAGATCACTTGTCGCAGTAAGGAATCATCGCCGCGGCTAATAGTCATACATGTTTGTAAGTATGCGTTTGAGTACGGCAAACGGTCAACTAAGGATCGTGACTTTTGGTAGCCATTCGAACAAAGATGAATATTTAGACATCCGCTACATGTGGGCACTACCTAGATTTCTTTGAAGGGGAGCTGACTCCCTCCTTCAACACGAATCAATCTGCCTACTCCAGGTATGTACTCCTCCTTTACCACGTGAAGCTCCGGCGCCGCCAAGTGCTCCCGAGACCCTTCCTCTTCTTCCGTGTGCGCTTTCTCGAGTTTGGAGTTGCCGGGAATAGGTGAGCCGTACGGATCTTCGGGCATGGGAATTTTCTCCATCACGTCAGTCCATTGCGGGGATCCTTGAGGCTGAGCCGGACTTGAAGCATCTCCAGAGGCTGCGGCTTTGCGCATTGACGGTGGAAGTGGCACGCGTGCCCCTGCCGAGTATGTTTTGCGCATCAAGCGGTCGTCCTGTTTGCTCACAACCCGGATAGCTTCTTCGAGGTCGGCGACGTGCTCCTTCTTGGCCCTTCTATGACCCCTGAACATGAGCACACACATGGAGCGGAAGGGGTGACCGGCCCCGCGGCCACCGCGAAGGGGCTCGTCGTCGGTTCGTTCCATGGTTTTGCAATTGTCGTTGCAATTGATGATGATGCACATATCTACTCGAAAGGGAGAGTGCAAAGTACGATGGAAGTTTCCTTGACATTGGAAGATGGAGATACTTCACCAAAAATCGGGTAGGAGTGGTTCACATGTCCATATGTTTGCTTCACGACACATTACCGAGCGTTGGCGTGCGCCACTGATTGACGTGCCGCCCCTTTGTATGTTCTGCTTTGTTCATACATTTTACACGTCCAACTGCTTTGAGCAAGTAGTATCAACCTCACCACGATTGTATCTTGTCTGCTAAGCAGTCAATATTCAGTGAAAGCTTTCAAGTTGTGAGTGGAAGTCCCTCGACACATTCACCGTAAATGCTGGAAAGCACCTAGCCTTTGAAGATTTGCGAGAGGTGTCACTTCTCCTAACTACATTATTGGAATGTCATTATGTCCTGCATCTCAGAATCATTTCCACCTTGCAATTTGGACCATATGCCTCATTCGACTTTCAAGGAAAGACGCGGCGATAATCCTCTGCACATTCGAACTCAACACATCCTTATTCACTCGGCTCTGGGCCCCCGTCATCCGCGATGCTGTGTCTGCGAAATACGTGTGCAGCTGCCTTCCAGATCGAGTCTCTCCGCGTGCTCGGTGACGACGACGACGACGACGACCACACGCTGCTCCGACGGCGGCCATGTGTGTGCTCTTCACAAGGGACAAGATCATCAGTAACGGTTCTCGATGAGCGTCGCGAAGATCTTCTGATGATGCGAACATACCGTCGTCCTTGTCGTGCACAAGCACCGTCTCGGCCGCGCGGACGTCTGAACGGCGGCCTGCATCCCGAGAACTGCGTCAGCAAGAGGTTTCCTTCAGAAACAATAGAGAGGAAGAGGGCAGGAAGCAAAGAGCTTACGCAGGTTCCCCGCACCGCCGCGACCGTAAGATGTGTAGCGCTCCATGTTCACGACTATTGTCTAACAGAATGCCTTTGGCGGTGGTATGATGTCTCAAACGAGCAAGTGAATAAGATCTTCCGAAGTGGTGATAAATTTCTTTTCCCCGTAGAAGGGCCGGAGGCAAGGGTAGTAAGTAAGTAGTAGACCTTCAGGAGTGATGAGCGTCACCCCATATAGATAAACGCCCTTCCCGTCTCCCCACACTTTACGACCTCGCCCCCCAGCCATCCCTACTCTTTCCCGATCCGGCCCCGCTGCGCGCAATTCGACCAATCACCGCCACCGCAACTATCTATCTCACCACGCGGCAACCGGCAGCATATGACGACATAGGGCTGGGGCAGAGACGGGACGACGGACCATGATGCACCAGAAGTCCCGCCCTGCCAAGTCAGCGTTCCCAACCACACAAGCTTTTCGTCGATCTCCCCACCCCCGCGCATCATCGACCCACTCAGCATCGTCATGCTTATCTGGAGTCAGAAACGCAGGGAACCGCACTACCCACTACTGTTCTTCGTGTCCCTCGAATGATAACGACGACCTTGTCTTAACATGGTCTCGTGTCGCGTTAGCGATTGCTATCAACCCCTCGACGGTAGCCAATGGCACGGAACAATTTCTCTTTCCCCTACCCTTTATTTTCTCTGGTGCAACCGCGTCTGTGGCGCAGGGAAAGCCCGTTCCCTCCCCCACAGAGAGCATCATTATCGACGGATAGATCTGCGCCTCTTTTCCGAAGATTCCGTCCGATGCTTATTACGTGCGTCGTGTGCGGGGTGCGGCGGAAAGAAAGAAAGGAAAAAACGGTTCGCGGGGTGGCGTCACGAGTTGGCGTTCTGAGGCGCGGATCGGGCTGAGCTGAAGTGCACACCATCTGCCGGCTTGTGGGCTCGTATTATTGTCACCCTCTTGCCCTTCCGGGTCGGCGTCGGCGGGTGGGGCTTGGGCCAAGACAAAGAAGAAGTGGTAGAGGCGCGATCCCCGAGTTTTCTAGGCAAGATGCGGGGAATGTGGGTCTTTCTCTGATGGGACGACGTGCCCTTTTGCAACCTTGTGATGGGGTTTGTTCGATCGAGAAATAAAACATTGCGAGAGAGAACAATGTGGCCGTGCGGCTGCGGCTGCGGCTGCGGCTGCGACTGCGGAATGTGTTTCTTTGTCTCGTTCTTTGGTCCCCATTCCGTTCGATGGATGAGACCTTGGTAACGGCATTCCCGGATGGCGGTGTTTTGGGTTGCCTTGCGAAGTGTCTTTTTCACCGAAGACAGAACTCTCGAGAGGAAGTGTGAGATTGACGAAACGGAGAGAAGATACGAGAATGAAGCGTGTAAGAGCCCGTGAGTGCAATCGAGCCTCACAACAATCAAAACAATGCCTTCGCTGAGAATTCCATAGAGAATGATCCAAAGCCAAAGCGAGGGAATGCAGCGCATTCCCGTGTCAAGCCGAGACAAGTTCCAGAAAAGGCGAAGAGAGAGGTTGGAGCAAAGATGCAAGTTAAAACTAAGGTTATTACCTAGCGCACGTCCTGATGATGTCACAGCCGTAAGGCAAGGGTCGCGTTGCTTCTTTCAGGAACAGAGCTGATATGATTGGATGGAATATAGTAGAGTAAGTGCAAGGATGGGGGGAGATGGGGAAATGGCGAAATCGAAAAGAAGCGAGCACTCGCAGCAGCAGCGGCGTCGACACCAATCAACTCGTAATCATCACCGTCGGCTAGATCGCGATGCTATCTGCCAGTCAGTAGTGGGGCGAAAAAAAGAAGTGAGTGATATTGTATACAATACCTGTACGTATGGACTTACGTGTCTATGCTCTTGGCAAATCCCCCATCTTCGCCTGCGTTCCCCGTTACCCGGCTCGCTCGCGCGGAACATACCCTGTCACCCGGCCGGTCAATTAAAAGCAATTTCCCCTTCTTCAGGCCAATCAGGCGAACTGTAGCAAGGGCGCTAAGCGAGTCGTTATCACCAGCCGAAAAGGAAACGAACCCAACAATCACATCACAAGCGCCAGCCCGAAAAGAGAGAGAGAGAGAAGAGAGTAGAACGGAGATGTCAAATCAAAATCCTTCTGGCAGACGGCGCGAAAAGCACGCGCACACGCACGCGCCGCAACGATGGAAGCCAAGCTCGCCGGCAGGATGATAACCATCTTGGCTCGCTTGCGGCGTCGGCAATCTCCTCTTCGACGGACAGGAAGAAGGACCCGAAAAAAATAGCCGCATCTCTTTTTTGCTCTCTTTCCTCGCTCCGACTGCCGAGCCCCGAAGCCAGGTGCCAGGTGCCACGTCAGGCATCCAGCACCCGCGTCCCGTAGCGAACCTCCACTTTTCTCCCTTCTCTTCCCATCCCGGCGAGAAAGTCGCAGGGAGCACCCTTGCCGCGTCGCATCTCGGTACGTATCGTGGAGAGGGACCTGCACCAACGACGAACCCGTAGTTTACAGCGGGTTCAATCATCGGTCTACAGACCGCAACAACAACAACAACAGAACACCTCTTTTTTCCTTCTTCCTTTCTTTCTCCGTCCCCTTCCTTCCAGACGCCCGGCACTAAAGGATTCGACGAAACGTCGCGACAACTTGTGCCTCTTGCCAAGCGCTCACCAAGCCCCTGGTCTTGTCCGCAAACGACCCCAAGACCGCCTCGCCTCCCCGTTCGAGTTAGACGGGCGCGGCCGGTGCCGCTTCTCTGACCACTCTTTCCTTTCTTCCTTCCTTCCTCTTGGCTGTGAGAGAGAGAAAGACATCAAGAGGCAGAGGGCGTGCGCGCGCGGGCGTCGCGGGCGTCGGGGTCACAAGATCTGATGTGCAGTGAAACGATAGTCTCTGCGGAGTGCGGGCGTAGACAAAGCTTTTTTTTGTCGTCGCCTTGCCGTTTCTGCGTCTGTTCGTCGGCTAAACAGAAAGGAAGGGGGAGAAACAATCGTGGAGGTGTAGAGAAAGAAAAGGTTGATGAAGGGGGAGGAAGGGAGTGTGTTGAAACAAAGAACTGTTTGATGCCTCAGGCGAGGGGGTCGCGGCGTACGTAGACATGCCTCGGGTCAACGTTTTGGTGAAGGCGGCTCCGTGGTGTTGCCTTAAGCGAGGGGAGATCTCGTTCCACGCTTGGCGGATTTGAAACGTTAATGGGGAGTCTTAAGGGTCTTGCGGTGAGGGTTTGGGGAGCGGAAGGTTTGCGCGGATTGTTTGGACGTGTAGCAGAAACCAATATTCGGCTCTGATGGCGCCATAGATGAGACAATTCCCACTCGCATGACGAGGTCGGCTTCTCCGGGGGTTGTCCATTCTACGGTATTGATTGGATGCCATGCCTGCCGCGACTGTCTGCGCGGCCTGCGTCTGAGGTGTGTTGCGTGTTTCTCAAGGGTTGGTGGGCGGCGCTTAGAAATCACACGTTGTGCATCACATCGATCGCGTGGCAGATTGGGAGATCGGGCCAAGATCTAAGATGAATCGTCGCCGGGATGAGCAATTTTCTCTGCTCTCCGAGCTCCGATTTTCGGATTACTTGGTGTAGGTACCCATCGCCGTCAGACGTCTCTACGTGTCTGCAGCATATCTGGGTCTGTGGTTATGAAAAAACACTGTCAAGGAAAAAAGTAGTCAATGTCGAGGATAGAATAATCTCCTCCAAGCCTGGTATTTCGCGAAAAAAGGAAACTTCTCCAGAATGTTTGATGCATCTTGCGTAAATTTTTGTGAAAGAACACTAGTAAAATTTGGGGTATCTCCAAGCCGTCCCAGACGCGCCTCCATAATATCTATGCACGGGAAGGGTGAGGGGTGGTTTGTTGCTCGTCGCTTGCGAGATGAGTCGAAGTAATTTCCTCGGCGGGCGAGGAAAGATTGGTTGTAAAAAAAAAAGATTGAAGTGGTAATAAGGACAGTAAAGTTGGTTGGTGAGGGAAGGGCAACAGACATTAAGCATCGTATGGAGTGCGGTTTTCCGGGTGTAGTGAGGTAGGTAGGCAGGTGGATCGGGGTATAGAAAACGTAACTCGTCAATGGGAGAGAAAATAGGTTGATGATTTTGTAGCAAGACCTTTCCCGCAAGACAGCTCAGACGACTCCAATCCGAATGCAGAAATGGTGAGACTCGCATCCATCAGGTGGCGAAGTAAAAAAGGGTCGACCCTCCGCCGGGAGGACGAGAAGGAACTGTGCGAATTCGACTTTGACTTTGGATTCACACCCGTTACAGGAGGAGGTAGCCAGCACCGGCGACGATGGCGGCGAGGGCGGCATCGAACTTGAGCGACGAGGCAGCGCCGGTGGCGGGGGTAGCGGAGGGCGAGGCGGAGGCGGCGCCGGTAGCGCCAGCGACAGAGCCGGAACCGGTGGCCTTGGCGCTGCTGACGAAACCGCCAGTGCCGAGGGGAGTGGTCGAGTTGCCGGCCGAGTAAACGACGGGGGTGGTGACGGGCGTGTTGGTGGCGCTGGCGGGGGTTGCGGAGCTGGAGGTGACAGCAGCAACGACCGGGGTGGGGATCAGCTCGGTCGACGTCTCGATCTCGGTGCTGGAGTAGTGGGTCTCGGTGACGACGTGCATGACGGTGCGGGTGCTGGTGAGGGTCGAGACGGAGGTGGTCACGTCGTCGGCGGCAGCGAGCCCGGAGAGGATGGCCATGGAGGCGGCAAGGATGCTGAAGGACTTCATTTTTCTCTTTGGTTTCCCGATTGGGTTTTCTGAAAAGTGGCGCAAGGATGCTGTTTGTTGTTGTTTGTTTGTTTGTTTGTTGTAAAAGAGTGACTGGCGCGAGCGCTGCTCAGAGCAGAAGTTTGGTCTGAATGAGCGACGAGGGCTTTGGGAGCAATCGGAGGCAGAGAGCGACGCAACGAGCGGAAGCGTGGTGTTGAGGGCGAGGGCAGCATTTTAACCCGGCGGCGGTGAAATTGGGGCCAAGAGCGCGGCACCGACCACGACACGAGTCGGCTTAGCGTGCCTGTTTAAGGTGGATCTGTGCGGTTTCATTCGCCGCCCAGTTGGCGGATTGTGGGGGGAGAGGAGGCTTGCAGGGGCCGGGCAGGCTTGAGCGGTTGTGCCCGCCGGCGCATGCGTCCGAGAGAGGGCGGATGAGCGCCTGGGAAATTGCACCGCGCTTCCTGGCGGCTCTTGCTCTTTTTTCTGCAGACCACCCCAATCTCACGCCAGCTCCCCCATCGCCCGGCAATCGCCCGCTAGCCTCGTCCAAGATGACCGCCAATATTGTGCTGAAAATGAAATGCGCGCGCGACTGAAACGACATTGCGACACTGTCTGCTGCAGCCGCGGTGGGGGTGTCACTTTGATTGTCGCCGTTTCCTGCTCGAGCCGACTGTCCCAGACGGGTTGTCTGCGACTGCCAGATTGATCTCGGCTCATTTCCTTTGCGCCGCCGTCGCCTGTCTCGTGGCTCCCCGCTCCATGCCATGTCCCAATCCGCCATCGTCACTTTGCCGCCTCTTCGCGCTGCTGCTCACGCCGACGACGCCGCCGCCGCCGTGCAGATTGCCCGGCATGACGGCCTGCTGCCCCTATCCGCGCTTTGTCGCCCCCGGGTGGACCTGTACAAATCGTCTGCGTCTTGGCAGGCACCGTGCCATGGACCGCGCCGGAGGCTGCAGCGGGCGGTGAGAGGGCGAAAGCAATGCAGACCTCGGCGCAGGCGGCCACATGGGGGCCGAGCGCGAGTCGGCGGATGTGGTCCTGTGGTCCCTTCTCCAGCTCCGTGACCCATGCGCAAAACCATCCAACCCACCCCCAATTTCGCCGAGCGAATGCCCGTCCTGCGTCCTTCGCCTGCTTCGACTGTCACGGGTTCCAACATCAGCTTACTCGTCCGTGAACATGCGCCCGCCGCCGCCGCCGCCTCCCCCTATCCTCCCCCCAGCGCCGGAGGGGGCCCTGGCTTCGAGCTGAATTCAAGCATCATCGCCAACCCAATCTCTTGGGTAACGAGTATGACACCGGTGGCGTCGCCCGCCCGCCCGCCCACGTCCCTCGTTCCTGTGCGTCTTGCAAAAACAAGGTGAGACATGGCTGCGGCTTGGGGGTCCAGTTGCCAGGCCCTCGGAGATCCCCCACAAGCCGCGCCCTATTTCGCTATTTTATTTGCCTCATTGCTGCCTTGACGTGCGTCTCACAGACGCTTGCCGGAGCCGTCAGCTGGCGCGGCTGCTTGGGGATGGTGTTGCGCGGTGACACCACATGCAGGTACGGCGGCCGCTGTCTGTACATCCGTACATCCCGCACATCTGCATATCTTTCTCCTTGCGTTTCGCCCGCCAGCCCAGATCGCCAGTTTCTAGAATAGTAGAAACGGGAATAGAAAGAATAGGGGCGGCCAGAGGGCGGTCGGTCTGCCGGGCCGGGAGAACTGTTTGCACATCTCTCCCTCCATCCGGCAGTGGTACCTGATGCTCGCGCCGCACGAGAATGAATCAGTTTTCTCAGCCCGAACCCCGTCACACCGCCTACGGCATCCGTAGTCCCATCTCTCTGCACAATCCCACATGATGGGCATGAAAAATTTCCTCGTCGCATAGGATTTGCAAATTGCGTCTTCAGCGCGAACAGGCCAAGCCAACGTCCATCCCCGGTTCCAGAACGCCTCCGACTGTAAAGCGCGGCCCGAACATGAGACCAACAGAGACGGGTTTCCTATAGTCTCGGTGGGGACCGAGACCGATGATCTCTATATCGCGAGTCCGCTCATCACTTCCCCTCCAATGCAAGAGAATACGACTCGCCAGATACGCTAGCGGCAGACAGAGAACCGCCGACCAACACCGACCAACGTCCGCGATAACCGCTTTCTCTTTTACCCGAGCCCTGTTCAACATGCTTCCTGTTCATGTTGTGTTTCTGTTTTTATGAATTTCTAGTGCCTTCTGCTTCTCTCTCTGTCTCCCTCGCCACCTCCGCATTATTCCTGCAGGACCACCATCTGTCCACCTCGTTCCCCTCACACTGTAAGCGCGCGGTATGATGGACGAGCGACCACCGTGGTACAGCAGCACGTACGCCCAGTCAGCCAGCTGCATAATAATAACAACAATGTACAAATTTGGCGCAAAGCCAGCTGGCCAGCTCAGCCCAGTCCAGCCCGGCCCAGCCCGAGTGTACCTACAGCGACCGCTGGCGCAAAGTCCTGCGGCAGGAATACGAAGCAAGCCATCGAGAACGGCCGACGTGGTCTCACTGCGCGATGCATGGCGACCGAAACAGTAGCACGCCGTCAGCATGCCAACCAACATTGGCGCAGACGAAAAAGAGATGAAAGTACTACCTCAACTAACCGACAGCAGTGACTCGATCGCGCCGCTCTCCATCGTTCAAGCACGTGAAATGTATCGTCCACATGTGATAGGAATCCTGAGGCAGTAAAGAAAGAAAGAAACGGCACGGTACCCGAAGCTCAGTCGCACATGGCCCCTCCGACCAGCCCATCTCATCGCTTAGCTTATCCTGCCGACGCGCGTATGAAAACGTGCCTCCCAGGGGACTGAGGGAGAGGAGCGAGGGGAGGAAGGACGTAAGAAAAGAACACGAAAAGAACACAGCCACGCCAGGAAGCGACCAGTGAAGAACGCATCCCCATCTTCCACACACATGACGAGCCTATAGTCCCAGCGCCCACCCCATCATCCATCTCTTGCGCCGCGCTGAAAAAAAAAAATAAGGAAAGGCAGGAGCGCACACGTGCCCAAAGCCAAGTATCGGCTCTCCACGAACGTTAGAGATTGACTCGGATCGAAGTCACTCGAATGCTCTCAAGCCAGCGGTGCATGCACGCAGGTCATTCATGCCACAGACAGACGCGAGGCTTGTTTCTCGCCCGCTTGGCTGCTCGCTCGCCCGTCCGCGTACCGCGTGCGCATGTGTAACCCCCCCTCCCCTCCCCCACCAGCACTGCAGTTCACTGTTTCAGTGAAGGAGGGGCCTTGCATGACGTTGTTGGGAGGCGGGCGCAGCGCGCGACACAACGCAACGCATGCATGTGCATGTATGTACATAGCAGCTGCCAGACCAGCTATACATACATGTTACACAAGGCACAGACAAAAGTCACCCCGCCATGGTCTGACATGATGCTTGCCTTTTTGCTGTTCTACCCCATCTTCCGTCATCGTGGTGTGATATGAAGACGTTGCGCATGCGTAGTTCATGGAAGCACTTCTTCCTTGCATGCGTTTGAGCGGTCGCAGGAGGCGAGAGTCCCCAGGTCGAATGGGCGTCTGTATTTGCAGTGGTTTGTTCGAAGTAAAGGGAGCCAAGACCTGCAGAGAGGTATGATCGACGAAGACGATATATTCGAAAGGGCAGAGCATATCCAGCCGGTTTCTATTCCACGGGCCCGGCAATAAACAGCACCCAACAAATCCAGACAGCAACCGAACCGGTCCCCCCAAAAAAAGACTGACGTGCGGCGAAGCGCTCGCGAACAGATTCATTGCTCAGCAAAACCACCTACATCATCCCGTCAAAACACCGCTTGAGCCAAGCAGCCACGGGATACGCGCACCACTGCAACCACCTCTTCTTAGTATCACAGACAACACGACTTGTTACTCTACCTACGTACCTACTCGCACCCAGATAACAGCCCAACTCTTTCTCCTTCCTTCCCTTCCCCACACCTTCTCGCCACACTGCAAGTTCAACACTAGCAACCCCCCACCTTCGGGTATACACACACATATATAAAAACGGGAAAAGACGTCATTTCCACCTCTCTTGTACGACCCAGATCAGGTAGACTTGACTAACCGAGGCAGGCAAAATCCGCATATTCTCTCTCTTTCTCTCTCGGACGAGACGAACCGGAAGATGGGAGAGCGCCAATTGGGGAAAAGCACGAAAAGAAGACGAGGACAAAAGGAAGCAAAGAGGCACAGCAATCAATCAATCAATCAATCAATCAATCAACCACAGTAACGATTCATGACTTCACTTTCAGCCAACAACGACGGCTATTCGCACTACGTACAGACCAAAGGGGGCATCATCAACGGGAGCAGCGGCGAAGAAGAAGAAGAAGAAGCAGAAGAATCAGAAACAAAAGTCCATAGGTAAGGAAAACGTATCCCAACCGGTCTAACGGAAGCGGTCATGATGAGAAATAAACCTCAGGAATAAAAAGGCAGTAAGTTTGTCAATTGACTCCACCAGCTCCCGTGCAGTGAAAGAGAGAAGGGAAAAGGGAAAGAGAAAAAGAAAAAAACGTATGTTAGGAGCCCTCCCGAACCAAACCAAAAGGTAAAAGCAGATCCCGCCGCGCCCATCAGAATGCTTGTAAGAAAGAAAAGGGAAAAAAAGCCCACTAATTACTCCCTACCCCATGATTCCCACTACTAATCGATTGCAACGGCCGCCGGGCAAGCCGCCACAATCGTTGCAATGTTAATTCCCCCCAGTTCTCCGCCTTTCTCCAAAAAAGCCACCATCGTATCGTAATCGCCCTTGGCTCTTGTGCTTGTTCTTTCCCCAGCTCTAGTGTGTGTGTGTGTGGGTCCGTCCCTCTTGTTGTCGGGGCCGCCCGACGGACGAACGCACGAGCTTCTCGAAAGTAATAGAAGAAGATCCAATGCAATGCGGGCCACGGACCCCGGGACAACCGTGCTTCCATCACAAGGGAAAATCATCAGCGGAAGAGATGATCTTCCTCTTGTGAGAATGCCCCATAGCCCCCCCATCATCAATCTTTCGGTCCCGCCACTCCACCTCGCTTTGCTTCCCTCCCACCCCTGAACTTTCCCGAACCCCATACCACTAGATTTCTTTTTATAATTTTCCGCACATTCCTCTCCACAATCAAGTCTTTCCCCCTCTGTCGCTCGTCTCCAGTGTCATCTCGTTGTCGATCGTCGATCCTCAAAGGAAGCCCGGTCCGCGATGGCCGACCCCTGAAAGAAAGATAAGGGGTAGGTTGCATGAGTATAGAGTTCGGGTAGGGGAAGGGCAACGCAGCAATGTATCGCAGGGCAAAAAAAAAAAAACAGCAATGAGGAAGCCGATGGTAGCCGGTAGCCGGTAACCGCGGATGCTGAAACTGTTCGAGCTTTTTTGGCCGTGCTGTTTCTCTCTCCTTGGCAATCGGGGTACGTCATGCATCCAATCTCCACTCTTGTCCCTTGCAATCGTTATTCCCACCTCCTCTCCTCACTCTCCTTCCGGCAGCTCGTTTCTTTCCCAAATCCTGCGACATATCTCCTCGATCTCGTCCTTCTCCGCCGCCACCCGGTCTTGAGGCGAGTCTCCTCGACCGGGCAGATCGAAGCTAACGCGCGCTCTCCTCGCCGCCGCTACCGCTTCCGTTACGCTCGTCGGCGTACCCCGCTCACGGTCCATCCCCTCGCCGGCACTCGACGCCCTGAGGCTGTGTTGTCGCACTAGGCCGCTGACGCCTGGGTCCGGTCCGGGTCCGGCGTTCGTGCTCGGCCGTTGCTGTGCGGCGCCTGACTTGACCGACAGGGAATTGCGATTTTTACGTGGACTCGACGGTATGTCGGCGAGGCGGGCTATGGCGTCGGCAACGGGATTCCGGAAGCGCCGTACGACCTTGTACTCTGACGCGGCTTCATCAAAACGGCGGAGCAGCTCCCTGTCGATGACGACTTCTCCGGAAGGCGTATATGTTACGCCGGCGGGGTACAGCTGCGAGGTTGAGTGGCCATTGCGTGGCAGGTATTCCTTTTGCTGGGGTTCAATGTTGGAGCTGGCGCGCTGCAGCCATAGTTTTTGTTGAGTCCGGGATGGGTGAAGATCTGTTGGCGTAGCGGTTCCCGAAGAAACGTGGCGGCGGTGCTTGGTCGAAGGTTCTCTGTCGGACATGTTGGGGACGGATTTGTTGCGCTTGCCGGGCGTGAGTTCACCACCAGAGCCCTTGGGGTGATGCGGCAAAATGCTGCTATCCCGAGGCGTGCCGGAAGAGCCATCGCCATCAATGAAGCGCGAGACGGCTTCCTTGTTGCCGCCCGGTGTATCTATCATTGTAGATCCGGTGGAATGGCTGAGCGAGCGAGCGTCGTGGGAGTCGGAGACGACCGTGGCGGAGACGTCCGAGACCTGGGGCCTCAAGCTGTGCGAGGCACTGCGCTGAAGGATGCGCGAGGTTATTATGTCGGCATCGGGAAGGTTGGGCTGGTGGTATGAGCTGGCGCCGTTGATCTGGTTACTGCTGTAAGTCACCCGATCCGCATCCCGACGGCTGTTGGGCGACCCCGGGTGGGACGTCGAACGCGAGTGCGGCTGAGTGTGCGCCCGGGGCTTGGGTGCATCGGTCTCGGTCGATTCGTCGGTGTCGGTGTCGGTATCGCTGGCGTCTTGTTGCTGCTGCTCCTGCTGCTTCTTCTGCTGCTGCTGTTTCTGTTGCTGCTGCTGCTGCGCGGAGAAGGCGGCTTGCTTGTGCGGCTCAAGGACGACCGAGTTCTGGCGGGTGTTGGAGCGGGTGGTGGCGGGCGACTGCGAGGCGCTCTCCTCGGTCCAGTCATTGTCGTCCTCGCCGCCGTCGTCGTCGCCCAGATCGAAGCGCACGGCGGGATGGTCATGCTCAGGCTCGGGCGAGACCTGGCGGCTGCGTTGCTTGTGGGCGCGCTTCAATGTCTCGAGGTCGCTGCTGGTGCGGTGCTTGTGCATGCTCTTGGTGGACATCTGGCGCGGCAGGTGGCTGCTGGAGTGGTTCTTCTTCAGCACGGCATGCGACGTGTTGCGCGGCACGGCGGAGGCAGTGGCATTGCGCTTTAAGCCAGGGCGGACGGCCTGCTGCACCTCTGCTGGCACCGGGGTGGAGCTACCCGACAGGGTGCGCTGGTGATTTCTCGTGCTGCCGTCACCCGTGGGCGGGCGCTGGGCGCCCGCCTTGCTCAGATTTTTATAGGAGGGGTTGCGGGGACCCATGCGGCCGTGGCCAACGACATGTCGCTGGGCTTTGTGCTGTTGCTTTGGATGTTGCTGGGCTTGGGTCTGGCCGTCGGACGGGGATTGGGAGACGTGCGACTGCGACGACTGGTTGCGCCTGGGGCCTGCAGGGCGTCTCGGCGGCTGTTCCGGCGACGGCATTCTTGCTTTTGCTCTGGCAGTCTGCGGCTAAAGACTCGCTGACGCGCACCCTCGGGGCGGCGGCGGGTGGAGGCAAAGGGAGGCGGGCGGGCAGGCTCTGACGGCGCTGGTTTGTGGGGGCGCGCGGGCGTGTCGACTGAGGCCGGGGCTGGAGCTGCTTCTGATGGCGCCGCAGCTGGCCATACGCGTCAATTGGAGAGAGAGAGGGGGGCCTCGGCGGCCGGACACGCGAGTGGAGGAGGAGGTTCGCTGGCAGCCGGTCGTGCAGGCGGTCAGGCTCGTCAGAATCGAAGCTGAGCTGTTACGACTGCCGTCATTGGACCAACCAAGGCCCGCTACCAGAGTCGTCGTCTCCTTCGCTCTCCCTTCTCTCACGACTACTTCGCTCGCCCAGCGCCCGCCAGCTGCCGCAAAGGTACCCGCGCCCACCCCACACGCCCCGGCACCGCGCTCGCACCCGCATTTAGCCTCGCGCGCATGAATGGCGGGCGCGCCGGAACGCTGCAGGCTGGGCGGGACCGCGCTGCAGTCAGCCCGCCGTCTCCCCGATACTCCGCACCCCATGCAGTACCTCATCATTATTATTCCATCCGAGTTGCAACCTATTTCATTCCGTGCCGTCCGCTGTCTAAGTCTGCACCTGCCTTCAGCTGCCCGATTCCTCCTGTCCCTGCATCGTATAACCCTAAGCAAATAGCGAACGTATGTATCGTACTGTACAAAACTCTCGGTCTCTCCTAATCTTCCCGTGACATGTGATTGCTCGGATGCGAAATGCCGTGTCCACCGGACCAGGATATTCCAGCAAAGAGGGGACCGAAGCCTTGTAACATGTACAGCATTAGTGGCCAAACGCCTGCACGTCCGTTAAACCGCCCACGCGACGTGAGCCGCAGAGCCGGTATTTGTGTCCCACAATCAGGCAACGAAGTCTGCGCATGTACCTCGTGGAACCGCATTCTCTGCACCTCGGATCAGAAGCCCCTCCAACACCCGCAATCTCATATTTAGTACAGCGGGTCAGCGGGGTCGTAGTGGCTGAGAGCTGGAAACCAACTTGAGGAACGATGTCTCGGTAGCGCACCCAAAAGATACCATGCATGACGAGAGGACGTGGCAGCTGCTGTTCGCAACTGCCCACGTTCTTCATCGATGCTCAATACGGCATCATGCAAGCCGTATCGCTCTCCATGTATGGCCTAGTCTGCCTGACGGGCACCTCAAGGCGGCTTGCGATCCTCTTCAAAGCGGCCTTC
This sequence comes from Diplodia mutila, assembly GCA_022560015.1. NCBI lineage: Eukaryota > Fungi > Ascomycota > Dothideomycetes > Botryosphaeriales > Botryosphaeriaceae > Diplodia > Diplodia mutila. The sequence continues at coordinate 243,819 of JAFISB010000009.1, forward strand.
ATTGCTCTTGTTTCCTCCGCTCTGCCGCTGTCTTTGGGTGCGATGAATGGGTTGCTGTCGTCCTCGTCTTGTTCCGGGTTAGCATTCTCCGTCCGGTTGGCGAAGTCCGCTGCGGAGTCCTCAAAAACGATATGGGCTCCCTTCGCCGGATTCGCTCGTCCATTGCTTTGACGCACACTTCTGTCGAGCTTGTTCTTGTCGGTATCTTGTTCAGCCTCCGTGTCCATGTCGGGCCGGCGCATGCCGTCGACGCAACCGAAGGAAGTCCACGACGAATCCGAATCGGAGCTGGCATCATTGCTATAGAAACGACGGTGGAGGCCATTCAACACCGAGCGGTAGCTTGGAGGAGTGTTGGGAGCAGGAAGAGCGCGCTGCGAGCCGTCGGAAAGGCGGAGCACGCGGCGACGGCTGGATGCTGACCAGCGGCGGTCGTGGAAAGCCAGCTGCTCCTCTTCGTGGGGATCAGTAGTCTGGGAAATGGATCGAGATCGAGAAGCGGAGCCCGGGGCTGACGGAGTCCTGAGCCAGGTCATGAGGTCGGAGGGTGATCTCGCGAGCTTCTTTCCCAAGGACGACGAGAAGGACGCACTTTTCATGCGTTGCAGTGGCTCATCTTCGGACCTCATCAGAGCCACTGGGTTGCTGGGAATCTGCTCAAACGCCGGCCAGTTGGGCGACGACAACGGATCGGAGCAGCGATGAGCATTGGCGGCGGGAATGTCAAGTGTGGAGGGAGCTGTGAGGCCGTATATGGCGTGGGCGTGCAGCGAGTCTTCGACCCAAGCCTCTACATCTTGTAGGCGCATGGTTGAAGGCTTGACTGTGGCGTCTAGGTAAGCCTGTGCACCTTGTAGGGCGGCGGACGTCGGCCTGGGTGGTCTCTGAGGATTGCTGCGCCTTTTCAGCGCGGCTACCGTCGCTGAGTGGCGTGGGCTCGAGTCAGCAGAACTTCCGGGCGGAAGAGCGTCTTGGCCGTCGTAGCGCCTGTCATGGGATTGGAAGATGAGGCCGAAGGTGGATTCGAGTGAGGATTCAGGGTGAGCAAGAGCTGAGCGGACTGGTTGTGCTGGCGTTGTCTCCGGGGTGCGGGCGGCTGGGGGTGAGCGAGGTGAGGGTGGTGAGCGCGGTGGCGGGGAGGCGCTGAAGCGGACGGCGGGCATGATGGGCAATTAGGCAACGACTGCTAGAATGTATCGTGAGTGGACGGCCAGTAGGGTCTCATGACAGTAGGGTTCGGCCGATGTGTAGGCACCGAGAGGTGAGGATGGATGAAGTTGAGGAAGGAGCATCCACGGCGAAAGCGAAGCACGTGTAGACCAGCTGCTCACGCGACGCGTCTCCGCCAAAAGGGAAAGTTGCACAAGCTGCGCGCGAGGAAAGAGCGGGAGTCACCGGGGACCCTGAGGAACACCACGACACGACGTCCGACTTCTTTGCACTTGCGATTTGCCACTGGGCCCCGTCGGAATCCCCTCACCGGCTCCTTCTTGAACTGTTTCCCACTCTATCAAGAGTCTACTCTGGCAACATAAATTCCGGGTCTGCGCCTTGCCGCACGCCTCCATTGACGCCACCAGCGACCAGTTTGTACATTTGTGCAACACGTGTCTAAAAACAGACCCAATGATCCCCACATCGGCCTGGCTGGCATTCCACGCGGAACTCCCCACGCTGCCAGCTATCTTGGATCCACCGCCGATCTCGAGGTAGTTACTGTCAGATGAGTCTGATCAAGTGACTGCTCAGGACAGTTTCAGACAAAGCCTGTGAGTTGACCACTCTTGACGTTCCTCTTTCGCACCTCCCAATGGCTACCTATCCAATTTCGAGCTCAAAGACGCTTTCATGCAACGGTGATCTGTTGACCAAACACTTCAAACTGAACACCATGTGGCATCAAGTCAGCCAAATTTGCTTGCAAAAGTCACTAAATTGAAACTCCCCCATCCTGCGTTGACAACCTTAGCCCATCTTCGTGTCTACCGCTTCTGCCTGCAAAGTTGTTCAACCTCAGGCAACGGCCGTCGGATCTCGAGTCGAGAAATAACCATGGCAGATGATGAAGGCAGGGTGTACAATGATACGGGGGAAGAAGAACTTTTCACTGGTGAACACGCCAATGACGACTTCTACACCGACCCCAAGAGTGGCGAGAAAATCCGAAATGCGGGTAAAGAAGGTCAAAAATACATGAGGCAAGTGGGCTACCGCTCAGAGAGGTTTGCCCAGTGGAAAGAGCACTTCGAGAAACTGGCAGACCTCTGCCAGGAAGCTATGGATTTTCGGGAAGAACGAGAAGAAATTATTCGTGGCTTCACTTCGAATATCGACGACCAGCAGGACGCCCTCTACGGCCTTCTAACATCCACCGAGGATTCCGGGCCCTCAAGGATCAATCAACGTACTCGGGAGCGCAATGAGCGCTTTCTCACACAAACTAAACTACGGCAAGAGAGACTCGTGAACAACTTCCGGTACAACTTAGAGTGCCAAGCGAGCAACTTGGAGGACCTCAGCGCCAACCAAGGTCGCGAAGAGGAGTTTCTTACGTACCTGAGCCAGCAACAGCACTCCACCAGGTTGTTGCTTGAAGAAACGACCGAGGAGCAACTTTTGGCGAGCACAATGGATGCTATGGTAATAGGCTCGTGTCAACACGACAGCTTTGTGGACCCACCACCTCAACGTTGGTGTGCGGTATGCTTTGACGGAATGCGAAAAGATGCAGAGGCGCGTCCAATTGAAGAGGATACTGAGCTAGCCACCTGCCCAATCTGTAAGGAAGTCTATCATCGGGCATGTCTGATAAAATGGCGGCGCGATAATCCGGAGTTTGACTGCCCCATGTGCCGGCCAAAATCTAGGCAAAGTATATAGCTATACCCTCTCCTACATGGCATACTGATTACTATCCATTCACGGTTTCATGATCAACTTGAAATCTAGCTATTCCCTTGCCCGACGCGTACTACATAAGAAATCTACCAGTGACCATTACCTCAACTACTCATAACATCATAAAAACGCCAACAGCTCCCCCCCTACGTACAAAGCTGGATAGGCACACGCACCGACACCGACGAAAAAGCAGAAAGCGTAACCGTGACATCCAACCGATACGTCCTCGACACCAAGCACGAGTGGAACGTCGGCACGAGCGCCTTCCCCGGCGGATACTCGACCGGAATCTGCAACTCCAACAAGTAATACGCCCCGCCCTTGTACCTACTCGACGGCGCCACCGCCACCGCCGCCGCGTCCATCCTCTCCCCATCCAACAACCGCTCGTGCGCCCACCCGGGCTCGCACCGCCGCCACCGCGCGCCCGACACGCGCAGCGAAGGCAGCGCCACCGCTTCCGAGTACGACCGCTGCTGCTGCTGCCCCTGCTGCTGCATCCCCGCGCCGTTATCCGCGAGCCGTCCGTACGCCGGATCCTCCATCATGCCCGCGCGGAAGACCGTCGTCGCCTGCAGCGTCCGTTTGACGTCCTCCAACGGCGGCGGGCCCGCGTGGTCGTCTGAAGCGGGATCGAATCTGAGCAGCAGCGTCGTCGACGCCGGCGCCCACTTGGCGCGCAAGCCGCCCCTGAGCGCGCCGGGCTGCTGCGCCTGCACGACCAGGCTGCCCGAGCTGCTTCGGAAGAGGCCTTGGCTGATGGGTTTTTCGTGGCGGAGGCGGTATTCGGACGGCGATGACGACGACGACGACGACGACGACGCGGGCTGCAGGAAGATCGGCGGCGACTCTGGGAGCTCTGGGACGACGCAGACGCTGCGCGAGGAGTGCGCGGTCAGGCGGGAGGATCGGCCGTTGTTGCGAAGCTTGGTGTATGCCAGCTTCGCTTCGATGGTGTAGGAGACGTGGGCCATGTCGGGGGTGGGGTCGTCCAGGGTCTGTCCGTTGGGTGTTGCCCAGCGCTGGTCGCCGCCCATGGTGGGCGGGGGGAGGAGGTGCTCGTCGGCGTTGGGGCAGGAGCAGGAGTGGGGAAGGAGGCGATCCGGTACGACGAAGGTGAAGGCGAAGGGGTAGGGGTGGGCGGCCTTGAGGATCATGCCGCTGGGGGACTTTTCGAACGGCTGGTGGAGGTGCAGGAAACGTTTCTCGGTGCACGTCACGCCTGGCGCTATTGGGGCGGCGCCGAAGTTGTCGAAGCGGGTCTGGGTGTTTCCTGTCGGGCTGTCAGCGTTCCGTACTGGAGGGCATCGTGTGTCTGTTTGTTGCCTACCGATGAAGGATATGTCTAGGTCATTTACGTGGATGTCGTGCGTGGCAGTGATTAGAACTTCTCCCACTATCTCATCGTTGGTTGAGTACAGCTCGTGACTCAAGCCGCTGCCAGCGCCTTTCAGATTGATCGAAATGTTCACCATGCTTGTGGGTGTTTTGAGGAAGTTGGGAATGATAGCCATCGAGGGCAGCTGTCAGACTGGGGAAACGAAGGGTATCTTCAAGAATAATGTTCCAGTAGCTGGGGATCCCACGGGGTATTTAACGCGGCACTTCGTCTGGGGGACATGACATGGACGCGGGAGCCGCCAAGATAAGCACCTCAGTAGCTCCCGCTTCCGCTTAACGTTAGGGGAAGCTCGCTTGCTTAGCGGATTCCCGTAATTCTAAATCCGTCTATACTTAACGTTAGGGATGCAAGAGTTCCCGGCGTGACAGAATTCAATTTTCAATGACACACCGCTATCTTCCCTGTGCTTTGGCGTGACAAATCGCTTTCTCCACGGGGTTGGTGTTTTTCAGTCATACGCGTTGCGTTTTCGGCTTCGGTCTAGTCGACTCACACTTACGCCATGCGCCCTACCGGCGACATGTCAAGCCAAAACGCGCCCAACAGGTTGCGCACTGGCGTAGAGAAGCGTTTAGAGCGCTTACGCTGTGGAGAAACGATCATCTTCAGTGGCTTAGCATTTGTAAGATCCTCGTTCGTGCTGGATTAATAATGACAAGATGTGGACATCCGATGAGAGACTTGAGCGCTACGCGATTTTGGCCACGGCAGTCTGCGATCTCTCCCCCCTCCATCAGACGCAACACGACCCCCTTCGCCTTTCTCACATACGGAGGCCGAAATTCTGCTTTCTCCACAAATTCCAGACTCCATAAGTACCCGCTTGATCAATGAGTCACGGACTGAAATTATGGACCACTTTTGCCAGTGACTCCGCGTTCTATCAGTTTTCATCTCCTTCACAGGAACCTTTCGAGTACCTCGAGCACTCGCGTCTTCATCGATCCGTCAGCGTCCCACATCCAGCCATCACTGAACGAACACCCATCGATCTTCGCATCGGCGAATCAACAACGTGCCTGTGGAGGGACTATACAGACAGCGCTCTTGAAGTAAGCTTCGAGGATTGAAGACACTCGACATTAGCGGCAGCAATGCTTGTATGGAGTCGGTCGGAGTGGTTTCTCCGCAGTACCTCCTTCGAGAACCTGCGGGGCTTGGGATATTCGGAGAATTCGGCGAAGAAGGAGCAAGAGCCGCCACGGCGGGCAAACAGTGCTTACTCCTATTATTGTGAGTCGGATCGACGTGTGTATGATTTCGTCAAAAGTTTAAAGCATCACAGCTACTGCAGCGGTGATGTGAGCGAGCGTTTCTCTCGTCAGCCCAGCCGAGAAACCACTAGCTGACAGGATGACTACCATCCCGCCTCGAGCTTCCATGCATCACAGCACACCGCGCACGCCCGACAGCCAAAACATGGTATTCATTCACTTCGTCTCGAGCATCTCTCCGCCGCCGACCATCAGCGTACTCCATCAACACCGACCGGACACGACCGCGCACCAAACACTCCCCCCTCCCACCACCACAATCCACCGCTACAACCCCCCAACCTCCCCCTCGGGCCAGAAATCCACCGCCATCGGCATCCTCGGCTCCACCGGCGCCCTCGTTCTCGTCCTCGTCCTCCCCCCACCTCCCCCGACCGTACCATTAAACCCCCGATACTCGCTCAAGCTGGGCGGCAGATCCTCCACCCGGGTACCCCACGCACTCTCGTTCCGCCCCAACGTAAGCACCAGCTCCTTGCCCTCGGTGAAGAAGCCATGATCGATCCAATTCCGCGAGTACGGCACGCCGTCCAACGTCGCGCTCTGGACGTAAATCGCCTCGTAGCTCGGATCGAACCCTTCGCACCGCACGCTCGCCGTCCGGTTCGTCAGCGGGTGGGTGACGTTGACGCGTTCGAAAAACGGCGGGGTGATCAGGTAGACGTCCTGCCCGGGGTTCGGGAACAGGCCCATCATGGCGAAGGCCACGAACGCGCCGCCGGTGCCGCTGTCGTCGTTGCCGGGCAGGCCGTCGTTCGTGATGCCGAAGAAGGCCGGGATGTAGCGGTGCGCGCGGCGGGCCGACAGCGCGGGGCGGCCGGCGTAGTGGTACTGGAAGACGGTCAGGAAACTGGGCTCGTTGCCGATGTACGTGATGTTCGAGTCGTGCAGGTAGTCGAGGCGGCGGATGAATTCGCGCGGCCCGCCGAAGGCGGTGATGAGGGCGGCTTGGTCGTGCGGGACGTAGAAGGCGTATTCCCAGACGGACGACTCGAACGTCTCGACGGCCGTGTTCTGCAGGCTGCACACGCTGTCGGCGAAGGGGTCGATGTTGCTGCAGCGGAGCGGGTCTTGGAAGCCCCAGGTGCCGTTGAGGTGGCGGGGCTGGAAGAAGCCGACGAAGCCCGTGTCGGTGCCGTTGAGGAGGGAGGTTTGGTTCGGTCGGAAGAGGTTCTGCCAGTTGCCGCTGCGCGCCTGGTACTTCTCGACGTCGGAGGCCGCGAGGTTGTTGCCCATGGCGCCGGCCAGCTCGGCGATGGTGAAGTCGTTGTACGAGTACTCGAGGGTGCGCGAGATGCTGCGCGTCATGGTGCCGAAGCCCTTGTGGTCGAAGTCTTCGACCGGGATGTAGCCCAGCGTCTTCCAGCTGTCGAGCCCGCCGCGCCCCTGGCAGCACCAGTCGTACGGCTCCTCTTCTGCGTCTTTGACCACCGCTGCGTACCCGTCTTCCCAGTTGATGCCGTCGCGCAGCCCCTTGAGGTACGTGTCGGCAAGAACGACGTCCGCATTCGATCCGCCCTGCGTATAGCCCTTGTTCAGGGTCATTCTGGATCATGTCAGCTTGAACACCTCGGTTTCAGCCAGTGTGTCGGACTCACCGGCAGTCAGGAAGCCAACCGACGTGTCGGTACGTGTCAATCATCGAGCGGACCATGCGGGTGACCTGCTCTGGATCCACTATCGTCAAGAACGGCAACTGCGAGCGGAACAGATCCCACATGCAGTAGAACGAGTCGAAATACGGCTCCTCGCTCTGCCACAGCGGGTTCTCCCCCGTGTAGTCTTGAGGGTTGACGAACGTCCGGTAGATGCCGCTGTAGAAGTTGACGAGCAAGTCGCGGTCGACGTTGTTGGTGGAAACCTGGATCGGGCTGAGCTTCTGCCTCCACTCCTCGACCGCCTCGTTGCGGGTGCCCTCGAAGTCAAAGTCCGGGATCTCCGCCTCGGCGCTGCCGCAGGCTTGCTGCTCGCTGATCAAGCTGACGCCCACGCGCGCCAGCACCGCGCTCTCGCCGGGATCGTCGAAGCGGACGAAGCCGCCGCCGGGCAGGGGATACCCGTTGATGGAACGGGAGATGGTCAGGTTCTTGACGTCCGCGCTGGCTCTGCTGTTCGCGAAGATGCCGTCGTCGCGAATGTTGGCGCCCTGGAAATCGGCGCAGAAGTACGCGACGTAGGTGCCCTGTCCGAAGCTGGGGACGAACCGGGCGTTTCCAGTCATCCTGCCCGTGTCGGCGTCCACCGTGATGGTCCCATTGTCCTGGCGCGAGTCTGAAAGATCGGTCAAGTCCAAGAGAATCAACGGGCTCGGAGCGCCACCATCTGCATCAGCCGAAGGGAACGTGAAGCGGAACAGGTTCGTGTGTGCTGCAGCGGTCATATCGACTTGGATGCCACTGTTCAGCGTCACGGAAAAGTATCCGGGACTGGCTTCCACGGAATCATTTCTGTATTGGGTCCCCCTGGCCTTTTTCGGGAACACGCAGTTGTTGATATCATCCCCTCGGCAGCCGGTGTACGGGAAGAGAGCAAACAACCCGAGCGAAGGGCTGCCTCCGGTTCCGGAATCGTGCATCTGGCTGAAGCCAGTGATGTTGGCTCCGTCCGTGGTGAAACCGCCTTGGTTACTCTCCGAATCCGTGTCCGCGACTGCTTTGGCCTTTGACGTTGCTCAGCATTAGGTCGGCGTATACGGCGCGCCAATGGCAGGAGCTCCTCTGCAGACAGCGTTCGCCGGAGGAAAACATACCATGCCATAGGGACGAGTGGCACCCGCAAACACATTTCCTGAGCATCGTCAACGGGGGTTCTGCTTTTTGGCATTCCTAGACATACCTCCGTTGCTGCTCCCAATCAACTGATCAACGTACTGCAGAGCATCGTACTGGGCACGCGCAGGGGCCGCGCTGAGGCAGGCCAGCGAAAGAGCGAAGGTGTGCTTGAGACCCATGGCTGGGAGAATGAACGAGAGGACGGCGCTTCTCAGAACGACGAATCTACGGGCCAACCGCGCAACGTGAGAGGAGCGAGCGAGCTAAATAACATAGTCAGGTCCTGGGAAGGATGGTCAGTTTTAAATGTCACCCGCATGGGGCACGGACGCTGCATGGCATGGGGCCCGGTGCATGTTTAGGCGGCTCAACGTATACCTTGTAGTCGGTACACGCATCCCATGGGAAACGAACCAGTCTACGCCAGACGATCCGCGCAGCCCCGGCCGCGTCAAGCCCTGTACCTGGCCAGTCCTCATCTCCGACCGTTCCCGCGGCCTCTTGAGCTTCTTCGGGGCGGGCACGAATCCTGGAAAGCATTCAATCGGAGAACGGCGGTGGGAGGAGAGGTGCAATTTCGCGTGGGGCCCTGTAACCACATGGGTATGTGTACCCCTCCCTCCTCCCACCCCTTCCAACTTGCTTTAGCGTTGCCGCATGCCACCCCAGACGCTTGACACGGCATGGAGCCACTGCCGCCCACGCCACACGCCCCGCCCGAAAGCTTATCTGCAAATGGCCCAGCCCATCAGCAGCCATGACCCCATGACTGCTGGGGCCTGCCCCGTTCCAATATTCCGCGCAGCAATCTCTTTGGCCAGGTCGCTGCACACCTTGTCGATCTTCCCATCGCCTGCATCCCGGATGCTGCACGCCAAGCCGGAAACTCTCGAGGCCCGCTTGTTGCTCCCTCCGGCCCACTTCCGTTGGAAACATGTTTGCCCTTCTCTTTTCCCGGCGGAACCTTATTAATCGAAATTCAACCTTCGAAACCCTTGCTGATATAAACGCATAGCATGGTCCAGATCCATATGTTGAAACGACACTGCAGTTTGTCGATCAAAAGACAAGCGAAAACCCTAGTTCACCGTAGTCAGCTACACAGGCCTGCTCGTGCTTACCGCCTTTTCTATACTACTCACAGCTGCGTTCAAGACGGCGTACGAGCTAAATAGTCATGTCTCTAAAGTTTAAAATAAATCAAAGTGGCACACGAATGCTGTTAAACAGCTGCAGGAGAATGTCAATATTGCTGTTCACTTATTCGTTGCCTTGTCCCCGTCGGGCTCCAAAGCATATGCAGCGTGTCGTACAAATAAGCGTTCTCTGCATGCGAGATGAGTCGATTTTGGTCGCGACTGCTCGATGGACGTTTAGATTGAGCTGAGATCTCTGTTGCACCGATTCCGCCAATTCCACGGCTCCTTAACCACCAGCCGCCGCGGCGTACGGTTCCATCATCACTCCGCACTCTTGGTCAGCAACCACGCGAGCTCCGCCGCACGTTCTTCACCCACAAGCTCCACCAAGCGTTCCGGCTTAAGGAAGTCATGATCCGCATACTCAAAGCCGGGGACGACCGTCTGGACACACACAATCAGCCCGACGTTCCGAAACCTCGTCGACAAAAAGCGAACGACAAACAACAACAAAACTCACCTCGCTGATCAAGCACCCGTCTTTGCTGACCTGGCCGCCCTCGTCGGGCAGCAGGAAGCTCGCCTTGTACTTGCCGCCCTCGACGATCCACTGCAGCCGCTCGTCCGCCGCGACGTCCTGGCCCACGACGTACGTCTCGATGCGCGCCTCGCCCTTGGGCCGGATCCCCTTGACCACCTCGTCCGCGTGGATGATGATGTACCTCGCCCTGCCCTTGTGCAGCGTGTGCACCGTCCTTTCCTTCCGCATCAGCGAACCGCACTCTTTTCCCATCCGCGAAAACACCCCAAAAGACATGAAACACGATGGAATGGGGGAATGAGAGAAAAAAAAAAAAAACGCGGCGCTCACCTCCCGCTATTCCGATGGAACCGGCCCAAACTGCGTCCCTGGGTCAGCAGGTAGTAGATGCTCGTGCTCGCGCTCCGCGTCAGCGTCGTCCACTGCTTGCTGTCGTCGCCGTCCATCTCGATCGCCGTCGTCTCCGCGAAGCACGCCTTGGTCGCCACCGTCGTCAACCCGCTGTCGTACGACGGGTGGAACGGGTTCACCACGCGCCGGCTGTCGCGGTCCGTCTCGACGAAGTAGCCGCCCTGTATGTATGTACGTACATAGAATATGAGCAAGCAGGTCGTGGGGCGGGTATGTGGTAACCTTTGGGGGGGATTTGTATGGTTTGAAGAAGAAGGAGAAGAAGAGAGCGAAAAAAGAGAGAGCGTGTGAGAATGTGCGCGGTGATCTGGCCAATACCTCTTCTGACAATGCTACATCGTTTCACAACCCGCCTCATAACCCGGAAGGCATCATGAAGGCATGAGACTCGACAAAAAAATCGCGAGAGTAAGTGAACGAAAAGAAACTTACCTCTGTATGCTTGAGCATCTTTAGCGCGGCGATGACGGCGCGCGAACCGGCAGGCTCCTGGGGCACGACGGCGCCGGGCTCGGGGGTTCCGCCAGCCTTGATCGCCTCGCCGGGGATGGCGAAGGCGGGGCGGATGGGCTGCGAGAGTGCGGGGTCGACGACGGACATGGTGGTGGTAGTGACTGCTTATTTTGCCGCTTTCGAACGGCGAATGAGGAGAACAAAAAGGGTCGATTGGGTAGATAATGGACCGTTGTTTATTTTTGTTCCGCTCTGCACGGGCCGAATCGCAAGGCTTGAGAGGGAATGTTGTTGGAAAAGACAGTTGGGAGGAGGATGGAGGGAGGGAAATAAGTAGAGCGCTGCTGCTGCTTCCCTGTACGTTACACGCGGGGCGGGGCAGCGGGAGGTACTGCCCGTACGCGAAGATGAAGATGACGTGAGATAAGATAGGTGCCTACGTATCTGACGCGCTCGCTAATTTCGCCGAAAGAAAAGCACCCTCCACTGTCAACTGCGTTTTCACAGACAGGAAAGCAATTTCGGTGTGTCGCATCTGCCCATGGTGAGAGGTGCGACCGCGGAGAGGCACTGTAAGGTGAGGTCATGGTGGTGCAATTGTCCGCTTCATCTTACTTTCTTCTGATCCAAAACGCAGCAAGCAATCGAGGCTCATCATGACGTTTCCGTATCAGATGTGATGGAGTCTTCAAACCCCCAAATCAACATCATCCCTTCTCAAATCAGTCAACCTTGCGGCCGCAATGTTTTTCTTTTTCAAGCTGCCATGCGTAAAACCAGCGGATCAGTGCCCATGCTTGCCTCGTGCCCAAAAGAAAGAAAAAATTGTTTGAACACATTACCATTGCTTCATCCTAAAGTTTTGCCCACCGCAACAGTCAGATCAATCGGAGAAACGTATAAGCCACTTAACGCACGACCTATGCTCCAATCTCTCTGACACTCTATCGAACACCCGCTAATGTTTCCCATGATCCTGTAAAACCATCCATCATCATGCCTGAAGCAACTGAATTCCTTCGCCCGCTGTGTCGAAACCATTTGGAAATGTGCATGAGGAGATAAAAACGAAAAATACGACCGCATAAAAGGTGGAGGAACGAGTGGAAGAAGAGAAAGTGCAGAGTTATTTCACAGCTTCGGCGAACTTCGGCTTCCCCTGATACCAATTTTTAGCACCACGTGAAAAGCAAATGTGTAGGGCAAACAAACAAAAAAAAAAAAAAGAGAAAAGCACAGGCTATCGTACAGATTCTGCAACACGCTTCACCAACCAGAATGCGTTTGGGATGCAAAGACCAAGAAGTCTGTCCCCACTTGACGACAAGATAAAACCCTCCTATCGAAATGGCGGCGAGCATCTCGGACGGAGAGGTCGAAGAAGGTAGCAGACGCGACGAGAGGGTCGAATTCGAGCGGGGATAAAGCAGGAGAGGAACGACGGGGAAAGCAGCGAGCGCGTGGCAGCTGGAGAGACAAAGGCAGTAGCATCAAGAAACCAAGGCCGCGTTGCTCCTCTCATCCCCCAGCCCTGCCGCCGTGGGGGATGATCCCCATCGCTATGCATTGCACAAAAGACCGTCAACAAAAGACAAATTCGCGCTGTGATGATCCATTTCCCAGAACGCCAGCCCGCAACCTGTAGCATCGCTGCTGACGCTGTTGTTAAACGGTCAATGCTCATGCTTCCCCTACCACATATCGTTGCGACCATCGTCTTCGTCGTACTGCTGTTCATAGTACGCCGCTTGTTGTGGCTGCGCTCCGGGTTGGCCAAGGTAACTGGACCCGCTCGAGACACTGTATCCGTTGCCGTTCGTTCTATTGTACTGTGTGTGTTGTGATGCGTGTGAGGAGTCGTTGGGATACTGATTGTCTCCATGTTGATATGCCGTACCTTCAGACGTCCCTTCATTGGCCTCCACTCGTGCTTGTTGCTGTTCACTAGGTCACTAACGTGTCCCCGCTCAACCTTCGGACTTCAACTCACATCTTGATACATCTGGTATTGTTTGAACTCTTCCGGCTGTTGTTGCTGCTGGTGACGGCGCTGTTCTTCCTCCCTCTTCTTTTGCTCCTGGGCTAACCGCTGTTGCTGTTTCTGAGCCGCCGACTGACCGATTTGGATGTGCGGATGCATCTGCTGAACCTTGGCGAGATATGAGTACATGAAGTTGCTGAGTAATACCTGAGAATAAAGCTCTCGGCGGGGGTTGGCGAGCTTGATATGGGCCATGCGGTAAATGGCCCGCTCCTCAAGAATGGAAAATCGGGTCCAGTTGTAGTCGACGTCCGGGCGAAGCACGCGCTGCGGGGGGTCGGGGGATAGGCCACGCGCTGAAATTGTTTTCTTGCTGCTTCCGTGAGGCTCCTTTTCTCCCTTCTTCGCCTTTCCACCGAAGATGGAGGAGAAGAGGCCCTCCTTCTCCTTCTTTTCACTCGAAGTTTTCCGGCTGCTCGTCTTCTGGCGCTCCTCGTCAAGCTTGATGCTGCTGCGGTCGAGAACAAGGCTTTCTCGTCCACGTCCGTCATCGATCGAAGTCTGCAATACATCCAAACGCGTGTTGTCGCGCTTCTCGTGCTTGTCATGCTTGTCGTGCTTGTCGTGTGACTTGTCAGCGGATTTGGTGAGCTTTGACTTGGTCTTCTTGTGATCCTTCTCCTCCTTGTCCTTCTTTTCGCGTTCTTCCTCTTCCTCCTTCTCCTTGTTCTTACGCGAGAACCAGCCCCAGCTGGTCTTCCTGCCGCCAGATTCCTCGTCGTCGTCGTCGGCGGCGGCGGCTGCTTTCTTGGCCTTTTTGTCGCCTTTGTCCGATTTCGTTTCATCTGCAAATGTAGGAATGATTGCCAGTGAGTCGGATCTTGTTGCGCTAGTGTGGCCAGGGATAGCTGTGGGGTGTGATGCCATTTCATCAAGAGACTGACTTGGAATTTTGTTGGCTTGCGCTTTCTCTGCTTTCTCCCGCAAACTTTGTCGTCCTGGAGGAAGGCCTCTAACTGGCTGTGGGGGCATTTTGACGGGCGCGTGATTCTGTGATGCCGAGTGGTCAACTTGCACTTTTGAGGATTTGCGTTCCGGGTGTTGCGCTGGTATCGGAGGCGGGACGTCAGAAGGCGCAGGAGGAGTCTCGACGATCTGGGGAACCGGAGCTGCTGTGGAAGAGAGGACAGGTGAGTCGATAGGAACATTATAACCGGGAAGGAGTGCAGTCGTACGGCCGTTTGACGCAATGCGGGAGTGGTAAGCTCTCCGCTCTCCTTGCTGTTGCGGAGGCGATTTCTGGCCGTGTTGCTCGGGCGGGCTAGAGGGCCTCTCTTCAGCGGATCGGGGCCGTGAAGACTCAGTTTGTGATGCATTGGGACCTTGAGCTTGGGAGCGTAGCCGCGTGGGGCGTGAGAAGTTCTCTGGCTGATCAGCTTTCGAAGAGATTGGCTCCGTCTGAACTCTCTGAATTCCCCTTTTCACTTCTGGTTCCTGAGCGACAGGTGACGAGACAGGAGACTCGTCAGTGTCAGTGTCGCCGTGTTTTCCCATCCTCCGGCTGAAAGGGACCCTTTCGCCTTTGCGTATACTGCCACGTCTGTAATTCGTCCGTGTGGATCGCTTCAAGATGCCGGCAGGCTTGACAGGAAGTATGGGAACGTCGTCTTCCCCGGCGCTCTCGACGCCAGCAACACCAGAATCCATGGAGTCGCGCAGACTCATGCGCCGTATCAATTGTGCTGGATCGTCCTCTTCTACGGCCTCGAGCTGGTGCAGAGTAGGCATGTGGGCGTGGTCACTAGCCTGCGATCTCTTTCTTTCCAAGCGCTCAGCACCATCTCGGTAGCCATGTGGCCCCTCGACCTGCTTTGACAACATCGACTTCTTCCTCCGTAGCCCTCCACCCGAGCCTTCCGGACTCAGCCCGTCCGCAGAGAGCATGGAATCCGAGTCTCCTGATCTCCGTCGGTGTTTCTGGACCTTCTCCTCGATGAATGTCTTGAACTCTTTCGGGGCCAATTCGGGGTGTACTCGAGCCGGAACCCAGAACATGCGCGAGGGATCGTCTTCGTCGTCTTCGTGGGTGGGCGAGGCGGCGGGCATTGGCGCCCTTTCGCTGAACGAGGGCAGATCGGGATCGGAGCCATGCACATCCATGGACATGCGCCTAATTGCTTGTAGGTTGCTCAGCTCCTGGGCCACGGCGGCCGGGCTGGACTGCGAGTCGATGTCTTGGAACTCGAATGCCTGGCTGGCGGTGTCGGAACTCTGGCGGTTGAGGCGTGGCGGGGAGACGGAGGAGCGGTCGAAGGAATCGCTGCGGTCGCTGCGGGGCGAGAGCATCTTGGGCGAGCTCGGCTGGCCATTTGCGTGGTGCTTGTGCTCGTTGGAGGAGGAACGTTCGAGCGGGTTGGGCGAGGCGGGAAAGGAGGGACTCAAGTCGAAGGTCTCGCTGGTGGGCGAGCTGATGAAGCTCAAGGGCCGGGACTCGCTCCGGGTGTATTCATTCTCGCCGTACATGTCTCCAATGGCTTCGGTGATGTGGTGGCTGTCGTCACTGATGGAGATTTGCGGAGCATGGCCTCGGCGAGCCTCGTACAAGCGCTCCAGCTCAAGCGCTCTCGTGGAGCCCGGTCTCGGGGACGTCTGAGGGTTGTGGTGCGGAGCGGTTAGCATAAGTTCGCGAGGACAAGGACAGGGAGCGGCGAGAGGAGGGTGTGGCGGCCCAGCGCAGTCGCAGTCGGGGCTGAGGCGTGGTGCTGCTGCTGTGTAATCTGGGTCCTGCATTGGGAGCGCGGGCAACGGGCAGCGGGAGGACCAACCTGCATAGCTACTCAAAGGAATGCAGATCCTCGTCGCAACGAGCCTCGGCGACAACAGCAGTGGGGCGACAGGCGCTCAGGCTGATGGGCATGATCCGGCGCGGTGCAGAGAGGGGGCGTGGCTCTACTACGAACAATAGGCGGCGGTGCTTACAACAGAGTCGGGGGTGACAGCTCAGGCCCGATGGCCATGCCGCTGGCGCGTCGCTAGTGACTACTATCGCTTATTCTCTTATGCCCGACAGCACGGAGACAGAACGGCCTCACAGGACGCTGCCTTGCGCCCCCCTCCGGGCGCCTCGCTATCCGCGCAGTGTGGCTGCGAGACAACCGCTAGCGCTTAATCCGCAGAGCTGTCGAGTTATTGGATCAGCGCCCCCACAACACACGCTCCCCGCATAAATCTGAGCTGAGGAGAGCAGCCGCCTGTAAGCCTCTAAGGCCGCTGCTCAGACCTGCAGCAAAACCACGAGGCGCAGTTCCATCGCGGCTGGCTCGTGGGACCGATCCGCCGCGCTCCAACCTTATCACCACGGCTCACGGCTCACGCCTCCCTGGCGGGCTGTCAGTCTGTCAGGCTGTCAGGCTGTCAGGCGCCCTGCTCGAGCCGATCCAGACAAACTCCCAAACGACCACGCGCCTCCCGGACTGACGATGCGTGCCCGGCCTCCGCCTCCCAACGGGCTGGCGTCAAGCCCCCTTCCGCACAGGCTTCGTTCTGGAATAGCCGGATTGTTCCGCGTGCAGCCGCCCCGTTGTCTGGGCGCACCACCCGGGGCACGTCATTGGAAGCTCGCTCGCGTATGCGGATTATCACCATCCACGGCTGAACTACTGAAATTACTTGTGTACCGCATGCTCCCGGCCATGTCCCTCGCCCATCGAACGCACTCAAGCAGCAGTTTTTATTTATAGCACGCAGCTCGGCGTCAGATGAGCCGCTTCAGAAAAGAGGAGAGTTCTGTAAGCCGTAAAATGACAGGGGGATGCAAGTCGTCATGCGCCGTCCGAGCTCTTCACCTAAAGAGCTTCACGCCCGGGAAAGAGGTCCACAGCAACACCGTACCTCGCATCATGTTTGTTTTACTCTAGGCGACCGTGGAGTTCTTCCTCCAAATGAACACGAATGCGGCTGCGGCGCAGACCGTGGCACCCAGTGCCAAATACAAACTGGTGTTGTCGACCGGCTCCTCGTCCGACTTGGGAAATGCGGTAGATGGGTGCGTAGCGCATTCGGCAAGCTGGGCGTTTTGGTGTTTCAGTCATCTGTTTCACTCTAGACTTGGCACCAACAGGAGGATCATACTCACGTGTACGAAGAATTCGGAGATGGTGTTCCACGTCACCGATACGTGGAGCGGTGCTGCCATGTTCAACGCACTTGTGTGCTCGTCCGGTTGCATCTCGGTCCGCTGCATGGCCTTGTCTTGGTCGGCCTTCAGCGCTGTGTAGACGGCCGGCAGAGCGTCCAAGTGTGGATACTTCTTTCGCAGCTGCACAATGTAGTCGAAGCTGTCTGGGTCGCTTGAATCGTAGGTGTAGCAGAGAAGATCGCACGCGTCGAGTTTGGTTTGGTTCTCCAAGATCGCAGGCTCGAGTTCCCCAAGCTCTTCCAAAATCAAGTAGCACTGCTTTCCTCCCTGAAGCTCGACGCTGTTCACCGCCGAGTGCGGCTTGATTGTCGGGTAATGCATCGTACTGAACGGCCTATTGAGGAACGCGTTGAGTAGCGAGCTCTTGCCACTGCCACTCGCACCGAGGACGTAGCAAAGTACCACGTTCCGTTCGACTCGGCCGGGACGATTGCGCCTCTTGCGTGCCTTCGTAACCTTGAGCGCGGCAGTGGTGCCGCCACGATCCGAGCTCTCAAAACCAAGGTAGGCAAGATACTCAAGCGTGGTTTTTGGTTCCTCAAAAGTTGTCATGCTCCACTGTGCAAGCCAGCCTTGAAGTGTAATGTCCCCGGCTTCGTTGCGTACAGTACACGACGGGAAGGCCGAATCGACCCAGGACGGGGGTGGGCCAGGCGTGGGCAGAAACAAGGTTGACAATTCAGCATCGTTAAGGCCGCCGTCATTGTCTTTGTCGTGAAGGAGAAAAAGATCGACGAAGAAGCGGTAGCCAGCGGGGCTTAGCTCCGCAGAAGAGTACTGGGGAACATCGAACTTGGGGTGCAGGAATGTGTCTTTGAGACTTAGACTGTCAGTATAGTGGTATTTCCGCAGAATGATCCAGATTGTTTCATGGCGCCCTTTCTCAGCGAAGATTTTATGCAGCAGCAAGAATCCTTTCTCATCGATGCCCTTCTCAGTGGCCGATTGCGGAGACTGTTTTTGTATTGACCGTTTGATGTTCATGAGATCGTCCTCAGATAGTGGCTTCTCGAAGCACTTCAGCTGGAATGCGTGCATCTCTGTGTCATTGAGATAGCCATCCTGATCCCTGTCACAAAGATAGAATATCCGACGTAGAGCTGCCACCGCGGCTGGCTTGAGGTTCGCTTCCTTGGAATCGTAGAGAGGAGCAATAGGATGCGTGACCGCCTTCTGACAGAGGAAGAAGACCTCGTTTATGTTATGGTGTTCTTTGGCACTTGTACGGATGCACGAATCGATCTCTTTGAACTCGTTCATCACCGGTAGCATCTCATCGGCCACCACCTGAGAGGTGGTTCCATTTGTCTGCAAATCGGACTTGTTGGCACAGAGTACCACCGGCACGTTCACACCGAGCGAGCGGAAGTAGGGCATCCAGAAGAGCGCAACACGCTCATAGCTATAATGGTCCGAGTAGACGAGAAGAATGGCGTTGGACTTGCGGAGCTCCTTGCGGAGCTTTTCGCGGTCCTGCGGCAGGGCGGATGTGTCGACGACGGTAGTGGTAACATTCTCCGGGGTGCCCAACGTGGGCGGCAGCGTCACCGGCGGGAGGACGCTCTGGATCTTCGGGACAAAGACGTCCTTGACAAGGGAGGTGATGAGCGAGCTCTTCCCTAAGGATTGTGGTCAGCAAGCGGTGGATTATTGCAAAGGAGTGCGAGGCACGCGTACCGGTGCCCTCGTCACCGCAGACACAAATGCGAACGGTTGCCATGGCGCAGGCGCATTGTTGACGAGGAGGCTATCGAAGAGCCGCAACGCGTTGTGCGGTGCTGGAGCTTCGCGGAGCCTGACGCAGCTTGGTTCCCCGTCAATTTTTAGCTTACCGGGCCGGTGGGTCCTGGCCATCAACTCCAATGCCAGGGCCACGACTCGGGCCAAGCGACTTGGAAGCCTACTGCGGCATCGCTTCAGTCCCGAGCTCCGCGGTGATTGCGCGCGCTTGGAGCCGCCGGCTGCTGGTCTCGCGCAGGCTTCCTCCACCCCCTACAGCGACTCTCTCATCTCTGCGACATGTCCGCGCCGCTCACCTTTCGCATTTAGCCGCTCCTCCAGCTGACGGCCCGGACATTGCGGCGCGTGCGCACGCCTCCCCACACTCCCACACGCCGAGATCGTGTTCCTACATCATCGCCGCCCGTCCGTCCTGATTCATATGCGACCATCCTGCCCAGGGTGCGAACTCTCACCTCCCGCGACCACCGCTCCGCACCGCGCGCCACCAACCCTAGAGCTTATGCACGTTGCTGAACGTGTGAATATCGCAGTGTCACCGCAGCGGACCGCACGCCTCCCATTGGCGCTGGGCATCAACCGATAAGGGAGGAATTGCACAGAAGAAGGCGACATGTTCGTGCTGCCCCCTCCCCCGCGCTTCCCGAGCAGCCAGTATGGCTTGGGGATGCCAGGACAGCCAGTCATCGAGACGAACAACGTGCTCAGTCACCCCACGGGTCCTGAACATCAACTTGTGGTCGGCGAAGGTAATACTAGCTCCCCGTCCCATGCGCTCAGCCGCGTCCTCATCGGTTTACCATGCCAGGTACCTACGTCTTGAAAGACAGCCTTCACCTCGCGACCCCACCTCCCCATCCTTCCGAAGCTCCCGTCCATAACCCGAACCCGCTGGCGACTACGCCCTCGCCCCCTTCCGCAGGGACCAAGCTCTCCCTGACGATACTTTCCCCGCGGCCGAGCCAATTTCCCCGGTTGCAACGCTCCGACACCACTACCAGCGCCCTGTCCGGAGTGCCCCCAAGCATCGCAGAAAGCCCCCACGAGTCACACAGTGCTGGCAGTGACTTCAGCTCGCCATATACAAGAAGCAATGGATTCGGCTCGGTTCCTTCCTTCGGAGAGGGTAACCCAGCCCTCCTCATGCCAAATGGCAAGGAATCCAAAGATCCGTTAAAGCGGCGGAAACCCAAGAACAATATTATTAAAAGCAATTCGTCATTTGTATCAAGAGTTATTCCGCACGAGGCTCTGCAAAAGCGCTTACAGGAGAGGGCTGCTGACGGGTTAATGGCATTCGCAAATGTGAACAGAGCGCTGCAGTGGCTCGATCTTTCTGCTACTAACAAGGTTGGTCG
This sequence comes from Diplodia mutila, assembly GCA_022560015.1. Taxonomy (NCBI): domain Eukaryota; kingdom Fungi; phylum Ascomycota; class Dothideomycetes; order Botryosphaeriales; family Botryosphaeriaceae; genus Diplodia; species Diplodia mutila. The sequence continues at coordinate 263,988 of JAFISB010000009.1, forward strand.
AAGACGGTGCAGTCGCCGTTTTACGGAAAGCTCACACGGATACAGGATGAGCATTTGACCAAGATCCTGTTCACGAAAGCACATGCGCTGTGTCATGACGTAAATAAGGTCACGAAAACCAGCAACCATATCGATATCGTCATGGGTTTTTCGACGGGCGACATAATATGGTACGAGCCAATGTCGCAGAAGTACGCCCGCATCAACAAGAACGTAAGAGCTACTGCACGTTACGGCCTCCTCTCGCGACCATTGGCCAGCTGCTTTTAGGGACACTGCATAAGAGCGGAAGAACGGAAGCCAGCGGGAGTGAGACTCTCTCTTGATAAGGGATGAGTGGTTTACTTGCAGGATCGACTGCGCCCGTTCTGCCAGATTCCACGCGTCTTTGCATGTCTGACAGAGCATGGTGTCCAGCGGCATGTGAAAGTCAGGGAGGAGGCTTCCCAATGATAACAGACTTGATAATGTTGACTGACTCGCTGTAGGGAGCTATAAATGGAAGCGCAGTTTCAGAGATACGCTGGCTGCCGAATTCGGACAATCTGTTTCTTGCAGCCCACATGGATGGGACGTTGGTGGTATACGACAAGGAGAAAGAGGATACTCCGTTCGTACCTGACGAGACGAGCATGCAAGATGAGCAGCCCCCGAGCGACAAGGGTCAGAGCACGTCACTGCATATCAAGAAGTCGGTCCAATCAAGGAACCAGAAAAGCAACCCGGTGGCGGTCTGGAAGGTCTCGAGCGCGAAGATCAACGCGTTTGCATTTTCGCCGGACAACAGGCATCTGGCGATCGTGTCGGAGGACGGCTCGCTACGCATCATCGATTATTTGAAGGAGCAGTACGTAGACACCGCCCCTGCGTGGGTCCCGGCCCGCACCCGCTAATGTGCTCGCAGACTCCTCGATGTTTTCAGCAGCTACTACGGGGGGTTGATCTGCGTGTGCTGGTCGCCGGACGGGAGATATATGGTGACGGGCGGCCAGGATGACCTCGTGTCCATCTGGTCGCTGGAAGACAGCATGCTCGTTGCACGCTGCCAAGGTCACAACTCGTGGGTTTCGGGTGTAGCCTTCGACCCGTGGCGGTGCGACGATCGCAACTACCGATTTGGCAGCGTCGGCGAGGACTGCAGGCTTCTGCTGTGGGACTTCAGCGTCGGGATGTTGCACAGGCCGCGAGCGGTATGGCCCCGTGCAGATCCACATATTCGAGACAGGTTTCGGTGGAGGCTTTGCTAACAGGGTGCTGCGAGTCACAGGCATCGGTCCGCGCAAGAGGCAGTATCTCCTCGCACATCCCGCAGCCGCGAACCCGAGCGGACAGCTCAACAACTCGGCTGAGATCGGACTCGAACCTCACGTCGGGCAGCGCAGATGGCGGCGAGCAGGTGGTGCACCCTGTCGAGCCTCGGGCCCGAACGGCCATGTTACCGCCGGTGATGGTGAGCAAGGCATTCGCGCCGGGCCTAGCGAGCGGCCCGGCAGCAGCAGAACAGCCGGAGCTAACGCAACCGGTGCGAGCAGGCAAAATCTGTCGATGAGCACCCACTTTGCTGGCTTGGGTTCGAGGAAGATTGCATCCTGACCTCCTGCGAGAACGGTGAGACAAAGATTTCTTCGCGCTTATCTGCTGGCCGGGCCTGCCTAGCGCGTTGGGCCGATACGGCCCACTCGCGTGCAGGAACCCGCCGCTGCCGTAGCGGCTACGCTGCCGAGTGTAGATCTAGATGCTGACCAGCCATCCATATCCAGGGCATATACGCACGTGGGACAGGCCTAAGGAGGGCGCTGAAGGAAGCGAGTCGGCGCCGTCGACGACGGGCAGCACGTAGACCGGCGGCGGAAGATGGCGCGCATGCAGCGGCGAAACTTGGCCCGGCGCAACTGCGAGTGCGGCCGCGGAAAGCCGGCAGGTCAGCCGGTGTTGACTGTTTTCCGAGTGTATATAGGTGATCTCTGCCCGAGGCGGACGGGTGCAGGCGTGCGGGCGTGGAATGCGCAGCGAGGGCATGATGCGAATGTCATTCGATGGCCTGACGGGCACGGCGGCACTGGGAAGCGGGAATGAGGCAGGGCTCAGCACGCAGAAAAACAGTGTGAAACGTTTCGCTTCACCTGCATGCGCGATATTATTACATACGAGCAGAATGGCGATGGGCGACGCGCATGTGCAGGAGTTCGCACGCCGGGTGCGTGCCAGCGCGGCAGTGCCCGTGCTGGCTCCGCCCTTGGTGGTGGGCGCGCCAGGTCTGGAGCCGCAATAGGGAGGACGCACAGCCCTTTGTGCATTCACATGAGTGAGCTCTTTTCCGTGGGCGCAGGCACCCTGAGCTTGCCGCAAGCGGGTCCGGCGGAGGCTTCGCGAATTGTCGGCGCCATTTCCAGCCTATCTTGCGCTCCGGGCGGGACAGCACAGGCGGCTGGATGCCGCTCGCTGTGGCGGGAGATAAGTTTTTCTCCCAAGCTTCGCTGCAAAAACGTCATCGCTCTATCGCCGCTGGGCGCTGCTTTGATCAGGAGCGGCCTCGGGGCCCGTCCGCGCAATCAAGCGCCGCAGCGGAGCCACTTTATTCTCGTGTGCTTTCGGGATGCCCGTGGCCGCCACCACGTTGAAGAAGGACTGCATCCCGCCGCTGCATCCTAATGCGCCCTCCTGCAGTCCCACGCCGCGCCAGCCCTGTCGGCCTGCACCTCCCGCGCATCGCGCGTTGATCCCGCCGCTCGATTGACCTGACATATCACGTCACCCGCGCAACTCGGTCGTGTGTGACCGCTATCGGCATACCTGCTTTGTCTCGGAGAGAGCTCCCATACCCACCACGTCCTGTCCTGTCATATTGCACGCACCCCCCATCGCCGCTACCAACAGAAGGGGCGCCTGTCTGGCCTGCTGCACCCAGAGCTGCAGCGAGCTCCTGCAGTATCAGAGACAGTCGCATGATTTCGACGATCGCCTCACGGACTTCCTACTGCACGCCTACTTAATTATTCCCCACGCGTACACCAGCTCAGACACAAGCTCACGCCTCACGCATCTCGACTCCGCCACCGTAGTCGCTGCTACACTCTACCAGAACCAACAACTCTCCGCCACGAGCTGGAGCATTCCCCGCCGCAATCATGGTCGCGACCCCCAAGGTCTTTGGCGGTGGCAAGTCCAAACCGGTGTTGGAGATCAGGTACGAATTTTGCGCAACTTCGATTGGATTTGCCAGAGCCCCGCGGGTTACATTCCTGGGGACTGCTGGCCGATGAACCTCTTGCTTCACTTGCCCGCGCCGTGTTCTGGCGCCTCTCTGCCCTGATCCCCGCCCCGTTGTACTTCCTGAGCTGCCCACGTCTGCTGCTGCCTGTCTTTTGTTCTGCGGTCTTGTTGCTAACTGCCTTCCTCTAGACCGGACTCGCCTTTCATTGTTTTCCAGGGCGACGCGCACCACGCCGAGTCCGTCACCCTTACTGGAAAGCTGGTCCTGACGAACCACGACTCGATCCCGGTTCGCTCTATCAAATTGTCTCTCCTCGGCACGCGGAAAGTCTCGTAAGTGCTCCCACTGTGTCGCCTGTCCACCGGGGGGAAATTCGCCTGCTAACGACGGCCCCGTCGCAGCTGGCTCACGAACGCCGTCAATCCGCAGCAGATCGTCTACAAAGATGAATTTCTCCGGGAGCATCTGCAGATCTACCCCACGGATCCCAGCGTCAAGAAGACAGTGCACCACATGGGCCCGGGCGTCCACGAATGGAACTTCAAGTTCACGCTGAGGGGATCGCTACCGGAGAGCGTGGAGGGCCTCGCCGGAAGCTACATTGTCTACAACCTTCACGCGACAATGGACCGCGGCATGATGGCCAAGACGCTGTACGCGGACAAGCACTTGAGGATCATCCGTACGCTGGCGTCAGAGATCCTGTCCGATGCTGCCATGGAACAGGTAAATTGCATCCCATCCGAGGAGGTGGCTGGGTATAGCCCGGTCTTTGTACTGGCGTCTCCACCCTAACCAGCCAACTCTGACATCACCGAGTGTTCGACCCACTAACGTGTGAACCCAGACCAACGAAGATGTGTGGGCCGACAAGCTGTGCTACAAGATCACCATTCCGCAAACGAATTTCATCTACGGAACGCAGGCCATGGCGGACTTCCAATTGATTCCGTTGAAGAAGGGTGTTACGATCGGAAAGATCAAGATGGAACTTCACGAACACGTCGTCCTGAACGCTATCCAGGGCGAACGAAACATCCCGCACTCCTGGGATGCTATCGTTTCGAAGGAGGAGTTTGAGATGCCCACCGACGCCGAGCAGAGGATGACCGACGAGGACGACGACCACCCATTCGACGAGTCTTTCAAGTTCAAACTGGCATTACCATTCCCGAAGTCCCTGAAGAAGTGCAGGCAGAATGTGGAGACGGATTTCATCAGAATAGATCACAAGATCAAGCTCTTCGTAAATCTGCACAACCCGGAGGGCCACACTAGTCAGGTAAGGATTTTTCGTATATACTCTGCTCCGTAAACCCTCTGCTGACGCTTGCACAGCTTCTCGTCAAGAACAACTGCGTTTTGTTCATTTCACCAAATCTCCCGATCGGAGAGGATCAGCAGGTTCTGGCTGCTATTTCGGGCTCTGCAGTTGAAGCGGCCATGCACGCGGAGGCCACTCAGGCCGCACCCCCCACTTATGCCGAGCACCAATTGGATCAGATGTACAGAGACATCGATCCGAGCGGATTCAGAACCCCTGGCGGTTGGCACGGCTCTCCTAATCAGAGTGGCTACGTTACACCGTACTACGCACAAAGCCGGAGAAACTCTGTTGAGGATTTGCCCTCATTTTCGATGGACACTACTGTTGCGGGCGGAACCGGCGCCTCTGCAAGCCAACTGCACTCCCGCTTGACGCGACTCAGTATCTCACAGAACAACAGCGCCATGAACTCGCGGAACAACAGCTACTCACGGCATTCTTCTGGCACCAACACGCCGCACAACGGCTATGAGAGCTCGGCCCCCATTAGCCCGACGGGCAACGAATCGAGTAATTCCGGAAACAACAGCGGCCGCCAATCGCACAACAGCATGCACCGCTCTCGCGACAGTCGCGACAGTCCGAGTTACTTCCCGCCAGTGGACACCATCTCGTATGACATGGACGCTCTGGCGCGGATTCCCAGTTACAACACGGCGCTGCGCACCCCGCTGCGCACCCCGATCAGCGAGGATCTTCCGACATATGCTGTGGCCACAAGCAGACCAGCAAGTCCTGTGCATGAACCGCCGCGACCTGGGCAAGCACACTTACGCGGCAGCAGGGAGACGACCCCATCTCCGACCGGCAGTTTGGCCACGCTTACAGAGGAGACGGAGCGCAATACGGCATTTAATCGTGCACTGCGCCCCGAGGCTGCCCATGTCAGCCATTGATACTCCCATTTGCTTTTGAATTCTTCTGGATGATTCGTGTTTATTTTTTCTTTATCGTTATAGAAAGGAGACTGGCGCGGATGATACCCACCTCCGGCATGTCAGCATGGATTCGGCGTTGGCAATTACATACAAAACTAATACATACCGTTTTGGTTTTGAGCACGGCAGAGCAGTAGACTTTAGTAGTATCTTCCTAATGAAACATGGCTAATGAAACTACATCATGTGTCTGATTCTTCAAAGAGGAAGGTGGCGATGTTTGGCGTGGTGGCTTGAAAGAGCGAGAGCAGGTGACCCCTGCACGATGACGTGTTGGGATTCCCTGCAAAGATCCCAAGCATCTCCGCCGCTCCAGACTGGCGCATGCGGGATCGGTGGGATGAAAATCACAAACATTTCAGGGTCTAGCCAAGTGATGTCCAGCGCTGGCGCTAACGGTGACTTCATACCACAGTTCAACGCCGTCGCTCATCCACAATGGCCCAGATTCAGCTGCCGTGGTCGCATTTCACATAACCCCTGGGCGCCTCTTACGCGGCGGCTCGGCCAAGACAACCACCCCCCTTGAGCGGCCTGCTATTTTACTATTGACCACCACCCTCTACCTTCTAATTTCCCCACCCCACACCACATATATTGCGCCCCATTCCTCTCCCTTCCAACGCGAACGCTCGCGACCTTTGTCAACCCCACCCGCATTCCTAACGTACGTCACGACACCACAATGGCGAGCCCTACCGAAAGCACGCTGCCCACGCGCAGCACCACCACCACCACGATGGGCGAGGAGGGTGTGATCGGCGATGAAGACACCAACGAGGTTCGTGCTGAAAGACGGAGTTCTTGCGACCACGATAGGAGAGAAAAGTACAGATCGCGCTAACACACCACTTTTCGCGGCGCAACAGGTGACGAAGCTCTTCCAGGAGCGCCTCCAGGCATGGAAGCACGCGTGCGGTTACCTCGAGGAGTACATCACCGCGACCGAGAAGCTGCAGCTCAACCAGGCGAAGGAGTATGAAAAGGTTCTGAAGGTGCGCGGGGCTCTTGCAGACATCGCGCGGGCGCAAGTTACTCACGAAATATTATTAGACCGTCTCGAACCCCCTGAGGGAAGCGCACCACTTCGACCAGAACCTGGGCGGAATGGCCGGCATGTTCGACAACATCCGCTCGAACACTCAGGTAAGGGCGATTCACCATTGCGCAGAGGTGGAATGACAATCGGCTGACCGCGGCGGGCAATCAGGGAATCTCCAACTCGCACAACGAGACGGCCAAGGCGCTGAAGGGCCAGGTGCTGCCGTCGTTCGAGCGCCTGCACGCCGAGATCAAGAACAAGAACAAGGAGCTCACCAAGGGCGCTGGCAAGCAGGGGAAGGTTGTGGACAAGGCGCGCGCCGTGACGCAGAAGCACATTGAGCTGCTGGGCCAGCATGCGGCAGCGTTCGACTCGCAGGGCGGGCGCATGACGGCAACGGAGGACCCGTATGTGCTGCAGCGGCAGGTGATGCACCGGCTGAACAAGCAGGTCATCGAGGAGAACAACAACCGCCAGGACCTGCTGGCGGTCCAGGGCAACTTCTCGCAGTTCGAGGGGCATGTCATCCAGACGATGCAGCAGGGACTGGAGGCCATGGCGAAGATCTTGACCGGCCAGCAGGAGCAGACCAAGGCCATGTATAACGACATCGTGGGCACCGCGCAGTGCATCCCTCTGGACTACGAGTGGCAAGGTAAGGAAACGAGACAAAGCGACTGAGGTATGAGGCTAACTTGGTGATTTCAGGCTTCATCCAGCGCAACACCCACATCCTCATCGACCCCAACGCCCCGCCGCGCGCCGTGTCCAACATCTCCTTCCCCAACCAGGGTCACCGCGCGACACAGCCGCTGATCGCCGGCTCGCTGGAGCGCCGCGGCAAGATGCTGCGCAGCTACAACACGGCCTTCTACGTCGTCTCGCCGGCCAAGTTCCTGCACGAGTTTAAGACCGACGATGACTTCGCCAAGGACCCGGAGCCCGATATTTCGCTGTACCTGCCCGACTGCGTCATTGGCGCCATCGACGGCAACAAGTTCAACGTCAAGGGCAAGGACGTGTCCAAGGGCAAGGTCGGCAACGCCTTCTCCATGACGCACGAGTTCGCCTTCAAGGCCCACACGCCGTCGGACGCCGAGAAGTGGTACAACACGCTCCGCTCGTGCATTGGCACCGCCACCAATGACTCGCCCATCAGCCCTGCCGGCAGCAGGGCCGCCAGCACCACGCTGAGTGCGAGCCCCACCACCCCCGGGGACGAGAAGACGCCCTCGCCGCTCCAGACGCAGGGCATCACCGGCGGCGAGACGACGGGGAGCCCGGCGGTGGCTAGCGCCCCGACCAGCGAGCCGGCCAGTGCGGTCGAGAAGAAGGCTTGATCGCGGTAGGAAGCCATTCATTTTCACGACCTTATTATTTTTGTTGGATTCGACGCGTAAGAAACATTTCTATGTAATGCTGCCTTTATGAAGCGCTCTTGAATACTGGCCCACGCCGGTGATTGGAGATTCTTGAGATTCTCTTCCGAGCAAGCGCGTTTTTTTTTCCCGGCCTTTTTCATAGATCAACAATACATGATCTTCGCTCTCAGCAGATGTGTTTGTCTCAGCTAGGATACGATTGGCGTAGGCTATGAAGCATGATGTTTTACAATCCCTAACCACATCGGTTTCGATGTCTGATATGCGAGTCATCCCGACCTGCGTCTCGTAACGACCCCTTCCTTGCATGTTTGGTGCACTAGCACGTACCCAGGAACCCGGAGACCACGCATCGCCGCTTGGCAGTCCCATGGTTGTGCCCCGCACCTTACGTTGATCCTCCGGCAAGCCCAAGCCCCTCCGCGCCTTGCGTCGTGCCGCTCCGCAAGCTGAGCCGCCTTTTCCGAACGTCTGCCGCCGCAACACCTCCTCCACCCATCCCACCGGGCACGCATCCCGTATCTCGCTTCCCTCCCTCCGTCCCAAGGCCAATCAAGTCTCGTCTTCTCTCCGCCCATCTCCAATTCCCTCAATGCCACCCACCCCGCCCCCGCCGCACCAGCAACAACAACAACCACCCGCGGACGACCAGCAGCAACAACAGCTCCTCCACCCCACAACCAACCCGCTCCCGCGCTTCGTCCTCTACGCGCAGACGCACCACAAGCCGGGCCCGCAGCCGCAGGAGCCCGTCTCGCTGCTGCCGCTCATCACGCACAACACAGGCGTCACGCACGTCATCGTCGCGGCGATCCACCTGAACGAAGGGCCGGGCAACATCACGCTGAACGATGACCCGCCCGACAGCGCCAAGTTCGACACGCTGTGGGCGGAGGTGGCATGGCTGCAGGGCGCGGGCGTCAAGGTGATGGGGATGCTGGGCGGTGCGGCGAAGGGGAGTTACTGGCGGCTGCAGGGGAGCGCGGAGGAGGTGAGTCGTCGTGTGTGCTGCTGCTCTTGTTCCACCATCCATTCCGCTGCGTCCAATGCATCCTTCCCCCCTCCCCCCTCCCTCCCAGAGCTTGCGTAACACCGCGAGTATCGGCTGACGAGAGGACGACTCAGTTCGAAGCGTACTACCTCCCCCTCCGCGACCTGATCCGGCGCCACCGCCTCGACGGCCTCGACCTCGACGTCGAAGAGGCCATCGCGCTGCCCACGCTCCTGCGGCTGCTCGCGCGGCTCCGCGCCGACTTCGGCGCCGCCTTCCTCACCACCCTCGCGCCCGTCGCCACCGCGCTCGTCCCGGACATGCGGCTGCCGCCCACGTCCTACATCCCCGCCGACCCGGCGACGGGGCTCCCGACGGCGCCGCCCATGACCGTCCCGCAGAGCCTGCCGCACCTCAGCGGCTTCAACCACTTCGCCCTCGAGGCCGGCCACGGCGGGCTGGTCTCGTGGTACAACGCGCAGTTCTACAACGGCTGGGGCGACGCGCGCGACGCGCGGCTGTGGGAGGCCGTCGTCGCGGCGGGGTGGCCGCCGCGCAAGGTGGTGCTCGGCGTGCTGACGAACGCGGGGAACGGCGGCAGCGGCTTCGTCGAGTGCCGCGCGCTGGAGGACGTGCTGAGGGTGTGTCGGGCCAAGTTCCCGCACCCGCCCCCCGTCGACGCCGCCAACGCCAGGTGTTTTGGCGGCGTGATGGGGTGGGAGTACTTCAATGCCGGGTCGAGAGACGGTGGCGCGGAGGGTGACGGCGATGCGCCGCCGCACGAGAGTAGGCCGTGGGAGTGGGCGAGGCGGGTGGGGAGGGTGGTGAGGTCCGCGCTGCCACCCTCCTCCGACGTCGACGCCGGTAGGGGCGTTGAGAGGAGCGACCCGGCGGCGCAGATGCCGGTAGCGCCGGAGCCGCCGGTTCCGTGGCCGGAGGCGGTGGATCAGCTGGTCGAGCTGGGGTTCGGTAGGCAAAGGGCTGTGGCGGCGTTGAATGCGACGGATGGGAACGTGGAGATGGCGGCGGGCTTACTGTTTGAGCAATAGTGGTAATATTGGATGTGTGAAGGGATCTTTTCTGTTTGAGCGTTTTTTTTTTTTCAAAAGATACCACGCAAGTAAATAGCATTGCGCAACGCAAAAAATACGGCAAAGGCAAGATGAACTGATTCAAAAGCGGTAGACAGCTTTGATTCATTGCAAACGAAATGGGAAGAGCACCATAGTAAATGTGTGCCAAAACATGCGCGACTGAGCGCGGGTATCTTAAACGCCGTCTTCTATGCCTCCCTCCCTCAATGCTTCGGTTCGTCCAACATGCTAAACGCCATGATGCGAGAAGAGCGGTTGCTCATTCGTCATCCGAGCCATAATCTACCAAGGCTAATGCCCTCTTTTCAGATGGGGCCTTGCTCGATCGAAGCGGCGGTTCCTCTGGAGTCGTATCGCGGCTGACACTGCCTTTAGGATCCTCCATGGCTACGCCGCGCTTCCTCTTGATGCCGGCAATGGTGGGCGGTCCGACGCGAGTCTTCTCCGCCGAGAAGGGGTCCATTGCGGCTCTGGTATTGCCCTTGAGCTTCTGCTGCAGCGTCCGCCTGCTCATTTCCGCGGCCAGCTCAGCCTTCGTCTTTCCCTTGAGCTTCTGCGTCGACAAAGCGCCGCTCGGCGCGTCCTCTCCAAACAGCGGCCTCGCCGCGGCCTTCAGGGCGGCAGCGTCCACATCCCCATCCCTCGCATCGTCACCACCAAAGTCGATCAGCTTCGCCCGCCGGCGGTCCTCCTCCCGCTCGTCGACGATCTCCAAGCCGAGCCCGAACCGCTCCTGCAGCGCCTCCTTGACGCCCTCCTCCTTCTGCCGCTCCTTGCGCCGCTCCCTGAACGGCCTGCGGAGCTTCTTGTTCGCCGCGTACGGATCCGCCCAGTCCTTCTCGCGCGCGCGCCGCAGCTCCTCGACGCGGCTCTCCTCCCACGCCTTCTTCTCCCTCTCGCCCCTGCGCCCCTCCAGCGCCGCCATCGCGTCGCCCTTGCGCCGCGCCCTCTCCTCCGGCGTCAGGATCTCCCTCCCGCCGCCGCCGCCGCCGCCCTCCCCCAACAACAACCCCTCGTAATACTCCCCCTCCACCTCCCCCTCCGCCCCCTCCTCCCCCCTCCTCGCGTCCCCGTAGTCCCGCCTCCTCCCCCCGCTCTCGACCACGTACTCCGCCCTCGCCGGATCCGTCCGCACGACGATGCGCCCCCCGCACGCCGCGTGCTTGAGCCCGAACTCCCACACCGGCGTCGAGTGGTAGCTGCCGACCCGCCGCTTCTCGGCGTTGAAGCGCACGCCCTGCGCGATGACGGTCGGCGGCGCGCACGTGTCGCACCAGACGGCGAAGGGCATCTCGAAGCGCACGACGAGGATGCCTTCGGTGCGGAGCTTGCGGGCGCGCGCGCCGAGCGGGTGGGCGTCGTTGTTGAAGGTGGGCGGGGAGGACGTCGAGGGCGCGTAGTAGCGGCCCATGTTGAAGCCTTGCATGGTGGGCGGTGGTGTGGTGTGGTTGTTCGTTCGTTCGTTCGTTCGTGCGGATGTGGTGGTGGTGGTGTTGCGGAGGAAGAGCTGACGCTGGTGGGACGCGCACCCGCCGCTGGAGTGGTGTCGTTGGGGTACGGCTTTCTTCTCTTTTGTGCGAGTGTTTTGTGGACGGAAGGAAGGTGTATTCGGACGGCTTTTGTGGCGGCGATACCGGAATTTGCGATTTGTGTGGTGTCGGGGTTGGTTGGTGAAGGAAGGTTGTGGAGCGGAGGTTTGCGGCGACCAAAAGAAATCTGGGGTTGCAATCACGTAACGGCGATTTAGACCCTGTACCGAGGAACAATGAACTACCAGACTCTAAGAGGTAACCCTAACTATTTCCCTGCTAGTTCTGTTACTTTTATAGTGACTACCAACGCTACAACGTTTGGTATACTAAGCATACTATCATATACTCCTAACCAACAGCTTCATTCTTGCTGCCTAGTCCTCCTTCTCTAGTTTCGTTACAAATATGCAGCAGGAGTACTATGTACGAAAAGAGAATTATGCAGATGGCGCCTTTCCTCAAATAACCCATCCTCGCTCATGTGGTTGCTGCCTACGCGCCAATTCTGACGTGGTAATTGCCGGGTATCCAACAAAGTGGGGCGAGAAATTGGAGAACACGTAGGATAAGTTGGCGACTAAACCTGCCACTGGATGCAAAGCGCGAGCCAAGGCACAAGAAATGCAGAACTATTCGTTGGGCAACGTTGGCAGGCTACATATCTTATTGAATTTCTCAGCTCTTCGATCGTCGCTGGAAGTGTCTCTGGGGACGAGGATCTATACGAAATGCCGCAAGCCGGGCAAGAAGTCACGAGAGAACAATGGGCCGCTTGAATCAGATGCACCACCACGATTACCGCAGGCTGATCATCCAACGCAAGGCCAAGGACCTAAAATTTCACAGCATCGGCCATGGAATGGTGCAGCAATGTAGCTAGGCGAATGGAGGCAGAAGGTGGGAGAGTTTGGCAAAAGAATAAAAACCCGGTAGCGTGGCGCGGACAAAAGTCGTCAGATGTCACGAAGAGTCAATTGTGAAGCATCCGTTCTTTCGTAATCCAGTGTCAGACGGCCTGTAGGGTTAGCATTGTCGAAAATTTGGATAGGTTGGTTCCTACTTTAGACTTCCAGGCAGATACTGGTCCCATTCGGTTTGACAATCGAGGTATTAACCTCCTTTCCCCACAACAGATTAGAAGGAAAAACGGGAAGTACTGAACGTTGATATTTCCATTCCATGTGCCTTCAGCTTTTCACTTCGCTGCGCCCATCGCCAAATCTCATAGATCTATATAATACAGTGATTCAAAATTAAACATATCAAGACGAGACCACCGGCTTCACGCCCTTGTGAATCGCCGCAATGCCGTTCGTCAGGTCCTCATATCCCTTGCCGGGGACGACGAACCCGGCAGCCTTGATCATGTCCCTAAACTCCTCCTGGCTGGGAAAGCGCTCGATGCTCTCGACGAGGTACTGGTAGCTGTCCCTATCGCCGGCGACCAGCTGGCCGATGAGCGGGATGGCGGCGAAGCTCCACCGCTTGTAGACCTGGTTGAACAGGGTGTTGTTCACCTTGCTGAACTCAAGGCAGGCGAAGACGCCGCCGGGGCGGAGGACGCGGAAGGCCTCGCGCAGGGCGCGGTCCTTGTCGGTGAAGTTGCGGATGCCGAAGGCGACGGTGTACAGGTCGATGCTGTTGTCCGGGATCATGTCGAGGTGCTCGGCGTTGGCCTCGACGAAGCCAATGCGGCCGGCGCGCGCGTATGGCGTCTCCAGCGCGCGCTTCTTGCCCTCCGCCAGCATCTCGGGGTTGATGTCGGCGACGGTGACGTGCGTGTGCGGGTCGTGGTTGATGTTGCTGGCGTGGTCCAGGTGGCGGAAGGCGATGTCGCCGGTGCCGCCCGCAACGTCCAGGATGTTCCAGCCTTGCGGGCCGGATGCGTCGCGCGGCGAGGTCAGAGGGTTCGTGCCGGGGTTCAGGTTGCGCACGAAGTGGTCTTTCCAGAGGCGATGGATGCCGAGGGACATGAGGTCGTTCATCGTGTCGTACGAGCTCGCAACAGAGGAGAAGACGCCGCGGACTGGGAAGAAGAGTTTAGTGAGGCTCGGCATGGTAGACTCGTGTTCAATTGCATACCCTTGGCCTCCTTCAATGACTCGGCGATCGTCTCGAAGCCGAAGTGGGTGGTCTTCTCATTCTGGGCGCCGGGCTGTGATGATGCTGGCTGCTGGGCGAGGCGTGCGGCGCACGAAAAGCAACGGTAGGGCTCGCGAACGGGCCTGGCGCGCAGTTCGCGCAGCAATTGGCGGCGAAAGACGGGGGCGGAAGGACGCATCGTGAGCGGGGCGAGAGATGTCGATACGATGAGACGACTTTCTGGAGGTGCGGAATGACTTTCTGCTCGCGGGTGTGGCCCCTGCGTAGGGCTGAGATTGAGGCTGATCGCCGGGTAGCCTCATAACCCCAGGGCCGATGGTAACCGCGCCTTCTCCGCTCCCCCACACTCCTCCTCCGCACTCCTCCCTCGCTCACCGTCGTTTACCATGTCTCCACGCCAGCATGTCTCTCCGCCACGCTGCCTCCAGAGGCCTCTCCCCCAAAGCCGCTAGATTCTCGCAGACTTCGCCCAAGACTTCCCTTCAGCCATGGCCGCATCAAAGACACCCGGCAGCCCCCCGGGTTAGATGGAGCTCCGTCTCCCAGAGGCCCGGCTCAGATCGGTGAGCCTATAGAGACAATTACTTCCAGAGTGGTTCGCAAACCATATCACTGACTATGACTGCAGCGTACACTTCCCTGGCGCCGTCAACAGCAAGTTCACCACGACCTTGTCCTTCGACCAGCCCGCCGACAAGCCTGCCATGCCCACATACCGCATCCTAGACCAGGATGGCGTCGTGGTTGACGCCGACAATGACCGTATTCTCTCGAACGTCTCGGATGAGCAGGTCCTCCAGTGGTACAAAAACATGCTCTCGGTCAGCATCATGGACCTGATCATGTTCGAAGCACAGCGGCAAGGACGCCTCTCCTTCTACATGGTGTCGGCGGGCGAGGAGGGCATCGCGGTAGGGTCAGCCGCGGCGCTGCACCCCGCAGACGTCATCTTCGCACAGTACCGCGAGACGGGCGTGCTCGCGCAGCGCGGCTTCACGCTCGACGACTTCATGAACCAGCTCTTCGCCAACCGCCACGACCCGGGGCTGGGCCGCAACATGCCGGTGCACTACGGATCCGCGGCGCTGCGGGTGCACACCATCTCGTCGCCGCTGGCGACGCAGATCCCGCACGCGGCGGGCGCGGCGTACGCGCTCAAGATGCAGGCGCTGCAGAACCCCAACGAGGACCCGCGCGTCGTGTGCTGCTACTTCGGCGAGGGCGCCGCCAGCGAGGGCGACTTCCACGCCGCGCTCAACATCGCGGCGACGCGCTCCTGCCCCGTCGTCTTCGTGTGCCGCAACAACGGCTACGCCATCTCGACGCCCACGCTCGAGCAGTACCGCGGCGACGGCATCGCGTCGCGCGGCCTCGGCTACGGCATCGACACCGTCCGCGTCGACGGCAACGACATCTTCGCCGTCCACGAGGTCACCCGTCAGGCCCGCCGCCGCGCGCTCGAGGGCGGCGGCCGCCCCGTCCTCGTCGAGGCCATGAGCTACCGCGTCTCGCACCACAGCACCAGCGACGACAGCTTCGCCTACCGCGCCCGCGTCGAGGTCGAGGACTGGAAGCGCCGCGACAACCCCATCACCCGCCTGCGCAAGTGGATGGAGGGCCGCGGCCTGTGGGACGAGGAGAAGGAGAAGGCCGAGCGCAGCCGCGTCCGCAAGGACGTCCTCGCCGCGTTCGCCCGCGCCGAGAAGGAGAAGAGGCCGGCGTTGCGGAACCTGTGGGAGGGCGTGTACGAGGACGTGACGGAGGAGTCCGAGGCGCAGATCGAGGAGATGAAGCGGGTACTGGAGAAGTATGAGAGCGAGTACGATCTGACCGAGTTTGAGGGTGGGATTGAGGGACTGAAGAAGAAGGTGTAAATAATGAAGTGAAGGTACGAGTGTATATGTTAGTGCCTCTTGCATTTCTCTGGGCGATACTATTCGTGTATGCATTTCTTCCAGCATTAGATGTACCAGAAAAGCGGTTTGCATGACCATTCAACACTGGGTGATCAAGCTTGATGTAGTCAGTTCACGTAACTTGACAGTGACTCGAAATGCCAGACGCTCCAGTCCCCTCCAGGTGACTTGATGGAGCCAAACGGAAAACTAAAACAAAAAGAAGGGTGCTGGTTTCGAAATTTGGACTAGCTGGTTGACGCCGAATGTTGTGTCGTCGTTGATGTCGTCGTGGATGTTGAGATTATCAATCGTATTCGCCGACTAAGTCGGCGGGCAGGTCCCGGAAAATACCTCACGTTGTCCTGACTCTTCTTAGGGTGACAAATTGCGCTGCTGGGGCACCCTATATACCATGTTAGGGACCTCGCTGGGAATGCCGTGCTGTTCACTTGTCTTGTCTCCTACGCCATGCGGCCATGTTAGCTATCCTTAGAAATAAAGTTTCGAGGAAGTGTTCCTACCACGGCATACACTTGACCATCAGTGGCCTCGTCGTCTCTCATGAAGACTATTAGCACTGTAAGGATATGAATTCAGAGCTGTTTTCTGGGCTGTAAGAAGCCTTCCTGACAAGGAACCCGTAGCACATAGCACCTTCAAATTGTGTAGATGGAAATGATTTCGTCCCTGGCTTTCTCAATGCACTTGTCGCTCTACAGCTTGACTGAAAAGTAACGTTTGTGTACAGTAATACAATTCGCTGCCAGAATAACAAGCCACAACGACTATCTCGTATCGTGTAACAGGATAAAGTACATACATATATTCTACATTCCACCACTTCCCACATTTCCCAAGTTCCTGTGGCTTAACAAATCAACACCAAACGACCTGATCCTATACCTTCTTGCTTACAGTGCGCCGTTGACTGGTACATTCTCTATGGCTACCATGACGCTAATCTTATTCCTTCAAGATAAGATCTCGTTCGTTATCGCTTTAAGCAGACAAATCACTCTGGCATTTCCAGAGACGAACATGATGGAAAACTGATGTTCGAGCCCAAGTCGGTACAGGAAACAAAACAAAAATTGGGCGAGACCTGAAGAGCGTACAATAAACTTTCTTTCTTTCTGCTCTTCCATGATCTCTGCCGCGGGGCAAGGCAGTTGTATCCGAGTTTTTGTGGAAGCGAGGGACCGTGACGCACGGTTGGAGACTCGGAACGGCGGTGGAGCGGGCGGTGTTGGAAGCGGCGGCGGCGGCGGCGGGACGACGGTGGGATGGTAACCCCTGAGAGATGAACGTTCGCTCTCCATTCGCCGTTTCTACATATTATTGCGTTGTGGAGGCGATCCAAGCATACAAGCCCAGTTCGGGGGATTGGATGGATCAGGTTCTCCTACGTGATAACTCCACTATCACAACAGATGTCGTCCTTGAGAGTATCCTCGTAAGATGGGTACCCCAGAATTCGCATCGCGATCCGAACGGCGTCGATCTCCCGTCGGTTATCTCAAGTATTCGATATCCAAAACGAGTGGTGAATTTTGTTCTCTCTTTCTTTCTTTCTTTCTTTTTCCATGGAGAGAGCAATCTCAGCACTCAACACCACCGGCAAGGCACACCTTCTTCGTCGTCTTGACGACCGTCACCTCCTCGGCCAACGTCCGCGCACCAATCGCACCGCCGGGGTGATTGCGCTTGAAGACGCGCCCCTTCCCCCCCTCATGTATCCTCTCCGCCGCCGTCAGCGCCAGCATATCGCCCACGGCCATCGCGACCGTCGTACTCGTCGTCGGCGCCGCAACGCCAAA
Organism: Diplodia mutila; assembly: GCA_022560015.1. Classification (NCBI taxonomy): domain Eukaryota; kingdom Fungi; phylum Ascomycota; class Dothideomycetes; order Botryosphaeriales; family Botryosphaeriaceae; genus Diplodia; species Diplodia mutila. Next base: position 281,326 of record JAFISB010000009.1, read on the forward strand.
GCTAACCTCCTCGCTCTCATGAATCGGCGCCGGCAGGAGGACCCCCTCCGCCCTCCCCTCCAGCAGCGGACAAGTCGTCGTCGTCCCCGCCAACGGCCACGCCGTCAACGCCACCACCGGCACCGCCGCGGGCAGGTGCGGCAGCACGTTCAGCAGCTCGGCGGTGCGGCCGGAGAAGCTGACGAACAGCACGGCGTCGGCGGCGGCGCGCACGTCGCCGAGGTCGCCGTGCACCGCCTCCGCCGCGTGCATGAAGGACGCGCCCACCCCGAGCGACTTGAGCGTCGCCACCGTCTTGCGCCCGACCAGCCCGCTCTTGCCCACGCCGCACACGACGACCTTGCCGCCGCGGCGGTGTGCGCGCTCGACGACGCCGACGGCGGCGAGCAGCGCGGCGCGCGCGGGGGCCGAGGTCGTGTAGAGGCGCGTGACGTGGGCGAGGGCGGCGGCTTCGGTGGCGAGGACGTGGAGGGCGCGCGAGAGGGTTGTGGTGGTGGTGGTGGGCGCATCGTCATCGTCGTCGTCGTCGTCGTCGCGGCGCTCGGAAATGGAGGCGGAGGAGGAGCGTTTGCGCTTGAGAGAATTGTGTGTTGCGATGCTGTCACATTCGGACAAGGTAGGGGTTACGGAAGTCGCAGAGGTGTCGTCGACGCATGTTGTGCTCGAGGCGGCGGTGCTGGCGGCCTCGTCGAAGGTGCTCTCGTCGCTGTTGGTGGATTTGGGAGAGCCGAAGGGCTCGAGTGACGATGTGGCGCTCATTGTTTGGGAGAGGGTGACGTGTTGGAGAGGAAATTGTTGGAAATCGCGTACTTCGCGGCCGGCGCGGGAGCACTGTGATATCTGCTATCTTTTGGCGCGGAAAAGGTATGGTGGGGCAGTCGCGATGATGCGATTGTAAGATTGCGGTAGGTGAATAACGCGAAGACGCGAAGGCTCGGAGCTTTTTGCAGGCGGCACGACGCAAATATTTATATAGAGAAGGGCCCAATTGGAGTAGCGTCCGGAGACCGGAGCTGCTGGGGGAATTGCTAAGCGCACATGGTGAGCGGGGACTGGGGTTCTTGATTAAGGTGTAAGCTCGAGGTGAAGACGCGCCGCTTGGCATCGGGTGTAATGCGTGGCAGGGGTCTGGATGTCGCCATCCTGGACGCTAGGCAGGTTGCAGCACGTCCTGTACGACGTGATGTCCTCCGGCCCAAACCATCAACCACGTTTCCAAAGCTGCGGCCTGTCTGGACAGACATGTGCCATCCGATGCTCTGGCCGAGTGGTGACGCGGATTGTTGAGGGCTGTGCTCCAAGAGGGCAAGAAGACCCTGACTCTTGTCCGCGAGCGGTGTGTCGAACACGAAACCTCGGGCAGGGAATCTTTGCATCTTGACTCCCGATCTCCACAGCTTGTCTTCCCCACCAAGCGCTTACCCAAGCATTGCCGTCGCTATCCGGCCACCTAAGCTCCGGTCTACTTCAGCTCGAGTGGGCCGCCCCGGCTCATAAGTGCCGAATACTTTTCGTCTACAGCCGCGGCACTCATGTGAATGACGGCTCCAAAACACCTTCCAATAGAGCACAAAGACCCGGATCCATGTCCGCTAAACCCTTGTTTCGAAGTACCTAGGTACCTATCTCGTTTGTACAGCTATGCTGCGCTTGATTTAGCGCTCAATATCTTCTTTCCTGTTCTGCTTATGACTACAAACACCCGTCGTCCATTTTAAGCTTCATCCTCCCAACCTTCAGCAAGTCTTATCTAGAGATCCCGAGCCCAACCATTGCGGGGGCCTGACGCTCCACAATTCCCTCTCTCCCCGTGTTGTTTGATCCTTGCAAGCCCTTATCAGACGTGCTCGATCGCGTTATCTTAGCCCTTCCCGTATAATGGTAGGGAGGGCTTTGACATGACTGCACACTGATCGCATCAAATCCCGCTGTTCGACGTGGTTCAATTGGTCCGCTTTAGAACAGGCAACAACTGTCTTCATCCCCCGCACCTTGTGAATCTGAAAATATTAGATGGCACTCATGTAGTTCCCACATCGATTGAGAATTGCATGTCTCCAATTTCCAACCTAAAGTCCATATACGAAAGCCCAAGAGGGCGTTTTAATATCCTTGCTCTTTTCTCTCTAACTTCCAAGCCAAATTGAGCCCGTAGACTTCTCTATATGCCTCTATCCAAGTCTAGCAACTCCCTCTTAACACGAAATCTCCCCTCTACGCCTGAACCTTTACGGCCTCGGCACCCACTTCCTGAATTGCCGGACCAGTCGCCGGATCCTTCGTCTGGCTGCTCTCGAACCCTTGCGCCAGCCACTCCTTCTCAGCCATCGCCTCCATCTTGAGGTTCTCCGCATCCGAGAACGGCGCCGCACCTCGCTTCGCGCGCGACTCGGGGGTCTCGACGATGCGCGCCTCGTCGCCGGAATCGGGAACGAACGTGTAGGCGCGGTACTCGGTGTTGGCCCAGCCGGTTCCTGCAAACCAACGTCAGCATTCCGTTCACCGCAGCGCTTGCCTTCCGGTCATTGGGAGTGGGGAGAGAGAGAGAAAGAGGTCTTCCATACCGCCGTACTTGTCAAACCCTTCCCAATCCTGCGTAAACTTATGCAGCAAACTGCCGTGCGTCACGACCACGACCTCGCCATCCTCCCCCGCCAGATCCCTCAGGAACGCCCGCGCGCGCCTCGCCCGCTCCGCCACCGCGCCGGGCGTCGCCGCCCACCTGCCCCTCTTGCTGTTCCAGCCGTCCTCGACGCGGCTGAAGTCCACCGGGTGCCCCGCGAACTCGCGCTCCAGCTCCGCGCGGTCGGAGCCCGTGTCGCACGGCAGGTCGCTGGTCTCCTGGATCTCGGGCAGCGCGACGACGCGCAGGTTCTTGCTCGCGATGGCGGGGCCGAAGGCGAGGAGGGCGGTCCACAGGGTGCGCTTGATGGGCGAGGCGACGACGTGCGTGATGCGCTGGGGCGCGGGGAAGGCGCGCTGCAGGTCGGCGCATTGCTGCTTGCCGAGGTCGGTGAGGGCCGGGTCGTGGAGCTTGTGGTTTTCCGTGGAGAGGTTGTGGTAGCCTTGGGCGTGGCGGACGCAGTGGAGGTGTGCGGGTGCCATGGTTGGGGCGGTTTGGCGGGAGTGGTGGTGTTGTGGGTTGTTGGAACGACTTCAGCGGTGAGAGCCAGTCGACTGGGGGATATATATCAGTTCCAATCGCCGGTCAGTAATAACAATGTGGGTTGCTCGACTGTAGCGTGACGATGGAGCACGATGACTCCATGGTCTGTTATTTGAACCCCCGCCATGAGTCAGGTACGGGCTTCTGTCACCCCGGCGGAGGGTGTTCTCCGGCGGGCGACTTGCCCCTCGTACGTCACATCACGGATTTCTCAAAATTTCTGGCGGCGGCGGTCCAGAGCGATCGGCACGGCATGCGGGTAAGGCCGACACGGAATCTTTGCCGATCGATGGGAAACTGTCGCGATTCGACGACGCTGCTAGCACGTGGCACGGAGAATACCTGAGTTGACGCGTGGGTATGCAAGTACGGTTGCGGTTTGCAGAAAGGAAGGCGAGTCGATCCTCAAGGGCCGATGGCAGGTGCGGCGAGATTGACAGCTCAGGGTGTTGGCTATGTCGACCCCAGATTTCTTCCATCATCCCGTCCAAACCGCTTGCTTGCATACGCGGGATCGACAGGTACGCGGCTTTGACGGAAGAGGTATGGCCATGCGAATGAGGCATTGTGCTTGTGGGACAAGGCATGCGCGTCTCACTGGACAGAACGAGTACGCAGGCAATGTTTCAATCTCATGCAGTGCTCTTGTAATTAGGCGGCAAGGCCTCTGTACAAAAGTAGCTGCTAAGGCCTCTCACCCATTGACAACTCATCGGGACCAGGCGGGCCAGGCTGCAGGTTTGTCGTATCGTCCGCGTGTCAATTTCTCGCGTGTGATCAAGTTTAGAGACATATTTCCCTGCTGATAAAGGTTTGTAAAATCTCAAAGCGGAGGATTCGGATGAGTACAATGGGTTCCGTCAAATGCTTGGGTGGATCGGGCGAATCATCGTGTAGTCTACGGTGCTAATAATAGAAATAAGTGCTTGCCACCAGGATGCAGCAGAATCAAGGTTAAACTTGAACCCATTGTTCTGTGGACTGCGCCTCTGTTAATAATAATACCACTGAGTCTGAAGTGTCGGTGTTCGGTACCATTCACTAGGTGGCCGGCAACCGCGGTTCCCGCCAGGTGGCTGGGCTCAATGCAAACGCGTCGGCTCCGAAGCGTCGGCACATCCGTATGTAATGAGCAAAAGCTGCGCCCGCTTCTTGCTCGCACAAACACACCGAGAGAGGAGAACCAGGTAAGCAGTGAGGGGTTACGCAGGAGTTCTCTACACGAAGGATTTCCGGCCCCCATGTTCTCGTGATCGTTTTCGTTTGCGGTGAATGGCATTGCAAGTGGGGAATATGGAGTCAAGGCGTCGGTCTGTGTTGGAATGTTGGTGCGCTGGCGCCAGGCTGACGCGTGGCTGAGGAGCAGTGGAATGCGCCAGTTCGATGCGGCAGCCGTTGCGAAGAACAGTGCTAGGAGACGGCTGGAGATCGCTGGACCTCTTTCGAATCGGACGAAGCATGCCTTGGCTGTGCTTCGGGATGACGGCTGAGGAGAGGAGAGAGTTGATCTGCGTCATGGGTTGGTAGGGCCGCCAGGTGCCCAGCTCACTGGGATCATCCCGTCGTGCAGCGGTGACTGACGTAGGTAGCCTAGTTTTGAGGCTGACGGGATCGCGCGGGCGGGCTGAAAGTCTTCAGTCAGCACCACTGCGGCGCAGTCCTGCGTGCTGCCCTGCGCCTTGTGTTTGCGCTGCAGGACAGGCGCCATTTCGCCTCGGCACAGCCAGCTGTAAACCCCCGTGCAGATCTCAGGGTCAACATGTCATAGGTAGCCCCCAATTTCCGTGCGCCGCTTCCGGTCTACCCGTTCTTAGCGCTCTGCTGATGCCACAGCCTTGCAGCACTTGCGCAGGAGCTGAAAACCTACAAAGCTGCCCGGCCCGCTGTCGCGTGTCCGCCGCCTATCTCTCCACCCTTTCGCTCCCAGCCTTGCAGAGTCATGAAGCTTGACACCGCCGTCAGTGCGTCTTTGCTGCTTTCCGCCGCTTCGGGTAAGCATCTTCACTGTTGTTGTGGTCGTCCGCAATGCCCGGGCGCTTGCTCGGATGGAACTACACCAATCGCGCCTTCCATGAGTCGCTCTTCGCTAACTTCTTTTCCCGCAGCAAACGTGATCGCGGTCCCCCGTGATCCGACGCCGGAGCAGGCTGCCGCTGTTGCGCTCGCTGCAGTCAAGCGCGCCAGCCCTCAAGCCCCTAATGGATACATTCCTGAAAAAGGGGACTGCCCCTCCACCAGACCTTCTATCCGAAATGCCATGTCTCTATCCTCTAGCGAAACGTCATGGCTCGAGAAGAGGCGCAACAACACGGTGTCTCCGATGAAGGAACTCTTGGGACGACTTAACATCACTGGCTTCGACTCCGACTCGTACATTGACAGCGCCGCCAACAATGTTTCCGCCCTGCCCAACATTGGTATTGCCGTGTCTGGTGGTGGCTATCGTGCATTGCTGAATGGAGCCGGTGCTGTTGCAGCATTCGACAGCCGGACACCAAACTCGACGACCAGTGGTCATATTGGTGGCCTTCTGCAATCATCTACCTATTTCGCAGGCTTGTCAGGCGGTGGCTGGCTTGTGTCATCTCTTTATGGAAACAACTTCACCTCTGTGCAAGACATCATCAACGCCGATCCCGCCCAGTCTGGCGACCTCTGGCAATTTCAAAACTCTATTCTCGAGGGCCCTGAAAAGGGTGGCATCCAGATCCTGAACACAGCAGAATACTACTCTGCTCTCTACGACCAGGTCAACGGTAAGGTTGATGCTGGTTACGACACTTCCATCACCGATTATTGGGGCCGTGCGCTTTCCTTCCAGCTTCTCAATGCCAGTGACGGCGGTCCCGCATACACTTATTCGTCAATCCAGGATGACGAATACTTTACGAACGGCGACGCCCCCATGCCTATTTTGGTTGCAGATGGAAGGGAGCCAGGCCAACTCGTCATTTCCAGCAACACGACCAACTTTGAATTCAACCCTTGGGAGATGGGATCTTTCGATCCGACTGTCTTTGGCTTTGCTCCTCTTCGCTACGTGGGATCTAACTTCAGTGCTGGAGAACTTCCTGCGGGCGAACAGTGCGTTCGTGGTTACGACTCACTCAGCTTTGTGTTTGGAACCTCTAGCTCGCTCTTCAATCAGTTCCTTCTTCAGATAAATGACACTGATAGCGTGCCGGATAGCCTGAAGGGCGTTCTGACCAGCACTCTAAACAGCGTCGGACAGGACAACAATGACATTGCGGACTGGTCCCCCAACCCTTTCTACCACTGGAACAACGAGACCAACCCAGGTGCTTCAAGCACGCGCCTGACGCTTGTGGATGGAGGCGAAGATCTGCAGAATATTCCCTTCACCCCACTCGTTCAACCTCTGCGCAACGTCGATGTCATCTTTGCCATCGACTCCTCGGCGGACACTGTCTCCGCCGAGGCTCCAGGCTGGCCCAATGGCACTGCCATGGTTGCAACCTATGAGCGCTCGCTCAATGTCACGCAGGCCAACGGCACAATCTTCCCCTACATTCCCGACCAGAACACCTTCATCAACCTCGGCTTGAACAACCGCCCGGCCATGTTCGGCTGCGATCCTGGCAATGTCTCTGATACTACGCCGCTGGTCGTGTACCTTCCAAACGCTCCTTACGTTTTCAACTCCAACATCTCGACCTTCACGCGTGAGTACAGCATTAGCCAACGTAACGCTATGGTTGAGAACGGCTACGATGTTGTGACGATGGGCAACGGTACGCTCGACGCGCAATGGCCGACCTGCGTGGGCTGCGCCATCATGTCTCGCAGCTGGAACAGGACAGGAACCACCGTGCCGGATGTGTGCATGGATTGCTTCAACAGGTATTGCTGGAACGGCGACATCAACTCAACGGCTACGACGTATATTCCCGATATGAAGCTGGAGGAACTTAAAACTACGAGCGCCGCGGTCGCCATCATGCCAACTTTTTACTCTTTAGCGGCGACTGTTATTGCCGGCGTAGCCCTCATGCTCTAAGAATGGCAACGTTTTGCGGACGAGTCGAATGTGGGTTCTTCATGAGGCGTTGAGGCGTTGGCTGAGTTACCATCAAGCATCCGGCGCTTGAATAACTCTTTCTATTTATACGGCAACATTTGCAATGCATAAGGAGAGAACGTAATGATATATGAAGAGGCATCTTTGGCGTATAAAGTCTTCAGAGTTGGATGGTACTTTCTGAGTTGAAAGTTTCTATCTTGGGAGTTCAATGGAACCTTTCCTTGCATTTTGATGTCTGCGTAATTTGAGAGCATGAATGAGTTTCGAGTATTACATATACAGTGAATGTTACTGGACGGTGATGATTAAATTCAATTTCCGCCAGGTAAGTCCGTAGCGGATAATGTATGTACCTGCATGCAACACTACACCTTTATCGAAGTTGCGATATAGCATCATTCAGATCGTGAAAAGCTCCAATCGACCACCAAATTCGATCAAATGGCCATACGAAGAAGACATGCCTCTAAGCGACTAGCATATCCTCCCTAACGAAGATGACGGAGGTCCGAGATTCGCCGTGGGCAATAAGCAACATGACTCGCGTGAATTTTCTCTTGCTTCTGCCCCGCCGCCGCCGCCGCCCTCCCCAACCGCACGATATTTTCCCCTCTCTTCTGCGCAAGAAAAAAACAAAGAAAAACGAGGACATCACCACCAATTCCCCGCCCCGCATCACCCCTTCCGACCCCGCGTTGCCAGCCTTACCCACCGTCCGAATACGGAAATTCGCAACAAACAACCATGACCGCGCCACCAACCCTCGAGGTGGCGCCCGTCCTCTCGACGCCGGAAACACACATCTTCGAAGATCCGACGACGCCGCCGCCGCCCGCGGCGACGCTGCCCCGGCTCTCGGGCGCGCAGCTCGCCGTCACGTACGAGGTCGGGCGCACCGTCGCGGAGATCCGCGCGGGCCGGTGGAGGCGCATCGCGCTGCAGTTTCCGGACCACATGCTGGCGGACGCGCCGCGGGTGTACGCCGCGCTGAGCAGGGGGCTGGAGCGGGCGCGGAGGGACGCCGGCTCCTCTGCTTCGAGAACGGGGGGGCAAGCGAGCGCGGAGGCGAGCGTCGACGAGGTGGTGGACGGTGCGGCGGAGGAGCTGGCGGAGGTGGATATTGGGGTTGGTGGCGGCGGCGGCGCGAACGGCGAGAAGGCTGCGGCGGAGGAGGGGGAGGAGGAGCAGCTGTACATTTTGGGAGACACGTCGTACGGCGCTTGCTGCGTGGACGAGGTTGCGGCGGAGCATGTGGATGCGGAGGTTGTGGTGCACTACGGCCGGTCTTGCCTGTCGCCGACGGCGAGGCTGCCGGTCGTCTATGTGTTCACGACGAGGCCGCTGGAGCTGGACCCGGTGGTGGAGGTGTTCAAGCAGACGTATCCGGAGAAGGACGGGAAGATCGTGCTGATGGCAGATATACCCTACTCGAATCACCTCGCGCTGCTGTTCGAGAGACTACAGGGCGAGGGCTACACGGCGCTCTTCCTCACAGAAATCGTCCACGACCCGTCCTCGCCATTGCCGAACAGAAGCGTGCCGGACGAGGTCAAGGAGGATCAGGCAGCGCTCAGGGACTATCAGCTGTTCCATGTCTCCGACCCGCCAACTTCTTTGCTCCTCACGTTGTCTTCCCGCGTCGGCGCCATACATATATACTCAACGGACACGCCGAAGCCCACGGAAGCACTGCTCGCGAGGTCGGCGCAGACGCTGCGCCGACGCTACGGCATCCTCACACGCCTCAGCGTCGAGCCCGTCTTCGGTATCTTGATCAACACCCTGTCGGTCAAGAACTACCTGCACATTGTGGATCACGTCAAGGAGATGATTGCAGCGGCGGGCAAGAAGAGCTACACGTTTGTAGTTGGCAAGATCAATGCGGCCAAGGTGGCCAACTTCTCCGAAGTCGGCGGCTGGGTCGTCATTGGATGCTGGGAGAGTAGTTTGATCGAGAGCAAGGATTTTTGGAAACCGATCATCACACCGTTCGAGCTGCAGCTCACGCTCCAGGACGATGCGCAGCGTGTGTGGACGGGCGAATGGACGGGCGATTTCCAGGCAGTGCTCAAGGCGGAGGCGGAGGCGAAGGCAGAGACGGCGGGTGAGGGGCAGGGTGACGAGGCGGCTGGCGATGGCGCGGGAGAGGGGTGGGATTCTGAAGAGGAATCGGCGCCGCCAGAGTTTGACCTCCGCACCGGCCGTTATGTCTCACATGCGCGGCCAATGCGTGCGACAGCGGCGGCAGCGACGGCGAGCGAGCGGAAGGGCGCTGCGCAGATCAACGGAGCCAACGCGGCGCCAGGAGCTGCTGGGCGCTCCCTTATCAAGCGTGCCAACGGCGATGTCGCGCAAATTGGTGGCGTGTCGTCGCCAGGCGCCGAGTTCCTGCGGAGCCAGCGGACGTGGCAGGGTCTTGGCAGCGACTTCGATACGCAGGCGGACGAGGAGGCGACGGGAGAGGGGGCGCAAAGGGGGGCGCGGGTTGAGGAGGGCAGAGGCGGGCTGGCGAGGGGATATGTTGTTGGGGACGGTGCGGAGATTAGGTGAGGCTTGCAGAGAGCGGCCGTTGCGCGGATGCGGCTCTGGCCATGGCTGCTGGATGTAGAAATCTGCAGGTAGATGTTGGTGAATGTCTTGTCTGCCGTGCGCGCAGCCGGCGTCGGTGGCATCAGTGCCCCTTGGAGTGTGCTCTTAGTCCATCTAAGTCTGGATGCAGCGGGCCGGGGAGGCTTGGTAGAACCATAGGGCGCGTGCGACGACGCAAATCACCACAGAACACGCCGACCTGCAGCACCACCGCCCACAAGGAGTCGCCCTGCCCTCGCTCTCCCAGCCTACATGCCCGCCTGAGCATCTGCACCCCGCCGCCGCCTCTGCGACGAGAGGACCCTTCCCGCCCGCCTGACGCCGTCAGTTCGCCGCCGACATGGAGGCTCTCACACTTCCCGTCGCCTCACCGTCAAACCTGTTCGGCGCGCCCTCACACGACCAAACCACGGGTGCCGTAGCTGTCACGCCCGCCGCCATGAGCCCGTCAACCACGCCCCGTCCGCCCGCCCCCAAGAGCCGGTTCGAGAGGGTCCTGACCACCCATCCGACCATCGCCGAAAGCCTCCTGGCATCGCTGCCCACGCGCTCGCTCATCGACCTGTTCCACACCTCGCGCCACCTGCGACACTTCCTGGCCGAGTACCCGCTGGCATGGCGGACCCTGAGCTTCCGCGCGCCCCAGCCCGCCCTGGGCGTCAACAACCCGGACGGCGATGCGCTCGACGGCCCGGCGCGCAACGCCAAGCAGTACGCCCTGGACGCGCTGCTGATACAGGTGGTGGTGCCGTTCGGCACACGGCTGACGAGCCTGGACCTCTGCAACACGGCCGTGTCGGGCGTGCGGCTGGTGTCGCGGGTGCTGGAGCCGCGCGTGCACACGCTGCAGCACCTCAGCGTGCGCGGGTGCAAGAACGTCTCCATCAAGTACCACCTGGTGCCCTTCCTGGAGCCGTACGTGCACCCGGGCAGCCCGTGGGCCAAGACGAGCGAGCTCGCCCTCCGCAGCCTGTACACGTACCGCTGCCGCCACCATCGCCGGCGGCCGTACCTGCCCTCGTCCCTGATGCGGCGAGACTCGGATTCGGAGCCCACCCACCAACTCATCGAAATATGCCACCAGCTCGGCATCTGGACGGATACCATGTGGTGCACCACCCCGGGCGGTCGTTGCTTCAGGAGAAAGGACTACTATTCCGGCCGTGCGGCACCGGGGACGAATGAGGTTTGGGTGCCGTTCGACAGGTTGTGGCGATCTGGAAATAGGATAGGACCGCCGGATTCGGACAACCCGCCCGCTCATTCCGACGGAAGGATGTGGGAGGATGCGGAGAGTGGACATGATGGGGAGCCGCTCGGTACGAGCACTGGATGGCCACACAGGGGAGAAGGAAAAGACCTTCCGGCACACCTTCGGAGAAGCCACCGGATCTTCGTAGAGGACGTCAAGTGCGACCAGTGCGGGGACGCCATCCTGGAGAGATGCGAGCAGTGCAGCATCCGGATGCACTGCATGGGTTGCAGAAAGACGCTGTGCGCGAGCTGCGCGTTCAACAGGCCAATTCCGCGGAAGAGGAAAAGGACGAACCGGGCCTTCACGAACCAGGCCTTTGGCACCATGAGCAATCTCGGAGTGATTGTGTCGAATAGCAGCATTACCCCGTCCAACTCACAGCAGAACGCCGCGGAGGAGGAAGAGAAAAAGACGAGCAACCGATTCTGGTGGGCACCTGGTGCGACGAGATCCCCGAATTTGATGAGCGAACTTACCTCAGATGACGATGCTTCCGATTCCGACGACGCTGGACCACTCCATGGAGGAAACCCGCTAGCCGTCATGAATGTAACGACTCCGCCCAAGCTCAACATGAGTTGGTGCTGCGTGGAACCGGTCTTCTCTGGTGGTGGTGGAATAGTGGTATTAGGGCCAGGCGTGGGAGGTAAAGGAGCTGACAGAATACGCGCTACGCCGCTGCCGAAGGGCCAACAGTTCGAGGATGCGGATTTCATGTCAGTTCTGCGATCACCAGAATTGATACGGGAACTCAAGAACGCCACCCTTTACGAACATGTACTAGGGGAGCACGTGGATATCGTGCCGTATCTTCAGCAAGATCACTTGGACCTCCAGGCAACGACATGCCCACGCAGCTTATGCCAGGACTGCTACCGCACATTCCGATGGAAGGTCGCCTGCAAGACGTGCAAAAAGCCACTATGCAAAGAACATGACTTCCGAGGTCTGAAGGTGCGTAAGTGTGGGTTCCGAGACCTGCACATCGAGCGGGAATACTTGCGGGCCCACACTCCGACAGCAATGCCGACGTCGTATCCTGACTTGCGTATACCTGCATACATACCACCGAGCCAGCGTGCGGAACAGTCCAGTGCAATGGAAGCTCAGGATTCGGCAGATTCCTATTCTTCTTCTAATCCGGACCTTCGGAGCATAACGAAATCGTGGCTCTTTACCTCGAATCCCAACGAGGATGAGTCGGACATGTCAAACTCTATTCCGGCGTTGAAGAATTTAGTCGAGGGGTCTTCAAACGTTCCGTTCTCCTCGCGTCCTCGTGCGCTCAGCGCTTCCGAAAACCGCTCGCCCCGCTCGTTATCCCCGTGGGCTAAGGGCAAAGCGCCTAACGACGCTCAGCAGTATGCTTTGGGCAAGAGGATTGCGGAATTGGAACGGGCACGCATGAGGCTCCCTTTGCCAGGCACACCACGTCACCCGGTGCAATGGCGAGGTTGCGGCGCTTACTTCTGCCAACAACTTCGGCCAGTTGGTGATTGTCGACCTCGTTGCAACGCGGGTATGAGGGAATGCGGCGATTGCGGCGTCTTGGTCTGCGATGTGAGTTTACTTTCGTCTGATCTTCTGGCGTTGAACTGCTAACCTGTTTCTCTAGGGCTGTTTGAACGTCAACCCTCCTTGCCCGTGCGCGTATTGCTCTACCCACTACCATTGCCCGGTCTGCTCGACGAAGCCTCGTGTCCAAACGCTATGCCGCCGCGATGCTGAGCGCCAAGCTGCCCGTCTCAAGGAGCTGGCCGAAACGGAGCGTCGTGCTAAGGAGGCCGAAGCCCTCGTCAGGGCTGATGAAATGGCATTGGCCGTGGGAGAGTTTTTCCGGGACTTCCTCGATGCTGGCGGGCCTTTTGTTGGACAGAACGAGTTCTTGGTCGAAGAGACGGCAACATCTGAGTTCGAGGGTGAAGGCGTTCGTCATATCGAAGTCGCTAGCCCAGCGCCTGAGCCGGTATCCGTCCATCCCGTGGCGCCTTTCTTGACTCAGGCTCAAAGCCAGTATCCGCACTTGTTCCCCGAGGAAGGGCCTCGTGCTGAGAGCTCGGCAATGGGCGCCGCTTCCGGCGATGATGCCACGGACGGCAAAGCGCTCGTGGAGGCGATTCTTGGGCCACAGGACCAGGAAATCGCAGTCCCGACTGCTAGGGCATCACCGAGTCTCGCGGATGATGCACAGGCTGGGAGTCAGCAAACCATCATGACTGAGAACAGCACTGAGCACGCAACCCCTGGTTCAACCCAGACGGAAACGCATGATGCTCGGGAAGCTGAGAACACGGGCGATGAAAGCAGTAATAACGGCAACGACAACACCAGCGACGCCGAGGCCGGTGCTGAGGATAACGATTCGTCGTCCCACATGTCGGCTGGAGCATCTGCTGAGGTGTCTGTCGAAGCCTAGACGATCTTTTGAGGTCATATGGCACTGCGTTTGGTATGGGAGGGAAGTTCTTGCTGTGCATCGGATTTGGCAAAATCCGCGAACCTTTGTCATTGCCTTTCTCGCGTTGCCTTTAGGGACCGGTAGGCGATTACGGCGGCAAAAATCTTTCATATTAATCCTTTTTTTTTGGGGCGGATGGCAAAGGGAAAGAGAAGGGAGAACATCAAGGCTGGAAGGAGGGCGTTTGGGTTTCCAGGGCGCGTGTGTATTTTCTCGGGATTTTTGAAGTTTCTCATATCTTTTTCGTTATGCCGGTAGTTATTCCCCCCCAAACTCCATCATCTCTGTATATACATCCCACTACATCATTTACCCCCGACGAAAACCAGAACACTTTCCCCTAGTAGTTACACACCACGGCCCTCTACATTTAGCTAATGGTCCCTTCACTTTTCAGTTTGAAGAGAAGTTGGGACCGGTTATGCGGGCTTATGAGCACGGAAACGAGCAGAGCGGCTGAACGTAATGGAACTCTCCCTTTCGTCTCCAACATGTTCTCTTGGGCTCGCCTTGTGGATTTTTGCCAAGAAGCAAAACCTTGATTTTGACCTCAACGCAAACTTGAGCATGTCCACGCAAGTACCCGGGGATCCTTAAATGCAGTGAGCAAGGCCAAGACTGCGGTATTTTGCAAGCGCCGTACTGAGGCGGTGCACAACAGAATACCTAGCAATTTGTAATTAGGCGGCCATTATGGTAGGATCTGTTACGCGTTCACGAGGGCGGTGCATTTTCAGACACTGCGTTTGCGAGGCCAGAACCGAATTCACTGGGCTTTTTGGGCTGTCGCAGCTGTGGAGGCTTTGCAAAGGGTCGGGCAGGCGTGTGCGCGTCATGCAGGGTCGTCCGTGTTGTACGAGTACGGTACGGGGCGTGGCTCGCGGGCGCCACTTCGCGGTGACGTTTAGCCAAGGCGCCGGAGAGCCCCCAGAGCACCGTTTAGGCTTCAACACCACCAGTCCAACGACCACTCCGAGCAGCAAACCCCAACCCGCATCTCTCTTGATACCCTCGTTTCCCTGATACCCCCGCGCGTCTTGCTTTCGACAGCCACTTGCGCCTCGGCCAACCATGTTCCGCGCGCAGGCGAACCAGTTTGACGACGTAGTCGGTGAGTCTCGCGCAGCTTGCCGGGCACCGGCGCCGCGGCGGGGGAAACGCCTCTTCTGCCCGCCGCACCCACACTCCCGACCGATGACCGGATTCGCTAACGACGGAGCTTGTGCACTGCAGTACGAGCTACGGACGAGAACCTCACGAGCGAGAACTGGGAATACATACTCGTACGCCTCCGCGACGCACATGCCATCCATACGCGTGACCGAGGTGCTGAGACAGTCTACAGGATGTTTGCGACAAAGTTGGCGCGAGCGATAGCGGGTACGTGCTTGTTCCCTTCGCGACACGTCCTTGGTGAGAGAAGGCTAACTCACGGTCGGGAATCCGCAGGGCGAAGGATGTCGTTGCTGCCTTGATCAAGCGCCTGGCGCATCGCAACGCCAATGTCCAGCTATACACCCTCGAGGTTGGTCGCCCTCCCATGTCCATGTCACATTTAATACATGCGCGTCAGAACGATGCTGACGATGGGATTGCGCGCACGTTTAGCTTGCGAACGCATTGTCGCAGAACTGCGGCTTGAAGATTCACAAGGAGCTGGCCTCGCGGAGCTTCACCGACGCTCTGCTACGCTTGGCAAATGACCGGAACACGCACCAGCAGGTCAAGGCAAAGATCCTAGAGCGTATGGGCGAGTGGACGGAGATGTTCTCCAAGGACCCTGATCTAGGAATTATGGAGCAGGCCTACATGAGGCTCAAGACACAAAGTGCGTGGGGTCAACTCTGGTTCGTTGGGAACTTACCGACTGACGTATTGCAGACCCTAACCTGCGACCTCCGTCGAAGCCTCAGAAGACCCAGATCACCGACTCCGACCGCCAGAAAGAAGAGGAGGAGCTACAGATGGCACTGGCCCTCTCGGTCAAGGAAAGTGGAACTGCGCCGTCCGCCGCCAGGTCGAACCAGCCGCAAGCAAGTGCTCCACAACAATCCGCCCCGGAACAAGAGCAGCATCAAGCTATCGCATCCGGAACCACAGCAGCTACCGTCTCCCGCGTTCGTGCCCTCTACGACTTCACGCCCTCAGAACCCGGCGAGTTGGCTTTCCGCAAGGGGGACATTATTGCAGTTCTCGAGTCCGTGTACAAGGATTGGTGGAAGGGCTCCCTTCGTGGGCAGACCGGCATCTTTCCTCTTAACTACGTTGAGAAGCTGCAGGACCCTACGAAAGAGGAGCTGGAAAGAGAGGCCCAGATGGAGGCGGAGGTCTTCGCGGAGATCAAGAACGTGGAGAAGCTGCTAGCTCTGTTGAGCACTAGTTCGAGTGCCGATGCAAGGGATAACGAGGAGATCACTTCGCTGTACCACAAGACTGTGTCGATACGGCCGAAGTTGATCGAACTCATTGGCAAGTACTCGCAAAAGAAGGGTGAGTGGAAATTCGTGTGCGAATTTGTGAGCTGGTTATTAATAGTGCTTCAGACGACTTCACGCAGCTGAACGAGAAGTTCATCAAAGCACGCCGCGACTACGAAACCCTCCTTGAAGCCTCGATGTCGCAACCAGCACAGCCCGGTTACGGTCGCCAACCCTATGGTTACGGCGTAGGCGCCCCGCCGCCTCAGAGCGCCCCATACGGCGGTTATCCTCCACAAGGGCCTCCTCAGGAACGCTATTACTCACCCACTCCAGCAGCAGACCAGGGTTACGGATATCCTCCTCAGAACGGGCCTCAGCCCTTTATGATGGCCCAGCCCGGACAAGCACCTCCTTCCGCGCAGGTCAACAGCCCTAAACCCACGAATGGCGAACTCTCCTACGTTCCGCAACGCGTGCCCGTTGGTGGACGACCCACATCCATGGCCTTTCCCCAGGAAATGGCGGCCAACAGTCCAGTCGAGTCCAGGCCGCCTCCCCAGCAGGGCTACGCCCCTTACCCTCCGCAACCCAACCAAGCCCCTCCCGGCATCCCCACAGAGCAGGCTCCTCCCGCATCTGGCTACCCACCCCAGCCGCAGCCTAACCGCCAATCCTCCTACGATTCACCTTCCTCAGCCTATCCGCCTCAACCTCAGGGACCGTCCGATCCGTACATTCAACAGCCGCCGCAGCACCAGCACCAGCAGTCGCTGCCCGGTGCGTACCCGCCGACCGGCAACACGCCGCCGCCCGGCCAGAGCCCGTACATGGCGTTCAACCAGAGCACCGCGACGCTGCCACCGGCGGGTGGTCCTAGCGCGCCGCCTCCAGGTGCTGGTGGCTACCAGGCGTACAACCCGAACGCGGCGGGCGCAGCGCCGGCGCAGAGGTGGGGACAGCAGCCCGCGGCCATGGCGGGTGGAGGTGCGCGGGACGATGCGGATGGGTTCTATCGTTGAGCGTGAAATGAGTGGTAGGGGGACGGTGGTGCTGTAGGCAGCAGGGTTACCCAATTGGTAATGATGAGAGCGTGGGCAAGTGTGTATGATACACTCTAGGACGGAAATGACAGAATGGAACGGGACGCCAGCTCGATGGTCGTGGAGAGACTGGGTGGGTTTAGCTGTATATCTGATATCTCTTTTCCTTTTTTTCTTTTTCCATTTGAACTACCCCTTCGATCATGAGTTTTCTTTTAAAACAAATTGGGGTGGGCCTGCGTTGAAAATTGGAGTCGGGGCATGGAAACATCATCATCATCATCATTATCATCAACATCGATGCATAAGCAAACCTTTTGCTTCTTCGTCTTTTTTTTTTTTTTTTGCTTTTCTCTTCGAGGAAACGGTCATCTTGTGCCTGTGACTTAGTGCGCATGATATCAGGTGGCGGTGCTTTGGCGGATTAGCCGGGCACTCCCTCGTCCGAATCGAGATTTTCGTTGTATGTAGGTATGGTATGTATGTATCAATCGTCCGAGAACAACATGCGGTGCAGGGGAAATTGAAAGTGAGATAACTTGTTGATTGCCGGCTTTGTTGTTGTCGTTCCTCACACCCCTTCCAGTTCAAGAGACGATGGAACGAGTCGATCACCCGCATTCGTACCGTACACACACACATACGTACTCCCTTCCCTCCGTCCTTTTCCTTTCCCCCGACATCAATCTTCACATCCCTCTCTCTCTCTCTCTCTCTCTCTCTCTCTCTCTCTCCCTCTCGCCCCCTCTTCCCTCACGCCAACCCAATCCTCTCCGCCACCCCCGCCGCCACCGCCTCGAACGCGCGCACGTTCGGGCTCCCGGGCGGCTCGGCCACGACGCTGGGCTTGCCGCGGTCGGCGTCGGCGCAGATGCGCGGGTGCAGCGGGATGCGGCCGAGGAGGGGCACGCCGAGGGCCTCGAAGCGGGAGTGGAACGACTTGCCTTCTCCGTGATCGCGGGTGGCGGGTGCGGAGGAAGCGGAGGTGAAGATGGGCGTTTCCGTGTGGCAGTGCGGGCAGTGGAAGGAGGCCATGTTCTCGACGACGCCGAGGAGCGGGACGGCGACCTTGCGGAACATGTGCACGCCTTTGATGGCGTCTTTGAGGGCGATGTCTTGGGGGGTGGAGACGATGAGGGCGCCTGGTTGGAGGGGAGAGTTGGGATCAACGTGAGTTTGAGGGTTGAAGGTTTGGGCGTGTGTGTATGTAGAGGGGAAAAGACAGCTGGGTACTTACCGTCGAGGATGACTTGTTGGGTGATGGTCAGCTGCACGTCGCCGGTGCCCGGGGGCAGGTCGAGCACCAGGACGTCCAGTCCGCCCCAGTCGACTTCGTGGAGGAGTTGCTGCAGCGCTTTCATGACCATCAGGCCGCGCCAGACGACGGGGGCGTCTTCGCCGACGAGGTAGCCCATGGACATGGATTTGACGCCATAGTTGGAGAGAGGGACGAGTTGGTTGTCTGGAGGTTGAAGATCAGGACGTTAGTTTCGGGGAGGGAACAGACGGGTCGCATCACTGACTCGCTGATAGCCTTGGCTCGCCGGAGAGATTGAGAAGGGTGGGGATGGAAGGGCCGAAGATGTCGGTGTCGAGGATGCCGGCTCGCAGGCCACGGCGAGCAAACGAAAGGGCGAGGTTGACTTGACAAAATCAGATTGAAATTCCGAGGATGGTTTTTGATGGTGGCGGGTTACCTGCTATTGTCGACTTGCCGACGCCACCCTTTGCAGATGAAACAGCGACGACTTTATTTACATCTCTGATGCTGCGCTTTTGCGGCAGGCCGCGTTGCATGCGCGGAAGCTGCGGCGGCGCACCGGAGCGCGGAAGACCCTGCCAATCCTCCAAGTCAATTTTAGTCAGTTGCAAGAGGGAAATTGCCTTACCAAAGGGTTTTCATGCTGCAATGCGCGCAGGGTGGAGAATAAACGCGACCTCATGGCGGCATCGTCTTTTCTTCGAAGCGTGACGTCGTCGAGCATTCGGTTCCGCAGCCGCAGCCGGACCGGGGGGTCTCTTGCACTGGCCATGTCGGCGGTTGCGAAACGCCGACACGCGGTCCCCGTCCAGAAATTTTGTGAGCTCCGTCGCGCATCTCTCCGCCGAAAACACGCAAAAGCCCCTACCTCATTCGACATGGCCAAAGGAAACCGCGCGAAGTCGCTGGCTGAGCAGCTCGCAGACCTTGATGGTCCTGCTCCCAAAGGTCCGATCATCCACGAGTCGCTGGAGAAAATTAACTCTGCTAACGCTCGTTGCGCCGTGTAGATTTCGATCCCGAAGAGCCGGACAACTTCGCCAGTGAGAGCGACGACTCGGGAAGTGACGACGAGAATGCGCACGACGGGAGAGAACACTATGTCGACGTTGGGTACGTTGCGCCAACCATGCTGCTGCTGGGCCAATGGGGCTGACCGTGTCGCAGAAAGAGCAAGCTTCGCAAGCGCGACACTGTCCCGCTGGGTCCCAAGTACGAGGGCTCCCGTGTAGGCCGCGATGCTGTTGAGGACGAGGAGGATAGCGACGACCCGTTCAGCAGAGGCTTCGACGAGGGTAGCAGCGACGAAGACGAGGACGCCGAAGCCGATGAAAACGAGAGTGGCGTCTCTGAGGAGGACGAAATGGACGGTGTTGAAGGCAGCGGGTCTGAAGACGAAGGAGATGGCACCTCGGCGACCGATCTTAGCGACGAAGACGACGACGACGAGGATATGGAGGACGCTGGGCCCAAGGCCGGAGGCATCGATCGCGCCGAGCTGCGCAAGATTATGAGCGAGGAACAGAGGACCGTCGCGGCAACCATTTCGGAGGCAGCAAAGGCAGACGCAGAAAAGGGACGTGCCGTCAAGGCCCAACGGAAGACGTTCGATGCGCTCCTCAACACCAGGATCAGGCTCCAGAAGGCCATCGTCTCGACGAACTCGTTCGCTTCGCCACAAGTTCAGGTCCCTGACGACCTAGAAAGCTTGAACGACCCCGTCCGCGCCGCCGAGGAAGCTGCCTGTAATCTCTGGAACTCGCTCAACGACCTGCGCGAGAGCCTGCATACCGCGCGCACCGGCGACAAGCGCAAGCGCATTGAGATCAGCACCTCTACCCCCTCCGACGAGGTTTGGAGCTACATGCAGTCGTACGAGTCCGAAACGATGCCCCACCGGCAGAGCGTGCTGGAAAAATGGTCCGCAAAGGCTCGCGGCGTGTCCGCCATGCCGACCAAGGGCCGCCTCACAAACACCAGCGAGCAGACCATCGTCGACGTGCTGTCCTCCCAACTATCAGACCCGACCAGGCTCGTGCAAAAGACCCGCACCGCCCGGTCGTGCGCGCCGCTGCAGGCGGGCACCGAGAGCGCCGACATCTTCGACGACGCGGACTTCTACGGACTGCTGCTGAAGGAGCTGCTGGAGCGGCGCAGCGAGGAGAGCCAGACGGGTGCCCTGGCCGGCATGAGCTTCAACAACGTGCCCATCACGAGCCATTGGCAGGCGGCGCGCGAGGCGAAGACTCACCGCGCCAACGTCGATGTCCGCGCCAGCAAGGGCCGCAAGATGCGGTACACGGTGCACGAGAAGCTGCAGAACTACATGGCGCCCGAGGACCGCAATGTGTGGCAGGATCGCCAGGCGGATGAGCTGTTTAGTAGCCTGTTTGGCCAGCGCAATGCATTGGCGGAGGAGGATGTGGAGGAGAGGGATAGCGATGAGGAGGAGTTGGGCGAGCAAGGGCTGCTGTTGTTCGGTGGAAAAAAGTAGAGGGATGCTTGACGGTTTTGATATGTGAAAAGTTAAAAGATGTAAATGCATGTAAATGTGCTTCGGACTACTTTCTATACCTTTTACTCTGCGCCCCGAACTGCCTTTTGCGCTGCGCTCTGGGCTGATTTACACGAGAGCAGCTGGGAAACCGCCTTTTCTAAATAACCGACCAAATCATCAAATTATTCTCCCATGACTCTTTGATATCCCAGCTTAGGGGAGTAACAGAATAAGGTAGGAGAAAAACACGAAAAAGGGAAACCTCTAGCCTTCCACGAACCTCGCCTCGCTCCTCATTTCATGTACTCTCCATCATCCATCTCCTACCTCCCCTCCAGCTAATTTTCCCTCGGCTCGCCCCACTCATTACCATCACCACACCCCTCTCGACTCCTCTTTCATCCGCCACTCAAAGAGGAATGGAACTCAATCAAGTTGTCCCCACCATCCCGCAATCACCTGCATCGCCCACCCCCAGATCACCACCACCAACAAAGCAAGCACCCCGATCACCCCCACGCGCTCCCACCTAGCCTCCACCCACGCATCTTCCTCCCAGACCGTTCCGTACACGTGGGATACGTCGGCCGGGTGCAGCGTGCCGTTGCCAAAGTCGCCAGCGCGGTAGGTGTCACAGGCGAGGACGGTGCCGACGAAGGAGGTGAGGGCGTGGCGGCCGCCGTGGCAGAGGCGGAAGGTTTGGTTTGTGGCGTTGGTGTTGGCGGGGACGGGGAAGGGGTGGAGATGGAGGGAGGAGTGCGAGATCGACGTGTTCGTGTTGGTGTTCGGGGAGATGTTGAGCGGAATGGAAGCGGAGTCTTAGGTGTCGTTGTGGAGGACTGGATGATCGAGGGTGAAGGTCAAGGGGATGGTCAAGGGTCTGATCAAGGGTCTGGTGTGTTGCCCTGAACTCTTCCTGATCACAGCATAAGCCACTCCCTCATGAACTCCAGTATGAGCCACTCCATTCTTGATGCTACTCCATCCTTGAACCCAGCAACTCCATCCTTCATCGTAGCATATGCCGCTCCATCATTGATCGTGGCATATGCCACTCCATCTTTGATCTTGCAAAAGGCTTCTATAGGTCCATGCGCCCACATGTTGAATGATCCATTGGCTTCGGAGGACAGGCCAAACGCCGTGTTCGGTTTTTCGGGCATGGCAATAAGTCTGCGGTCATCCGTTGAAGTTCCCTCCAATCTCTCAAGGTTTTCTATCGTGGCTTGTCGAACCGACGGGCCTGTAGAGTGCTGATATGGGACAATCTCAGTCCCGCTCGGTGTATGTTGCTCGTTGCTGTTTTGAGATGGATAAACACGTCCGTGTTTATGAAAGACGAAACACCTATCGACCTCGTCCCACCAGTAGTAATCTCGTCTTGAATGGTCCCATTGCCATTCGCAGGAATCGAGGCTTGCTTCGTGGTTAGCTTGAATGTCATCAGGCTGTTCCTGGACATCATGCCGTTCGCCTTGTCCATCGCGGTCTCCCATAGAGGGTTCCAGCACAGGTGAATTTCCTGCGATGCCCGCTAGCCGGCCAAGGGTCGCACGAACTCGTAAATATACTTCATCATAAGAGCTGGTGTACTTGACCATCTCCGAGTGGCTTCGATCAACAGGATGCTGATCTGTACTTCCATAGTTCGCGGATGAGGGTTAACTAAGGTCTCCCGGAGTCCAGTCCACTCCCACCGCTCCCCGTTCTGTTTCGAATAAGCCGTGTACTCGGGTGCGACTACAGAGCACATAGTGTACTTACCTGCACTGCCGTAGGAGACATGGAGATCTCAAAATATGAGACCACCTTCGGAGTTTCCGTACAAAATGCTTTCCTAAAGTCCCTTTGCAAGGCCCGGAGGAGATCAGAGTTCTTACCAAGAGACTCGAGAAAGGCTCGATTCGGCTGGTCTCCCACTAGGGATGACAGTGAGCCAGTCGTCACTCCTTGATGTGGTACGCCAAAGAAAAGGAAGGCGATAGTAGAGTCCAGCGTCGATATGTCTTCTTCGTGTCTGTCCTCGCTCATTTTTGCTATAGCCTGCAAGTGACTTATTAGACTTGCCAGGTTCGTTTATCCCGGGGACTAACTTGTTTGATGACGAGGCCGCCTAGGCTGTGCCCAATGAAGATGATGGGACGCTTGGGTTTTGACTTCTGATCCAATGTAAGCTTTACGTGGCCGACTTCGACGCTCTTCTGGCTTACTCTTATCTCTCTGATATCAGTCTGTAGCGCTCTCCCCAAGTCGGCCAAGTTCTGGAACGAACAACTTTGAACCACGGTTGTATTGTACCCGTAGATCAAGATTCTGGCAGAAGGTATGTCATCCGGTAGGGCGTCGCGAAGCCACATGAAGGCCCCGCTCCTCTGTTTGAAAGACCCAAACGCATGGCCACCCAGGCCGGAGAGCGCAATCAGGCTGGAACTTATCTTAGCACAGGATGGCAAACCTGCACGCTCTACGTGACTTACTCAATCTCGCAGTTGTCTTCCCAGGTATGTTGAAGCGTTGTGAACCCACAAAAATGAGTATCGAAAACAAGAGGCTTTCTCCATGTGTCCGACTCGTCCGAATATTCGTCGTTATCAACGTCGAAAACCCACTCCTTCTTCGAACGATCGGATAAAGCAGCTGGTATAACGAGGAATGATAGTGTCGCGACTCTGCTATTTGGCTCGAGAGGATTTCTGGCAAGAGAACTGATCAGGCAGCTGACAGCGGGGTCGGTAGAAAGCACTTTTTCGACAAGCCTTTGGATGGCGCTCCTGGATGAGTATCTCCTCGGAATTCCTCGCAGCCTGAAATTCGTATAGCTATCTGTCGACATTCTTGTCAACCCGTTGGGAATGAGACGAGACTGTAGACGTAGTCAGAAGACTAGTCGATATGTCTGGGGCGAAGGGTCATACATAACAAGCCTGCCAAGCTCTGCACGTGAACTTTCCGTCTTATTAGGACAGCTCATAAGCCCTTGGCCGTTGCCTTCAATGGATTGTGGCTGATGCTACGTGCCCCTGCTATGTCTCATCTTCGCTCATATCTCTGGACCAGTCACTTGGTTCGCAGCCCTAGGCTGAGAGTTCAGGTCTCTGATTATTGGATTATTTTATGCGGACTACTGCGTTTTTGTCAGCGTCAGTGCATCTCCGACCGGTACGAAACGCAAGGCAGACAGCGTATCTCAGCCTCGTAAGTTTAGGCTACGGTTGCTCGCCATGAACCTCTCCCCTCGTAGAAGGTAAAAATGAAACAAGATAGATAATGCCTAGGCTTCAGACCAATAGAAGGTCCATGGGATCTGAGAGTCAAGGCAAAGTCCGAAGAAGAAGCAAATCATAAATCACAGCCCGGACACAATTGGGTGCTTACAATTATCGTATCTTATAACCTCATCTTTGGCTTTTGCCATTTGACACATGTCTACCTCTACCCACTAATCTTCACTAACGTGTCCAGAAGGACCCTGGGTCGCATAATCAGTAGTAACGAAAGCCCTGTCGACCTCTCCCAGCGCTGCACATCAAGAGCATCAGCACGTATTCTCTCACAATGAGAAGAAGAAAAAGACAAAGGCAAACATACCTTCGCAGCAATACTGCAACGTCTCGGCGATATCATGCGCCTTCCTCAACGGCGTCTTCTCATCCAGCAGCACGTCCATCTCCACCCAGACGCCGTCGCCGGCATGGTACGCGGTGACGCGCTTCAGGCCGGACACGACGGGCGTGAAGCGGTAGGCCAAGTACAGCATCTTGCGCTGGACGCGGTCGTCGGCGGCGGAGCCGGTGAGCCTGGTCACGTTTTCGAGCGACGTTGCGGCCCAGTCGTAGATGATGAACAGGGAGAGGAGCGAGGCGCCGAGCGGGTCGAGCCACCAGATGTCGGCTTTGGCGCCGATGACGGGGAAAAGGAGGGAGAGGGTGTTGAAATAGACGTCCGTCTTGCAATCTGCGTGGCGGTGTCAATCTCTGGCTCTTCTCGCTGGGGAGAGTATGAATGGAGAGCAGCTTACCTTGGGCAAGAGCCTGTACCTGCGTCGTCTTGATCGGAATACAACCGAACCAGATGAGACCCTTCAAGCCGATGGTTGCGGCCATAGCCGAGATTGCGATTATGGGGAGCTGCTCGACCTTGCCCTCGCCGGGAATCAGCTTCCCAATCGACTCTTGCAGCACTTGCACGAAGGATACGATCATGATCTGGACAAGAGTAAGTCAAAGCCTCTTCCTCAGACACAAGGGGTATACTCACGATAGAGAAGACCAGGATACCCAATGGCTCCAGACGTTTCCTGCCCACCGGGAATTTCGCCCTCAGCCTGTTCAACCGCCACGCCACCAGCTTATTCGTCGTCCAAACGATCAGCGTGCACAGCAAATCTAACGCCGAATCCACCAGCGACGCAAGCAGCGAGAGCGAGGACGAGAAATACGCCGCAATGCACTTAGCTCCGAGCAGGAGGATATTCGCGACGACGTTGATCTGCATAACCGCCGTCAGCACCCCATCCCTCGAAAGACACCCTCTCCGTCAAAGAGGGGGCAATAAAAAAAAAATAGAAATAGGGAGCTCACATTAATCGCCCACCCCGCCTTCCTCCTCGCCTTCCGCCTCTTCTCCCTCTCCTCCTCGGGCAGCAGCGGCTCGATGCTCTCGCTCGTCGCCTGCAGCGCGCCGCCGGCCTCGGCGATGCCGTCGTGGTCGAAGTCCCTCGGGTTCATGCTGTCCAGCACGTCGTCCGCCATGGCCATGACCAGCGCGTCCACCTCCAGCCAGTCGTCCAGCCGGTCGTTCTGCTCGCGGTAGAAGCCCCGCACCTTCTTGTTCTTGATCCGCTTGATCTCCTCGTCCGACAGCCGGAACTTCTCCAGCGAGCTGTGCTCGTCGAGCCCGTCGCGCAGCGCCCGCTTCACCTTGTCCACGTCCTGCATGTCGCGCGCCGTCACCACGGCGTCGCGGAAGCGGAAGCGCGGCGGCAGCGGGTTGCGGTTGTTGCTGCGGCGGCGGGTGGTGGCGCCCGTGACTTCGCCGCCGGCTTCGAGGTCATTGGATGCATGGTCTTTGTATGTGTCGCGCTTGAGGTTGCTGTGTCCGTTGGTGTGGGTGATGGGGCGGTTGTGGCGCGAGGAGACCATGGCTGTTGGGGTTGGTGTTTGTTTTCCGTGTGGTCTTAAACGGAAAGGGATGTGTGATCACGGTGGATGGCAGTAGCAGTAGTGGTAAAGGGGTATGTCGGTAGTGGTGAATTGAGGGTGAGGAGTAGTGGAAGGCAGGGAGGTGTCAAGCTTGGGTGACAGGCCGGAGGGGGAAGCCGCGTGTGAGCGGAAAAGGGCCAGAAGGCAAAGCAATAAAGCGGAAACGGAGGGAAGCTCCTGCAGCTTTATCGGAACGCTTTCAAAATACGAGAACCAAGCTTTGACCGGATGGAAGCTTCTTTCAACAACAGGGCAGCGGTAGCAGGACGCTTACACGTCGGCGGACTGGTGGGGGAGAAGTGCGCGGCGTGTATTTACACTTGCACGGCACGCGACGACGCGCCCATACATCATTGCGGATGAAACACGGGACCTGACCGTCAAAGCACGAGCACAAACTTACGGACAAGACGGCAGCGCCTTACGCGTTGCGGCAGTCAAGGGATCAGGCATGTGGGCGAAACTTGGCAGGGCTGGACAGGTGTGCGGTGCGGACGCGGATCGATGACGTAGGGGAGGGCGGAATTGCGCAAAGGCGGGAGGGGCGCCGGCACGTCCGACGCGTGCGGCGACGAGATGCCGCGAGCCTCGCCGTCATCCGCCCGGGAGATCTCCAACAGCTCATCACATCCAACGCGCCATTTTCCTGCCGCGGAAATCCCTCCGGCTATCCACACTGTTCCTTGATTTTGGGGTGTCTCGAAACACTCTCCGGCATCTTTCATGCCGAGTGTGGCTTGCCGAACCATAAGCCACACTCCATGCCTCCAGAAACCACACAGCTTGTTGCTGCAGCACAGTAAATTCCAAAAGTTAACTCCGATTCTTATACAGCTAAGCCTACAGTCGACACATTGGAGAACCAAAGCAAGCATTTCTTCCCATCGTCCGCTAGTCCGAACACCATTTCTTGACATGCCTTTTCAGCGCACAGGTGTAAATGAAAGGAAATGCGTATACATATCTAGAGAAGACGCCGCGACCGACCGACCGACCTGCCTCATTTTCATCCACGCAACAGCAATCTGAGCCGAGAGAGAGAATGCGTGTGGAAGCTGAGGTAGGCCGACGACTAATTTACATATCCTCCGAATCGTAATCCTCGTCTGCGTAAAGCGCAGGGTGGTATCCGCGTCTGCCACGGAGGTCCTGCTCGAGTCCGCCCTCGGACTCCGAGTCCATGTAGCCTGCGTCGAGCAAAATGTCAGCAATCATACACTAGTAGAACGAAGGGCTCATCGGAACTTACCTCTCCCGCCAAACAGGCTCAGCGCCGCCGGCAGGAATACCAGCGCATGCAACGCCGCCCAGACGACCAGCGCGAGCCAGACGCGGAAGTAGTAGATCTCGAAGATCTTGCTGCGCGTGAACGCCAGCACCGCCACGCCCAGGAACTTGGTCACCGTGATGCCGCTGAAGACGCTGCCGCCGACGTTGGTCAGCGCGACCCACGCCCGCGCGTCCTTACCTCTGAACCGCGCCTTCGGCGCCGCCCGTTCGAGCAGCGATTGCGACGGGTACGTGAAGGCACGCGCGATGTGCGCGCAGAACTCCACCGCTATGCCCACGCAGATAATCAGGTTGACGAGCGAGACGGCGTTGAGCGACACGCCCGCCAGCGCCATGGTGCCTGCGATGTCGACAACGGTCATGATGACTGTCACGGTCACGACAAGACCGGTGCGCAGGCTGCCCAAAAGCGTCGACGTGACCACGAAAATCAAGGCCAGTGCGGAGCCGACGAGGGCACAGGTAACCCGCACAATGGAGGCGTACTGATCGAAGAAGATGTAGAACTTGGAGTAAGGGAAGACCGAGACGCCGGTGCGGTCGCTGATCTCAGACGCGATCCTCCTTGCTGATGCGTAGGCGGCGATGAAGTCTTCCTGGCTGCGCAACGGAGTGTGCGAGGTCCTGAAATGAGAAGCAGGAATTGTCAAATGCTCCGAGTCAAGGACCAATGCATTGCCGTAAGCGGCCTTGCCAGCAAGCGGACAGTCGCCGGTGGTGGGAGCCTCGATCCAACGCTCTAGGTATTCGATGAATTCCTGACCTTCGGGCATTCCTTTCAAAGTAGGGTTCCATGGAGGATTGCGGTCAGCAAAGCAGGCCTTCTTATCGTCGCCAAATGGATCGCTTCCCTCATCGTAGCAGCAGCTATCGAGAGACGGATTCAGCCAAAGGAAGTAGTCATCGATCCAGCTAGCTGCGGCATCCGCGATGTAGGAAGTATCAGGCCTCTTCCTCTCCTGCTCAAGGGTGTTCGCAAGCGAAAGTTCACCGCAGGTGGAGAAGCGTCCGCACAACTCCTGCTGATGGTTGCGTTGGGTGGCGTTCAGATCCCGCGTAACGAAGTAGACCGGAGGACCAACGCCAAAGTAATCGTAGAGGTCGTTGAAGTAGTCAATGAGGTAGGAGTCGCTAGGAATCGCAATCCGCTGGTCAAGACCAAGCTCAATCCTGGGCAGCAGTGCCAGACCTGCCGTGAATAGCCCAAGGAAAACGGTGATGACCAGTGTTTTCGTCTTCTTGCCTAGCAGTGTCGGGGCGTAGGTCTTGCGGATAAACCGTTGCAAAGTGCCTTCCTCCTCACTACCGAAAACGACGCCGGTACTAAGGCCGCCTGGATCCGCACGCGTGACGCGGAGGCACGGGAAGCAGTCGGCACGGCTGGCCTCGACCCTACGCTGGTTGAGAGCAAGGACAGAGATAAACATAGTTACCTGCAGAAGAGCATTGATAAAGACAGCGCCAGCGGCATATGCTGCGAAGTTTCGTACGGCGGGCATGCCGACAGCCGCACCTAGAGCGAAAGTCGCCGTCTCAGTCGTCGCAGACAGCAAGATACTAGGACCCATTCGGCCAAGAGCCTTCGCGACTCGTTCCGACACGGATCCTTCGGCGTGACTGATGTTGACGCGTTCAAACTCGTGGACGATTAGGAAGATGTTGTCAACGCCGACTGCGAGAACAAGGAAAGGTATGACCTCAGCAATGATAAGGGTGACCTTGATGCCCACCGCAGAGAACAAGCCGACGGATGCGGAGACGGACATCAGGACAATGACGATGCCCACCACACCCAGCATGAACTTCGATTGAACGAGAGCATTGGCCGGGTTCTGCAAGATGGCTCTCACAGAAAGTGTCGTAGATCCCAATGCTAGCGAAGCGTAGATGAACATGATGATGTAGCTGATGACCACAATCTTGGCATCGGTGTTAGTCGACTTGTTCAGCTCCTGCTCCAAGCTGATCTCCGTGTTAAACGAAAGGCGAAGGCCACGCTCGGCAGCCTCATCCTGTACGGCGCGCAGGAGGCTCTTGAGGCCGTTTTCCCATTTCATGGCTGTCTCAAGCTCTTCAGTGCCTTCCTGGTAGTTGTTGACGACCCATGAAACGATAAGAGCCTGAGAACTAAGGATGTCATCCTTCCAGCCGCCCAGAAGCATCGAGGGGTTCAACGGTTGCTGGAAATCCGGCAGGCAATCCACCGGAGATTCCGTGCACGCCCGAAGATCCTTTTCCCAAGTCTTGGGGTTAATGTTGGAGAAATCTCCGCCGAAGTACCCAGTAACAGACTGGACGACGCACGCGTCACCGGTAGGCTTAAAGCAGACATCATCAAAAGTGATTCCGTCAACCATCAACCTATTCACCCGATGTTCAACATCAAACCACCAGCGCAAAGTGTCATAACTCAGGACAGGGCCAGGTCCAGTGGAGTCGACGTCATTAACCAGGAAGGCCTGCTCAGCACGGTAGAAAGGACCGAAGTTCTCGTCGAAAAAGGTCTTCTCTTGCGCTGCGGGTGAGTCAGGTGCCACCCAGAGTCGGACTGGGTCTGTCTCCACGGTGAATCTAAGCCAGCCCAAACTCAAGAGGACAACCACGACCACGCTGGAGAGTATGGTGATGGCGGGAAACTCGGCACATGTATATCCCAGGCGACTAAACACCTTATCGCACCAGTCGTTCAGCTTATACTTCCTCGTCGGGGTTTCAAGGATACCAGCGGCGGCCACGATATCACCCTCATCTTCATCGTCACTTGGCTCCAAGTCTTGAAGAAGGCGAAGGCGCTCCTGTTTGTGCTGGTAATGCTTCTGATAGGCAACGTGCCCAGAGACAGCGACGGTGAGCAGTAAAATGAAAATCGAGTAGATGATAATGACCGCAAAGGACAGGCATGGCAACACACCAACACGGCACTGTTTGTTCTCCTTGACCTCGGGCAGTTCGGGGCAAACGGACGGGCAGTCGACACAAGCACATCGGTACCGCTCATCCGAATCATTGCAAGCTTTGGCACCCTTGGTCTGAGGCTTCAGCCCAGGGTACAAATCGGGATCCGGGAAGTTCATCTGGAAAGGGCTCCCCAGAAATTTCTTGTCGCCGAGGAACTTGAGAAATTGGGTGTAGTTTTTTGCACCACCTCCGATGAGATCCATGGCATTGCCGTTGGTGGCGCCGACCTTAACGTCCTTGCAGCTGTCATAGAAGCGTGAGCCGTAGTCGTCCGAGACCAGGTGGTTCAGCTCCGTAACCATCAACTTGCCACTCTTCGGCGTTGTTTCAGTCACGTTCACGAAGAGGGACTGGTCCGGCGAGCAGGTGAAGGTGCAGAACATGTTGAAGAAATTCTCCTTGCAAGCCGGGCAGGACGCGATGAGCGATTCGGCACGCTTCAAGTTGGACTGCAGAGCATCGATCTGTGGCCAAGACATTAGCAGTGGGCCGTTTCAACAGGATCCAGTCAATCGTACCTGCTCCTCCTCGCAGCAGACATCGGTGTCGACCCATTTTTCGCCACAGATGCTCACGAGCTTTTCGCGAACGTCTGCTTCCGGTGTCTTTGCCAGCCCGTTGTCGGGGCAAGGCAACTGCGGACCAAAGAAACCCTGGCTTCCGCAGTGCCCTCGGATGGCGCATCGGCCCTTCTCATGCTTCTTTGTGAACCCGTCATCTGCAGCAAGGCCTGTCACGATGAGCAGGGCCAACAGCAGCGCGGTGACCAGCCGCGTGCCTCCCCAGCTTCCCCCCATGTCGATGTCGCCGGGTACGGTTTGCGGGTGTGGCGCCGAGAGATGGCGACTCTGAGAGGCGGATGAGACTGTCGCAGAGGACTCGGAGGCAGTTGGAGCAGCGAAGGGCGGGGTATCAGTTGTCGTGGAGACGCGCGCAGCGCAGGTGGCGGGATGGCGTGTCGTGGTCTGGGGTTGATCAGTTGCGGCGGTGCTTGGTCTGTAGGAACCCGCTCCAGTTGCGACGCACGCACGTCACTCCCCCGTCGGCGCGCAGCCAAGCGTTGGGATTATTGCCCGAGCTCTCCCAGCTGGCACTGGCTCCGCACCAGCCCAGGCACATGCGACCCCACACGTCACGCCGATCGGCGCGCTATCCACGACTCTAACGAACCCCATCTAGTGTGACTATTCATCCTTCGATCAATCGTAGAAATTCGATTCTTTTCCGTACGAAAGGTTGCACCTTTGTCACTCCCAAAGCTGGTTGCGGTCGTACAAATCAGCCCCGTAGGGCTGAAAGCACTTAGGTAGCCTCACTCTCTGCGTGCAAGCCACCCAGGTGATGAAATCACGACTTTTCCCATTACTCGCTACGTAACGTACAGGGGAATAATCTTTTTCGGGGAATACACACAGTGACGCTAAATGTCTGCTCGCCCAGGCACGTCTACCACAACACGACGAAAAGTGAAGCAATAAGAGAAAAAGCCAAAGGAGAGCTCCTCCGAGTTAAGATCAGCTTGTGCCTGAAAGCTCGGAAAGCCGTATCCTGAACCTGCCTCTCCTTTCTACCGCCCTGAAAAAAACGACCCGTGCTCCATCCGTCCACCCGCTACTCCCTAGCTAGCCACTACAGGTAGAATCGAATGTAACCCCAGAGAAGTTAGAAACTGGACTGGCAATAACCCCTCGATCATTGCCGTGAATTAGTCGTTCACGAGTCGCCGCCAGCCGGTGCACCACCGTCCTTGAATCCGCCACGGCCACGACCGCGACCCCTCTCACCTCCCCTGCCACCGCGACCACCGCGGAAGCCGCCGCGGCCACGGCCGCCTTCGCTGTCGCTAGCTCCACCGCTGCGGTATCCACTGCCCTGTGCACCACCGCGGGTGCTTCCCCAGCCGAGTCCGCCGCCCCGGGGCTTGTAAACCCTCACATACGGCTTGCCTTGCTTACCGCTAGTGTACTCAGGATCCATCCTGTTCAAGATGGCGTGCAGATCTTCAGCGGGGTCAAAGTGGGCGGTCATGCCGCCAGCAGGGTTCTTGCCCTTGTCAATGCGCTGAATCTTGTCCTTGTCGTCTGCGGAGAACAACGCCTTGGCGTCATCTTCGGATCCGGCGTTGGTGATGAAAAGACCATGGATCGGAGGGCGCGCGTTTCCGAGCTCCGGCTTGGGTGCAGACGACTCAGCAGGCTTGTCTTGACCAGAGGTTCCATTTGGCTTGGTCTCCGCAGGAGTTGCCTTCTCCGCATTACCAGCCGCGGGAGTGCCCGCGGTACTGGGCGTGGCGGCAGGCTTCGGGGTAGCGGGTTTGATCGGAAGATTGGGAACGGCCGGAGCAGGCGAGCGAGTGGGCTGGGGTGCAGTCTTAGGCTGCTGCGATTGCGCGGGGGGGCCAGCAGCCGGGCGAGACTGCTGAGGGCCGGTGGGAGCCTGAGCGGGTGCGGCGGCGTTCGAAGCACCGGGCGGGCCCTGTGGAGCATTCTTCACACCGCGATGAGCGAAGTTGAAACCCTGAGCGCGCATTTCGGTACCGATTCTTCCCTGGTCAATGTCCAGAACCAACCAACCGTAAGCAGCATCTGCCAAGTTGAAGTTCCACATATTCTTGAACGCGCTCTCGTCGATCTGGCCCGTCGCAGGTCCAACATGGCCTCCGAATGGGTTGCCGCCGTTGGCGATGGTGGGCATCTTCTCGACGATGTCCAGAGCCAACTTCAGTAGCTGCTGCTGGCTTGTGTTCTCCGAGACGGCCGGCTCCACCTCGCTCTTGACAGTCTCCCAGACATCGTTGAACGATGCGCGAGAAGCCGCAAGCTTGCCGCGGTAGTGGTCCAAGGTCGGATTCACGCTGAACTCGTTGTAAGAGCTACCGTAACGGAAGTGCAGGCCCGCGGAGATGGAGAAGTCCGCCTTCAAGGTCACGGAGAGCTGGTTGAGAAGACCTTCACGAGCGGGTGAGGCGTGCGTGACGAAAATGCGAGTTTCCGTAGGATCGTAAACGCGATTGGCCGTATCGACCAGCTCACCCATCTGCAGCAGTGTCGTCCACATGGTGCCTTGGCCTCCAGCAATGGTGGTCCTTCCCTCACCATTGTCAAACAGCTTGTGCATGACAACCGCACCACCCAGACCAAGCAGGCGAAGCTTGATGCCGCCGGCCTCAACCAGGCGGGAGTGCGCCTCATCGATGATGTGAAGGTTGCTGATCTTGTACTCTCCTGAACGCAGCTTCTCCAGAACTTGAACGTCCTCGCACGCGCCCCAGACTGTGTAGACAGGCACCTTCAGGCTGTAGGTGCCGTTGAGGAAGTCCGGAAGCTCTGAGAGCTTCAGGCCTTCACGAACGTAGCGTTCCCTGAGAGGAGGTTGCGGGGGTGCTTGCGCGATCGAGTTCTTCACAGCTTGGGAGAGAAGCGGGGAGTACTGGGCGACATGGCGGAGCGTCCTAATGGGGTGTCAGCGGCTGCCCAAGCTCGCACAGCGGGTGCGGACATACTTCTCGGCAATGCGATCTAGCGAGCGGTCATCGTAGAATCCGAAGTCACCGGTGTGGATGATAGCGTCAGCTCTCGCCTGGTCGGCGAGCTCGTTCAGAGATCTTAAATTGCCTGCCAGATTGTCAGCCTCGAATGACGCAATTGACAGTGATCAACGCGCGCAGACTTGCCTCGGACATCAGCAATGCAGAGGATTCTCGAATTCTGGGTCTGGACGATGCGGCCTTGGTTGGGAAGCAGAGGCTGGGCACCAGGCGTAGGGCCAACGTTTGGGCCACCGTTCGGCAGGTAAGGAGCGTTGAAGGCGCGCGGCTGGTTGGGCGCTTGCTGCTATCAATTAGAAGCTGCGGTATGGCGGGCGACGGCATCGCGTGGGAAGGAGCACGCGCGCGCGTTACGTACAGCAGCCATGAGTGCGGAGCTCGATGCGGCGAAAGCAAGAGGTGTCGGGGGTGAGGTGTTCCGTCAAGCGCGTCCCGGAGCTTGAGCGGAGAATTCTGGGGTGGTTTGGCCGCAGAAATTCGTGAGAAGATGGCGGCGAGTAAGGCCGGAGGATGGGAGCCAAGATGACGAGGGACGGCGGAGGGGTGGTCTAAGGTCGGTTTGCCGTAAACCAGCGACAGAGCATCTTTGGCTTTGGAAGGCACGACCGCAAAACGCGCTAGTTCCCGATCTGGAATAGCCCAGCCACGCCTGCTCGAACAGCTCAGCTGCATAGCCTGAGGCCACAGTTCGATTGCGCGCCGCCGCGCCGCCAGTGGCATGCTTCATCCCCACGGATATGTTGTAAAATAACGAAGATAGTCTCCAGCCGTATCAAAACTTAATAGAGAATAGGGAAGCTGAAACACATGAAGTCGCTACAGATCGATCGACGGCTCCTTCGTGAATTTCGGAGCAATCTCCTGGAGAGAATATGCCGTGCACTCTGCGTGTACATGATCCAGGCCAGTTGAATGGAACATGTTTCTCCAGATGAATAATTAGAGTCACGTAAGATCCAATAATACGCTCTGTCGTAAGATATTGTGTTGACAGAGGCATACATTTTAGTCGAACATGTCCACACGTAGGCCATTGATTATTGTAAACAGCTCTCTTCGGAGGACCGCTGTGCAAACATCATATGCGATGCGGTGTTGTGGCATTTTGCGAACCCTATTCATCCTACGTAGGTAGTAGAATCCAATATCTAGACGCATTTATTCACATTTAAGGCTCACATTCACGTCCAGACATTAGGTTCAACTACCTACGTAAGTTGGATCCAATGTCTTGGGCGGAATAAGGTCGAGATGGCCGAATTCTTTTGTCACCCACTGTGGAACCCCAGCTGAAGAGGAGTCGCTGTTTCAGCCGATCGTATGACGCAGGTCGATGCGACTGACTTGGAAGCTTCATCGAGTGGCGGGTAATGTAGAGACACGCGTGGAAGTTCATGCTGCACCTGAACGGCGGCAGTTGTGGTAGGTGAAGCTTCTGGGTCGGGGTCTTCGTGTAGGTAAATAACGCGTCCCAACGCGCCACGAGGCGGACAATCACAGCGCACAGACCAGGATACACCGGACGCTGATATTTTTCAAACTCGCGATGCAAGACGTTCGCAAAACGGGCAAGATGGCGCATCATTCTTGTCCGAATGTTGCGAGATGCACTTGAGTGCGCGCATTGACCTGCGCAAAGCGGCGTCCCGCCGGGATGATCTCATAGGCGCCTCGGCTCGGACGTGAAAATTCTGGTCGCGGTTGCCACAACAAAACCGCAACTGCTTCAAATAGAAAAAGATAACAAGAAACGAGCTGGCGCCGGGCATGCCACGCGCGGAGGCCAATTAGATGCGGGAGGCCGGCGCGTCCTGTCGGCGCAGAAAATTTTGGCAACCAGTGAAGATCCCTCCGCTCTGTTGCACGGCAAGAGATCAGCCCTGGCCTGACAGGGTTCGCCGAGACCCTTTGCGTGGCGGTGAGCCCCGGCGTCTGGCAGAATTTCCCGCCTCAAAAAAATAATCAACCCCCCACCGCCGTCTTCCTTTTAAGCGTCCACACTTTCCCTTTACTTTGTGATACCCCTCCTTTTGCTGGCCGTGTCGCTTGTTTAGTCGCCCGCCATGGACCAGCAACAGTTCGTCGGGCTCCTCCAGAGCCTTCTGCTGCGTAAGTAAACCCCCCTTCACCCCCGCGCCAGCGCCCGCTCACACAGCAGCACAGCCGACACCGACCGTGTCAAGGCCGCGACCGCGACGCTGAACAAGGACTACTACAAGTCCCCCGAATCTCTCACCACCCTCCTTCAGATCCTCGTCTCTCATGAGGATCAGGCCCTGCGCCAGCTTGCCGCCGTTGAGGCGAGGAAGCTGGTCGGCAAGCACTGGGCCAGCCTGCCTGAGCAGCAGAAGCCCGAGATCCGCAACCAGCTGCTCCAGTCGACCATGAACCAGGAAGTCACCCTCGTCCGCCACTCGTCTGCCCGCGTTGTTGCCGCGATCGCCAAGAAGGACTTGGAGGATGGACAGTGGGCCGACCTGCCCCAGACCCTGCACCAGGCTGCCGGAAGCGACGTCGCTCGGCACCGTGAGGTCGCGGTTTTCATGATCTACACTCTCGTCGAGACCATGGGCGACATGTTCTCCGAGAACTTCGGAGAGCTCTTCGACCTGCTCGGCAAGACCATCAACGACCCCGCCAGCCTTGAGGTCCGCGTCAACACTATGATGGCTCTCAGCCGTGTGGCCATGCTGCTCGACCCTGAGGAGGACGAGCACTCTCTTGAGCTTTTCAACAACGTTCTCCCCAGCATGGTCAAGGTCCTCCAGGACACCATCGAATCTGGTGACGAGGACAAGTCTATGCAAGCTTTCGAGGTTTTCCAGACCCTGCTTGGCTGCGAGTCCGCCCTGCTGAACAAGCACTTTGAGGACCTCGTTAACTTCATGAACACCATTGGCGCGAAGCCCGAGATTGATGACGATGCACGTTCGCAAGCGCTCGCCTTCCTCATGCAGTGCGTGCGGTACCGCAAGCTCAAGATTACGGCCAAGAAACTTGGCGAGAAGCTCACCATCACCGCTCTCCACATCGTCACCGAGTTGGGCGATCTGTCTAGTGAGGATGAAGAGGTCACTCCCGCTCGCTCCGCTCTTGGACTGCTCGATATCCTTGCCCAGAGCCTTCCCCCCAACCAGGTCATTGTTCCCCTGCTCCATGCCATGGGCAGCTACGTCAACAGCGAGAACCCCGACTACAGGCGCGCTGGTATCCTTGCCCTCGGAATGTGCGTTGAGGGTGCTCCGGACTTCATTGCTACCCAGCTTGGTGAAATCCTGCCCCTGGCCCTTCGTCTTCTTGAGGATCCCGAGGTCAAGGTCCGCGCTGCCGCCTTGAACGGTGTGGCCAGGCTTGCCGATGATTTGGCCGAGGAGATGGCCAAGGAGCACGGCAGGCTCGTTCCCGCCCTTGTGAAGAACCTCGACATGGCCGTCGAGGCTGCACGGGGCCCTGAGTCTGACCGCGCACTGGAGATCGTCCGCGGTAGCTGCAACGCCATTGACTCGCTGATCGAGGGCCTTGACGAGGAGGATGCCGCCAAGTACGTCGCTGAGCTCGTCCCGAGGTTCAACAACCTCTTCAACTCCTCGGACTTCAAGACTCAGATCGCCTCTGTCGGCGCTGTTGGTTCTGTTGCCGCCGCTGCTGGCGGTGCTTTCCTGCCTTTCTTCCAAGCCACTATGCAGTCTCTTGCTCCTTTCGTTCAGCTTAAGGACAGCCAGGATGACCTTGATCTGCGCGGTGTTGTTTGCGATTCCATGGGCAAGATTGCTGGTGCGGTCGGTCCTGCGCCGTTCAGGCAATATGTCCAGGGTCTCATGCAGGCCTCGGAGGAGGCGCTCAACCTTGACCACCCGCGCCTTCGCGAGACCAGCTACATCCTGTGGAGCACCATGGCTAAGGTCTACGAGGAGGATTTCGAATCGTTCCTTCCCGGTGTTGTCGAGGGTCTCCTCAAGTGCCTGCAGCAGGATGAGACTGACCTTGAGGTTGCTCTTGGTGAGGAGGCCAAGGATCTCATTGGCCAGGAGGTCACTGTTGCTGGCAAGAAGATCAAGGTTGCCGATCCCGGCGAGGATGACGATGAGGACGAAGGCATCATTGACCTGGACGACGAGGATGATGATGACGATTGGGATGATCTCAACGCTGTCACCGCCGTAGCCATGGAGAAGGAGATCGCCGTTGAGGTTATTGGCGATGTCATTTCCTCCTGCCGCCACCGCTACGTGCCTTACCTTGCCAGGACGATCGACATTGTGTTGAAGATGGTCCACCACGCTTACGAGGGTGTCCGCAAATCTGCTATTGGCACTCTCTGGCGTTCGTACGCCACTATTTGGGGCATGGCTGAGGGCGAGGGCATGGCCAAGTGGAAGCCTGGTCTTCCTCTTCAGGTTCAGCCTTCTGATGACCTTGCCAAGCTTGCTCAAGGAGCCATGAGCGCAACTCTTGAGATTCTTGAGGACGAGATGGACCGGTAAGTTTCGATTTCTTTGTTCTCTGATGCGAACGGCAACACCCTCCCGACAAGATGACAACACAGTCGTTATTACCCAGCTCACTCTGACGCACAAATGTTGCGGTTGACGTGAACGCGATTCTGTTTCTGATCACACAAACATCCCTTGTATCTTCTAGCTGTTTCCAGAAAGGACAAGACTGACACGATGTTTAGTGGCACTGTCACCGATATCTGCCGTGACCTTGGTGCAACTCTCAAGCTCACCGGCCCCGCCATCCTGGTCAACCAGAACGGCACGGTGATCCCGCAGCTCACCAACCACCTCATCGCCATCCTCACCAAGCGCCACCCCTGCCAGCAGGATCTCGGAGACGAACTCGACGAGGCCCTTGAGGAATCGTCAGAGTACGACTGGCTCGTCATTGAGGTTGCCCTTGACTGCGTGACCTGCCTGTCGGCTGCTCTTGGTGAGAGCTTCGCTGAGCTCTGGAAGATCTTCGAGAAGTCGATGATGAAGTACGCCAGTGGCCAGGAGTCTGTCGAGCGCAGCAACTCGGTTGGCTCCATTGCGGACTGCATTGGCAACATGGGCGGTGCCGTCACTCCTTACACGACCACGCTCATGAAGCTCTTGGTTCACCGTTTGTCGGACGAAGACCCGGAGACCAGGTCGAACGCTGCGTACGCTGTCGGTATGCTTTGCGAGAAGTCCAACGATGTTCAGGAGGTTCTCAAGAACTTCCCGACCATCTTCACCAAGCTTGAGCCGATGCTGCACGAGCAGCAGGAGGCCCGCATGCTCGACAACGCGGCCGGCTGCATCAGCCGCATGATTATGAGGCACCCGGAGAATGTTCCTCTCCAGCAGGTTCTTCCTCGCCTGGTTGAGCTCCTTCCTCTCCGCGAGGACTATGACGAGAACCAGCCCGTGTACACCATGCTGATGAAGCTTTGTAAGTACAATGTGTCCGCTGTATTAATTGAGCACCATACTAATACAATATTCCAGACGGAGTCCAGGAGCCCCAGATCCAGCAGCTCATGCAGCAGCTGACTCCTCAGCTGATGCAGGTCTTCGAGAAGGTGCTCGGCCCGCCCGAGGACCAGCTCGAGGAGGAGACCAAGCAGCACTTGATCGCCCTTGTGCAGCGCCTGCGCGGTTGAAGTTTTAAAAGCATGAACATGACGGCTTCTTCTTTATTGATTTGTTGATACCACTATCGCTGTCTACGGATGGGATGAAAAAGAATGGGTAATGAGTTTTTGCAAAATGGGTTCCGGGATTTATTGGATGCGGAACATAGAACGCAGTATGAAATAGAAATGATATTTTCTATATATGAAATCGAGACCATGAGGGAAAGCGGCATACTGTTGATGTGGACTCGATTAGTGACTGAGTGCATTGCAAGGATGGACCAGTATCTGCGCAAGTGCCGACTCACCGCTTTCCTGAAGCAGTAGGGACTTCCGTGCAGAAGCTCGGAGCATCGAGGGCCGTGCGCCCAAATCTCCAGCCCATCAACATCACAACATTGATCCAACCCGCCTCTTTTCCCCGCAAACCTCTACGCCACATTTTTCTCCCACGACATCTCAAGGCCGAGTCGCCATTCGCGATCGATTCGTCCATCCAGCGAACCAAACAAACCCTTCTCTAATTCCTCCTCAAGAACGCCATGCTCGCTTCCCGCTGGGCCAAGCCGGAGGCTGCGTCCGAGCAACAAGACTCAGCCGCATCGCCGCCCCCGCCACCGCCGCAGGCGCAATTCTCGACCGCGCCGCCAGCAGAGCCCGCGAGGGACGACGATAGCGCATCCGAACGGCAACAGTCCACTATAACGAATAACAATGACGATGATGCCGCTGCGACTACCACTACTACGCAGCCGCAAACGGTCGACACCGCCGCAGCTGCCGCCGCTCCTGGCACGGGAGGAGGATTGTACAGCCCCGACCCCATGGTAGACGAGTTTGCGCAGACACGCGAGGACGACGACCTTTTCGACGACGACTTCACGCCCGTGGCCGGGGAGCCGGTCGTAGAGCTGATCGTGCCGGTCGACGACGATGATGAAGAACACGAAGTAGGAGGGGAGGAGGATGAAGATGAACACGAGCACGAGCATGGGCATGAGGACGAGGAGGAAGAAGCAGCGCAGGCGCAGGCGCAGTCGCAAATACTGTCACAACCTGCGGCTACAGCTGTTGGCGAGACTGCTGTTCCTGCACCGCCGCACGACGATGATGCGGTGGCGCCGGAGACCGTCGTCGCTCCTGCTGTTGCTACGGTTGCGGTCGAGGCTTCGCCAGCGCCCCCGTCGCAGCCGGCGGCAGCGCGGAAGCAAGAACAGACGAGTGCGCCCCAGCAGCACCAGCCGCGGGCACAGCAGCAACAACAACAGCAGCAGCAGCAGCAGCAAGGCGCTGGAAGGGGCAATGCGAGAGGTGGACGCGGTGGTGGGCGTGGAGGCAGAAATAGGGGCGGCGGGTTGCTGGGCGCGTCGCAGCATGCGCCGGACAGCAAGAAGCAGGGCGCAGGTGGTAATGCGCAGCAGCGGCGGCAGCAACAGCAGCAGCAGCAGCAGCAGCAGCAGCAACAACAACAGCAACAACCGAAAGAGACGAACGGGGAGGCCACGGTGAAGAACGAGCCTGAAGAAGCCGAAGGCGCAATCGCAGAGGGAGGGCTGGACAAGGAGCCGCCAAAGGGACCGAAGAAGGAGGGTGCTGTGAGAGGCGACAGGAGCGCTACGGGCGGTCTGAAGAAGGTACGTGATCTGTTTGCTATTTTCCCTGCGCTTCTTCCCCGACACCAAGGCGTGCTGGTCGGGCACGTGGTGGGTGGGTGTATCGCTGATAGACCTCGTCTCTCCGCCCCCACCCCTCACTCCCAACCAACAGTCGAGGGAGGGATCTATCTCTTGTCCAGCCACTTGCCTAACCCACACGACTGCAGGCCAAGCTCACCGAAGAAGAGCTCGCAGAGCGCATGTCCGCCATCAAGCTCAAAAACGCCTCGCTGGCCGCCGCACACGCGCGCGCCGAAGCCGACCAGGCGCGCTTCGAGGAGCGCGAGGCGGAAGCGGCGGCGAAGGCGCGCGCGCGCGCCAAGCACGAGCGCCAGAACCGCCAGCAGATGATGGGCGAGCGCGAGCGCAACCGCCAGCGCAAGCTCAACGCGCTGTCGGGCCGCGAGTGGGACGCCGAGAAGGAAGAAGGGTTCGGCGGCACGGGCAACCACGATCGCAGCGGCCGCCAGGCCAGGCGGGGCGCGTACGGCGGCGTGACGGGTCCCGCTACCTCGAGGAGCGGAGCGGAAGAGGGAGCCGGGGACTTCGCTGATGATTGGACGGAGGGTCCCGCCGCCACCCTCGCTCCGCCGAAGGAGGACGGCCGCCGCAGCCGCAGCAGCTCCAGGCGGAGCAGGTCGAGGCGGGGCGGCGGTGGTAAGCGGGGCGGAGGAGGAGGAGGAGCAGGGAGGGGTGGTGGCGGCGGTCGTGGAAACGATCACCACGGGGGAGGACGCGGGGTGTCGTCATCGTCTCACACGGGCACCGCCGCGGGAGATCAGCAACAGCAGCACCGGGGCCCTCCCCCGTCGTCTGCCTCGGACTTCCCCGAACTCGCTTCTCCCCCTGCAGGACCGACCGCGGCGCGAGACGAGTCGGCGGCGCCGGCGGCGGCCCCACAGCTGTCTTTCCCGAACAAGAAGACCATGGCTGCAGCTGCGGCCGCTGCGGCGGATGCGCAGGAGAAGCAGTCTGAACCTGCCACCAACGGCGCTGCTTCTGCCGGTGGGGCCGCTGATGACAAGGATAGGCCCGAGCCTCCCAAGCGTGTCGAGAGCTTCGGGCTCAGCGCCGTGCTGGGCCTGCAGACCGGGGAGAAGAAATCTTGGGCTGATCAGGTGGACGAGTAGTGGAAAAGGGTAAGAGGAATGAATCGAAGAGGGGAAGAAGGCGATGGGCTGGTCTTCCATGTTCGTCGATTCAACAGAGCGAGTAAGTTGGTAGCTGTTTGGTTAGTCTGAGGTTTTGTATTCTTGGCCCTTTTGTTGGTTCGTCAAAGAGAGGGCGTGGGCGAAGGAAGGGGAAAAAAGAGCGAGAGAGAGAAAAGAACTTGTAGGGCGGGCGGTATTCTTAGTTCTTTGCTTTTTGTATTCGCGTTTCACTTGGTGTTGATTTTCTACACAGTAACAGTCACTGGCCCTTTTGCGGTCATGTTCTCATTCCTTGTCTCATTCTTACGAAAGATTCTTGTTGTTGCTCTGTTTCCTTTTTTTTTCTCTTCCCTCTGTCTCATTGATGCTGTTCAGATACCAGATTGGATAACTTGCGATGCACGACCGCGCGAAGAGTAAGAATTTGTATGGAAAAAAACGGTTGTTTTGCCTGTGGATTGGGGAGTTTTCTTTTTGTGTGCCTTTGTATTCAATGCGGGACGGCCTATCTCTGAAGAGGGGGAGAATGGGGAGAATTTGACGTTGAAGCACGGGAAGCTTGGTACAGTGCTTCTACGATATATATACGTGCGGCATGTATAGTTGTTCGACGCATTCTGAGTTGTTGAATTCAGTGTTGGAAAGGACGGCGTCAGACACTGCACATAAACGACGCGGAGAACCTGGGTTTTCTTCTTTTTCCTTTCAAGCGACGGAGAGAACGAAGGTTCTCACTAATGGGCGGATCGGCAAATTGGTGCTGAAGAAGAATATTGTTCTGTATGAATCTTCCGTCTAGTATTTACCTGGGAGAGATATGAGCATTATCAGTTCTATCCTTCCCGTCTCTTTCCTCTCTTGTCTTCAATTACTGGACTTGCAGGACGCGTCTTAGTAGTTCATTGCAGGGAATAGCGGGGCTAGCTGGCGGTGCTGAGTCATCCCGCTAGCCCATGGCGAGCACTCGACTATATCATCATAAGCTCTGCCCCGCAACTTTTCCAACACTCCGCACCAGCAACAAACACTCCCCAGAATGCTTACAACCACCTGATCCGAGCATTGACGGTCACCTGGACGATTGTCGCAACACCCAGCACCCATTGACCTCGAGCGTCCAAGAACACCGCTTCGAAGCCATCGAGGACAAATCATTTAATTTGCCGAGAGAAGAATCCCCGCCATCAGCCATGGACGTAATCCCCGAGAACCCGAAACCGCTGGTCGCGGCGGCCGACCCCTCCCTCATCCCTCTCCTCGCCTCCGCCCTGCTCATCATCCTGCCCACCGCCTTCTTCCTGCTCCGCTACCTCGGCCGCAACGTCGGCGAGCGCTCCCTCGGGCAACCCCCACCACTGCCCCCGGCCGACGAGATCGTCAGCCTGCGCATCTACCCGATCAAGTCCTGCCGCGGGATCCAAGTCCGCTCCGCGCGACTCCTCCGCACGGGGCTCGACCTGGACCGCAGCTGGATGTTCGTCTCGCTCCCCAAGCGCGAGTTCGTCACCATCCGCAACAACCCGCGGCTCACGCTCATCGACACGGCCGTCGACTGGGCCGCCGACGAGCTGTCCATCTCCATCAAGGGGGAGCCGGGCAGCGGGATCGCCATCCCCGCGCACCCCTCGCCCGCCTGGCTCGCCGCCAACGCCACCCTCCGCGCCGGCAACGTCATCTGGGCGCAGGAGACGGACGGCTGGGAGTACCCGGACGCCCTGACGAAGGCCTTTTCGCGGTTCCTCGACGCCGACGTGCGGCTGGTGTACAAGGGACCCACCCCCCGCGTGCTGCGCGGCA
Source organism: Diplodia mutila (assembly GCA_022560015.1). Classification (NCBI taxonomy): domain Eukaryota; kingdom Fungi; phylum Ascomycota; class Dothideomycetes; order Botryosphaeriales; family Botryosphaeriaceae; genus Diplodia; species Diplodia mutila. The sequence continues at coordinate 325,255 of JAFISB010000009.1, forward strand.
GCGGCGATCCGAAGGTCTTGGGACGGACGCAGGCGACCAAGTTTGCGGATATGATGCCTGTGCAGGTGAGCTCGCTGGCGAGCATCGGCGAGCTGAACGTGCGGTTGAAGAAGGCTGGGGAGAGCGAGATCGATATCGAGAGGTTCCGGCCGAATGTCGTGGTGAGGGGCCATGTGCCGTGGGATGAGGATGGGTGGAAGACGCTGAGGGTGGGAGGGGATGGCGGCGCGGGGCTGGAGTTGGATGTGGTGTGTCGCTGTTTGCGGTGCCAGGTGCCGAATGTGGACCCGGATACCGCGGAGAAGCATCCAAGGCAGCCGTGGAACGAGTTGATGAAGTATCGGCGGATCGATGAGGGGTTGCGGTTCAAGCCGAGCTTTGGGATGCTGTGCGCGCCAAGGGACGAGGGGCTGGTGGAGGTGGGCATGAGGTTTGAGGTTACGGAGACGACGAATAATCACTACTTTGTCAGTCCGATGAAGTAGTGGTTGTATCCGCTGGAGAGGGGGAGAGGGAGAGGGTGGGTGTATGCTGAACGGATTGTGGATGGTGCTGCGAATCGCGGGCTTGTTTGAAAGCTCTTATGTCACGGCTGTATGTTGTCATGATTGTACTGTGAGTGGTATCTGTTCTGAGCATGTGGATCCGGCCGTAGATTGAAGTGTAAAGAAATGCGTAGAATACCATACATGACATCCTGCTCTCCCCCTCCTCACATATATGCCTTGCCCTCTACCGGCAGCATGACTTTCTTACTGCTGAAGGAACAATGACCGATCTCTTCGCCGTTTTGTTCCGTCTCTCCCCACTGGACCGGTTTGAGATGCGTATCCTCGTCACCAGCGGGCGGGTGACATGCCGCGGAGATTGCGGCGCTGCAAAACCCAGCTGCGGGAATGCCAATTTTTTGTTGCCGTCTCCCCAGGAAAATTGTGACGATGAACGTCAACAAAAGGAGAGCAGCAAGAATTTGCATCGACAATTGCCAATATCCAAGTCCGGAGAGCTCTGTTATAAAAACAGCGGTAGAATCCTGGTTGAGGTTGTCATATACTCGTGTCGAGCCAAAATAGAGGCTCCGAGAAATAATGAAGTGTAATATTGTGGACGTGATCGTAAGAGGGATGCTATATTTAAACGGAAGTTGGAGCCAGTACGTAGAGCGTTGCGTTCCTTCGGGAGTAGAGGTTCGAAGCCGTTTACGCTTGTACGCGAACAGTGACCATTCGTAAGACGTAGCTAGGCAAGTGACCAAGCGGTTAAGAACCATGTAGATGAGGGCGAGGAGTAGCTGTGGTACGTTTGCAAGAACTATAAGCGATGATGGCGCGAGATCTTGTCCAAGAGAATTTAGAGAGGCCGACGTCGGACCGCCGTGTAAATTCGACGCATATGGAGGATCTTTGTACACTACGGCAAAGAGAACCAGGCATACGACGGTCGAAGACCCTATCCTAGGCACTTAGTCAGTGAACCGTCACTGTCCAATTGGGGACGACTTACAATCCTAAGGAAACAAACCACTGCGCACACGAGGCTCCAGTGGATACGCTCAAAGTCTGCCCTTTCTTACTGTAGATTCTAGGTGTCTTTTTCCAAGTACCTGAATAGAAATCTGGACCCGAAGCCAGACACATCCTTTCTGTTATCGCCTCTGGCGTCTTCAAGAACGAGACTATCCCATCTCCGACTGTCGCCAGTACCTGCTGGTTGCATAGCATTACTGTGGCTATCATTATCATGATCTTAACGACATTTGCCACAATAACGATGCACAGTAGCTTAATGTCGTATCGCAACTCGCAGGGATAGTCTATAGGCTCGGAAAACCATTTATATACCGGATAGCATGACTGCTTCCAATCATACTGGGCTGCTCCGACGGAATAGTACTCTGTGAATGGGTGGTCGAAGGTAAGCAAGCCGTAATTATTTCTGATGTAAGGGTAACCTATATCGACCCAAACCACGTACACGGAGCTCTTCAAAGCGACATCATCGCATATCACAAGCTGGTGCCGGTGTTTGGTCTGATACCAGAAGCCGTAATCTGTATAGCTTTGCTCGTCGGTCATCTGAATCTCCTGCAACTGCTTGTTGACTGCTTTCTTTTGAAGGTCCTGCAGGGCAATAGTTGTGTTGATAAGATTGAGGGCTGGCGGATTGAATATGCTCGAACCTCTGATACCAGGGCTGGAATGGAAACCAAAGGTGCCATTGACTGGTGTTATGTTGACTGGTGTTATGTTGACTGGTGTTATGTTGACTGGTGTTATGTTGACTGGTGTTATGTTGACTGGTGTTATGTTGACTGGTGTTATGTTGACTGGATCACCCTCAAAGAATCCTGGTGAGACGAATGCAACAAGATTCGCTGTTTTGCTACGTGTCATATAGATGCTCGAGTTGTATCTAAAAAGTCAGTATGCTTCACTAGTGCAGAATCAGCAAACACTTACATCCAATGTAGCGGAATAGATGAGAATGCGAGAAGACCCCAGAGAATGGCGGGGTACAGACCAATAAACTTCAGGTTTTTGATGGACTGTATCCCTATCATGAGTGTCTTCCCAGTGCGGTGGGTTGCATCGACATCCTCTCTCGTTGGGCTGACAAGTATCTGCATGGTGTAGTTACTACCAGCTAGCAAGAGCGTTGCAAGTACGTTGATAAGAATATGGCTGATCTGGCCAATTCTCTCAACTTTTCCACAGCTGCCGCTGTACAAAACCCCGTCTTCGTATTTTCCCCTTGTCCAAAATGGTAAAGAGATGTTCACTACCAGTATCAGTAGGGTGATACAGATGTAGGTGGTAATTGCACTTCGCCACGCTGTCTTGATACGCCACAGGTTCGCCCGGATGATCCAACGAACGGGTGCATATCTTCGTGCTCCAACGAACTTATACCAGCGTGGTTTGATCGGTATGGTAGAGTAATGTGGCATGGCTTCTTCCTCTGAACGGCTTCTTTCATACCTTGGTAGAGTCAACCAACCTACGCTAATGCTGAGAGGATTTACTTTAGGACGTACATATTGAATAGCTGGAGCTCACGCTCCAGTTTTCTTTCTGATATCTCTGAGTGCGTATCTCTTTGGGCGTCGGCCATCGTGGTGATAAACATCTGCTGAAACAGTACACTTAAATGTACCTTGAAGATCGAGCTTACGATCCACATTGCAAATATAGATAATGCACAATGCACAATCCACAATGCTGCAATCATGTATAACCTGACACCACTTTGGTGCTGCGGTCCGTCAAGTACCACGTTTCACAGTCGTGCGTGGCTGTGTCGAGCGTGTCACAAAAGCTCCGCCGGAAGTGCATCCTTGCGTCGTTCGCCAAAGATAGCTGATGTTGGACGCAAATTTTGCAACTAGGACGCTTAAGTGCTCTGTTCGTATTTAAGAAGCAATTCACCTTTAGATTCTCGAGTATTCTGCACAATTATCGATCGACGTAGCGAATCCGCGCACTCCGGAAATCTATGGAATCTTCAAACTCACAAGGGACGGAAAATCACGATTGGCCTCATCAACAACAAACAAAGGCTTCCACTGACGGGCTTTCTCTTGTCAAAATCCTGCTGCCTTATTGCAAAGGTTTTTGTATTCAGGCAGTCATACTGGTGTGTCGACTTTCTGAGAAAATTTAAAACTCCAGATTTAACCTCAATCAAAGCTATGCGGTCTCACACAGCATTTCACTCAAATTAGCTCGTTTTATAGTAAGTAGACCTTATGATATTAGGTCACTTTTGACTCTTTACAGAACGAAGTGGACACTTTTAAATCCTGTGTTCATATTTTTGGGATATTTCCTGCTTTAATGTTGATCCAACGGAAGGGTGCCGCTTTTGTACTCTCAGGAAGCGTATGCATATCGGGTACAATCATCCTTTACTTATCCTTGGGGAGCAGCGACTGACACGGATTGTAAAGGCATCATGCTTGCGGTATCTAACATATCGCTTGGATCCGAGCCCTCGATGATTGAAGAGATACATCTCACTCTGCTTGCCTTCTCAAGCTCGGCCATTCTCCCGGCGCTGATGCTGCAGATTGCATCTTACTATGACGCCAACGGGATTCCATGGCGCTCAATAGCTTGGGCAGCTGCGCAGTATCCGACACTCATTCTGCTACATGAAAACTTGGCTTACTATCCGGCAACTATGATTGAAGGAATGCTCATAAGTATCTTATCGCTGGCAATATGCCCAATCTTGCGCCTATCCCGACCACGAGGGCCAACCATTCCACTGGAAGGCCTTGCCGTGATAAGAGAAGCAGAGATACATTCGTCTTTTAAAAAATGGGTTCGGAGTAATTTCAAAAGCACAATCTCACAGGTGAGTACTCTGGGGCTCATCTTTGTTTTATTTATTCATGGTCTCATAGGTGATAAGGTCGTTAAGAGATCCACAAGCATATTTTTTCTTTGTATCCGCATCGATTAGCGCCTTCGCAGGGATGAAATTCCAAGTGGAGGCGCTGTACTACCTAACTGACTGTCCGCCTGAGTCTTTCTTCCTCTGGAATTTAATTGGGCTTGCTTGGTGCCTTATTCTTGGCATCATCTTCTGGCAAATCCCCAACTCGCGAAGTAGATCTTTATTACCCACTACGAAGCAGCTGCTAATCATCTCACAGTCGTTCTTGTTGCGGTTACAGTCATTGTCGGAGTAGTGCCGCAGTACTTGGTTGCAGAATGGGGCGATTTATCTTATTGCAGCGCCAGCATCTGGTCAATCTATGCCTTGGCGTACTTAAGTACCTCTACACCAGCTGGTATGTCAAAAACGATCTCGAAATCACGAGATTGAAGGCTGATGTCATTTTACCAGTGCTTAGCACATTAGCCGCAGCGAATGTTGCAGGCAGCCAGCTCGGATTGTGGAAGCGAGCCGCAGCTGGTGGTGGTGTGTCAATGTCGCGAGGCAAGACGAAGTCCTGTTGTGCCCTGACAAGTCCATCCCTTCCACGCCCAAATCGGGCGTCTGAAGAGCAGCCCTGGCTCCGTGTAACGAAAGCGGGGAGGCGAAGTGCAGGCGCAGATGAAGTGTCGAAGGTGGAGACGGTAACTCGACCAACTGAGGCAGCGGGCACACAGAAGGAGGGGTGCAGTGTGATACGGATTGTTGCGCGGAAAGCAGGCAACTCGCAGTGCTAGACATGGTATCGACAATGGTGGAACAGAGGCTGAAATGGGAGCCTGGAGCTGAGCTTGCAAGCTGAGACGCACCGACATCAGCTCGCATTCGATGCCAAATACTCAATGAAGTCATCGCCGGGTAAGTAGCTTCTTGACCTCGCACAACACACTGCTGTCCACCCCACTCATCTGACCTCTTCTCTCACAGCCTGCGCAGGGCGCTGCCCAGAGTCGCACGAGCCACACAACCCTTTATTGTGTTTCGGACTGAAATGCTCGTTCGCGACCCGATCACACACGAAATCCAGGAATGTCGCCGTCCCATGATGTCTCCGTCATCTGTGCCCACGATTCATGCTTGCGCCATGCGGTCCTAGCTGGCGGCACTGCTCGGAAAGACGCGCATATCGCGCCACGTATCGCACCTCCATCGCTTAGCCCGCCTCCTTAGCATAGCGCTAACGACTGTCAAAAATACTTATCGGGGCGGATCTGGCCGCCTTCCCCGTTTGCCGCCCGCTGTCAGCGCACGTCTCACCAACCCCGCTTCCAGTCTACAACGATATCAAACACATGCTGACTGGGTAGAGGGCACCTCTTCTGATGACTATCTCCTCTGGGAATGCTATGAAGAAGGCTCACTTGTACGTACACAAGTATGGCTCTTGGAAAGGAGCTGAACACGAGGAGAATTTTCGACGCAGGGCTGCGGCACAGCTGGAAGATCGTCGCGCGAAGAGCGTGGGGCCAAAATCCGACGGCTGCAGCGCTTTTCTTCACGGCTTGCTTTATTCTCCGACGGCCAATCCAATCCTATTTCCGCTAGCATCTCCGTTGAACCGCTCCATTTGAGAATTCATTGTGGCCTCGACTGACTCGCAAATACCGTGTGCTCGAAGATGTTTGGTCCTCACGAAGCCCGGGCCGGGGAGGAGGCGTAGAGGCGGGCGAAATAAAGAGTGAAGCCCCGAACGCTCTCCGCCAGCCGCCAAGCTGCTTTCAAGGCAGATACACGCTGCCACCGGTCCCCGAGTCTTCCTGGAGAACATTCAGCTTTTCTCGAACGGCCAGTTGCAGGAGCCCTCATCCACGACGAAAGCCAACAGCCTCGGACACAGCCTCCACCACCACCACCATGGCGTCACCCTTCGCCGGCAAAGTCATCGCCATCACCGGCGCCGGCTCGGGCATCGGCCTCGCGACCGCGCACCTCCTGGCCGCCCGCGGCGCCGCCGTCTCCATCGCCGACATCAACGCCGCCTCCCTCGCCGCCGCCGCCGCCTCCATCCTGGCCCGAACCCCCTCGGCGCGCGTCCTCGCCACGCCGCTCGACGTGCGCGACCGCGCCGCCGTCGCCGCGTGGATCAAGGCGACGGCGGCGCAGCTGGGCCCGCTGACGGGCGCGGCCAACGTCGCGGGCATCATCAACGCGGGGCTGAACGTCACGGACGTCGAGGAGACGCCGGACGCGGAGTGGGAGCGGGTGCTGGGGGTGAATCTGACGGGGGCGATGGTGTGTTTGAGCGAGGAGGTGAGGGAGATGAAGAGGGCGATTGGGGAGGTGGATGGGGGGAAGGGGAAGGGGACGGGCGGGTTTTCCGTCGTCAACACGTCGAGCGTTGTGGGGATCAAGGGCGGCGCGCGGTGCAGCGCGTACGCGGCGTCGAAGGCGGGCGTGATTGCTTTGACGAAGAGCGTGGCGAGGGAGACGGGGGAGTGGGGGATTAGGGTGAATGCGGTTGCGCCGTGAGTGTTCTTCTTCTCCCTCCACCCCATTTTTTTTTTCTTTGCGTACTGGTTGGGCTGGCCCGTTCCTTTTACTCGCAACCGGCGGGTTTTATGTTTCCCGCGCCATCTTTTCTTCTGGAAAGCAGACGCTGACAGGACTCCTTCTGACAGCGGTGTCATTCTCACACCATTGACAGGCCTGGACTCCTCCGGCGCAAAAGAGGGCCAGCAAGAGTGGAACAAACTCGCACCCCTCGGCCGGCCGGGTCAACCGGAAGAGGTCGCAGAGGTAATCGCATGGCTTCTGAGCGACAACAGCTCCTACATCACCGGCATGGTGCACGAAGTCGACGGAGGCATCATGGCATAAAGAGGCCCTGAGACCCACAAAACATTAAAATTGCTCACAATGGTAGTCGCTGCCTTTGCATTTCCGACAGTTTCAAGTGGGTCATGATCACAGAGATGACTTGGGGGGCTTATCCATGTTGGTCGTCAAAGGTGCTGCTCCGACCATCTCCGGGTAGGCACGTTGCGAGCGATGTTCTACTCAACTGACTGATATGCCAAATTCGCAAATGAAAGTGAACCTGCTGTGCTCTTTAGAAGCCTCACTCATCACCTCCTCTCCACGAACGTCCAACCTCCTGCTTCATACGTAACTGCACCTGAACATGTTCCGACGTTTCGTTCGTCTCACTTCATGCCGAAGCCTTTTCCCGTATCCGCATCGAACCTGTGAAACAGAAGCGCAATGGCCGATGACTTCCACGTGCCTCGCCACCTCTGTCTGGCCGTCTGGAGCACCGCCAGGGCCAAGGATATGACCGTAAGGAGAAGTAACGTCGCCGGCAGACTGATCCATGCCCAACGAACCCGAATGCACGTTTGCGATTCCCAAACCGTACCTCGTACGAAGCTGCTACTCGGGGTGTCGTCGTTCTGGCGGATGGCAGCGCTCGTGGAGATGGTGAGTGCGTCCATACACCGGTCGACCGAGCTCATATCCGCAGTTCCGTTGTGATAGAGCAGTTTCAGCCAAATGGTATGGCTGAAGTCGGGTCCCGAAACCGTCAGGTACTCTTCCGAGAACAAAGCGCCCATGAAGATCCTGATTGCATTTGCACCGCTCCAGCCCACCGTCCAGACACAGTCCGCGGGGTACCAAGTGACAATTGGAGCCGGGGTCTATCCGAGAACCGGCGAAACCGGCGGGATCGGCGGGAATGTAGTTGAAGTCGGACATGTGGTCGGATGGGACGCAATCGTGCCGTGTTCCGTTACGTAGCGTTGAATTCCCCGTTGCTGAAAAATAGGCCTGTGCATCCGGATGGACGAATTGATGGCGTTCCGAGGGGGGAAGACATGTTCGGAAATATCCTCGCATGAGTGCGATACTGCCGGTGTCGCGAACGTTGCCCCATTATCGGAGGGATATGTGCAATTTCCCGTCAAGCGCGGTATGGCAAAGCTGGACGAGGAGTTGGCGGGAGGGTTCAGGAGTCCCGTGTATATCGCGATCGACATCTGGGCGTCGATCTCGTGTAGAGCTGCACCTGAGTGGAAAGCGTTTCCGGTATAGCCGTTCGTCTCTGGGATACTCGTGGTAGCACCCAGCAGTGGCTGAAGACAGGTGTAGTATTGTAGGATCTGTTGAGAGAAGGGATCAACGGCCATGGTTACGACCGTGATGATGGCACCAAGACCCGCGAGATAACTGCATACCATCAATTAGGCGAGAGTCCATAATGATGTCTGCAAAAAGTCATACTTCTGGTCCATGCTGCATAGGAGGCACAATGACCCCCAAGGCCTTCTGCTGGCAAAGTTCAGTCTATCCAGGTCCCCCAACGTCCTCGGCTTGCGGAACCAAATCCATTTCAGCTCGCTGATGCCTTCAGCAACGGGAATAATCATTGAAGCCTTGAGGTGGAAGTGAATATGGCAACCAGAGTGTTGATGGCGATCAAGTATGGCCACTGGGGAAGAGGTCGGTCATGATGGATAGACAAGGTGATGATGATTGCGGTAAACGACGCAGCGGAGAGGAAGCAGCTCAACAGCTCCATTACCCAGAAACGGTCCGTCCAACTTCGGACTGCGCCCAGTCTTGTACGGTTCCGTAGTAGGCCATCGTGTTCTTCTTTGGATTCAAGACCTCGATTTGAGTCGGGTTCTTGCTCAACTAATGATTCTCGCTCGGTCACGGACTGTTCCTGAGATATGGACGCTTCTTCAACCGTCGACTGAGTGACTGGCCTTTGGCGGTCGTTGAGTGAGATATGCTCCAAGCCCGATGAGCCTTCTCGGGATGGCGGCATACTTGAATATGAGGCGTTAAAGGTGTCAGAATATCGGACTGATGGATGAACAGACGTGCGCGGGCTTATAGATTGAAGTCCTCGAGTCGGCAAGGATTTTCTTATGCGCCCGAGCTGTGTCACATCAGATACTCCATTTTTACTTGTTCGGGCTGTAACAAAAGCGAATGTACAAGGTGGTCAGACTACGCTTGCGCCACTTTACGCTCCGACCGAGACGCTCGCAGACGCGATCGGCCCAGCATCACTTGCACTTTTCTCTTTCTCCATCGCTTCTACTTTCGCCTTGAGCGCAGCAAAATTGCGCTGCATCGCGTTGCGGTTGAACTCCTCGCCGGTCACCATGGGGTATTTCTTCTTCGGGCCCTGGATCTTGCAGTCCCAGCAGCTGCAATTCATATTAACGTAATGCTCCAGATTGACACAAGGGAAACGAGAGGCTTACGGCTGGTTGAAGAAGGCCATGCTGTACCGCGGACCCCAGTAGTCCTTTTCCTTGTCTTCTGGCGCCTTCACGCGGTGGAAGGTTGATTTGAACCTATCCAAAAGAGAATTAGCTTTCACCTGCGGTCCGGGGACAGAGCTTGAGCCGTACCTGTCATCGGACCAACTCATCAAGAGATCGCCGATGTTGCACACGATGTCGCCGGGGGCAAACTCAACCTTGGTCCACTCGTCGCCGATGCCGAACTCGGTCACCGACTCCCTTCCGGGGCAGATCTCGAGGCCGCTCTGCCCCGGTCTCTGGTACAGCAAGGTGAGCAAATCCCAATCCGCATGGGGCCCTTGTGCGTCAAAAACCGTCAGCAAAAAAAGCAACATATCAAAAGGGGCCTCTCAACCAACCCACCTGCACGATAGTACCCCTCTCTCACCGGCAAATCCTTGTCCTGCTCGGGATAATAAATCAACCTCAACACCGACTGCGCCTCGGGCCTCGTCACATCGTGCGCCTTGACGAAATAATCGTCGGCAAACCCCAGCCCGCGCGCCAGGCACACCATGACCATCTCCGACACCTCCTGCGAGCGGAACATGAACGCCCTCGCCTCTTCGCGGAAGCCGGGCAGGACGTCGTCGGCGATCCAGGCGTCCGGGTCCCGCATGTTGCGGCCGAACTGCAGCTGGTAGCTCTCTTTGAGGTCGGCGGTGCCGGTGCTCGGCCGCACCTGCGCGTTGCTCTCCCAGCCCACGTTGCGCGGCGACCAGGGGACGCTGGCCTTTTGCGGGGTGGGAAGCGCGAAGAAGGCTTCGGATTGGCGGAACATGGATTCGATCTCGGCGACGGCGATGCCCGTGTCGGTGAGGGAGAAGAAGCCGTCGGTTTCGGCGGCGTGGGTGAGTTGCGACGTGATTTCGTCGATGCGCGTGGAGAAGTCGCGCAGGGAGATGCGCGGGATGGTGCGGGTGGTGTATCTGGTTGGACCCATTGTGGTGGAAGGTTGAGGATTGGCTGTGGAGAAGGGTAGACACGGGCAAAGGGAGAATGATGGAACGGCAGGTGCGATGTAGCACAGGCCTTGATTTATAGAGTGGTCACATCTGTTCTTCGCTGATGATAGGAAAGGACCCTCGTCGCACGGCAGGCGGGGAAGGTGCAGCTCGGCCGCGATGCCCGGCCGACCAACCCGCCATTGATAAGGCGCTGCCGCTCGCCGCCGACTTCCACCCACTTCTGAGCCTGGACATCACCTGCGGAATGCTTGCTCGGCCTTGGCTCTTACCTCTTCTCCAATGAACTTCTATCGAAAGCAGACACACGCGGCTTCCTCAGACTTCCAGCTGTCGAAGCGTAGGTAGTCGCCATCGAAGCTCCAGCCTCTTGATTATCTTGCACAAGCATATAAAACCTTGTTCCCAACGTTCCTTTCCCCTCTACACCATCCCGCTGCCATCATGCCTTCCGCCATCGCGCAGCCTGGATTCCACATCCCCACCGTCGACATCAGCCCATACCTGTCGGATCCATCGTCCACAGAGGCCAAAGATGTCGTCGAGGCCGTGCGTCGAGCATGCACCACCTCGGGCTTTTTCCAGCTGGTTGGCCACGGCATCGACCCTGCCATTCGAGAAGCCATGTTCGCCGGCTCCAAGGCACTCTTCGATCTTCCCTTTGAGGAAAAGAAGGTGCTGAGGCGCGGCAAAAACCGCGGCTACGAAGCCTTTGGCTCCCAAGCTCTGCAAGACGGGACCCTACCGGATCTCAAAGAAGTATGGATATCTTCTTCCCTGAGCAGTGCCCAATGCATCTTTAACTTTTGATAGGGTTATTACATCGGCACCGACGCCGTCCCGTTCGAAGAGGCCAAGTCCTACCGCCCCTTCACGGACCCCAACGTCTGGCCGGCAGAAGACCAGCTCCCCGCCGCCATCTTCAGGGATCCCATGAACCGCTACTACGCGCACGTCGAAGCGCTCAGCCGCACTGTCATGGACATCATCGCCGCCGCCCTGGGACATGGCCCCGACGTCTTCGCCGAGATGAAGAAGGAACCCATCGCCGCCTCCATCCGCTTGCTGCACTACCCGCCCCAGCGAATTAAGGAGACGGGAGGCGAGGACCAGCTGGGCGCCGGCGCTCACACCGATTTCGGCTGGATCACGCTGCTGCTGACCGACGGCCATCCGGGTCTGGAGGTCTTGAACCAGGCTAGCGGCGAGTGGGTGCAGGTGCCGCCGGAGAAGGACGCGTATGTCGTCAATGTGGGCGATATGCTGCAGCAAATTACGGGCGGGTGCTTCAGGAGCAATGTCCACCGCGTGCGCAACTTGGGTGGTGAGCACCGGTATAGCGTGCCTTATTTCTTTGATGGCTGCCTTGATGGGAAGCTCGCGCGGCTCGATGGGAAGGATGAAGGGAAGGTGCTGACGGTTGAGGAGCACATGCTTGAGAGGTTTGCGACGACTTACGGGAGGGGGGAGACGAAGGATTGAGGAAAGAAACTAGATATGGTCCTCCTGCTTTCACATACTTATCTCTTAGCCAAAGCGCCATGCTACCTCGACGTTGTCCGGACGACGGCAGCAATATTAACATCGATCTCGCTTACCCCAGCCCCCGACCAGCCGTGTGCCCCAAGCCATTCAACCCACACTCACCCCCTCTCACTCCCAACCTCCACAAGGCCCCCGTCTGTCCCACCATGGTCCTCCCCGGCGCCGCCATTCTCTCCCGCAAAATCCTCACCCGCACCCTTTCCCCAACCCTCCAAACCCAACCCTGCGGCGTCGACCCCACCCTCTCCCGCATCCTCACATGGTACCCCTCCACCACTTCTCCAAGCACTACCTCTCACATCCTCCCATATCACCCACCCACCATCCTTCCAACCAGACCCTCCTCCTCCTCCTCCTCCTCTTCTTCTTAATCCCCCCTCCTAATCTGCGCCACAACAACCTCCTCCCTCCACGCCCAAAACCCGACATACGCCGCCCCAGGCCCCACCACCACCTGCCCCAGCACCACCGCGGCCGCCGCCCGCGCCGCGTCGCCCGCCCTCACGTACCCGACGCGCCTCAGCTCGTACGCGCTGTACAAGCACCACACCAGCACCGCGGCGAAGCACAGGGCGAAGTCGCGCTTGAAGAACGCGAAGACCGCGTCCGCATCCCCGCCGGGCCCCAGACTCGCAAAAACCGCGGCGAAGCTCGCAGCCCCGTCGCTCGACAGGACGTACACGACCGCGGCGACGTGCGCGGCCGCGGCGGCCCAGAAGACGGCGGCGTACGCGGCGCGCAGGGGCGCGACGTCGGCGCGGGCGAACATCTCCTTGTCGAGGGGCTTCGAGGCGGCGGAGGCGGCGGCGGAGGTCGTGCGGATGAGGGAGGCGATGGCGGCGGTGAGGAGGGCGACGTACGCGGGGAAGGGCTGCCAGAGGGCGATGAAGGTTTGGTGGGCGGCGGGGGAGGCGTGCGGGAGGAACATGAGGGTTGTGGGGAGCGCGTGGCCGAGGCAGAGGGCGGGGAGGAGCGCTTTGGCGACGGGGGAGGGGATGGCGCGGCCGGTGGTGCGGGTGTAGAGGGGGTGGCTGGTGGTGTGGAGGCTGAGGAGGTAGTAGAGGGGGGCGATCTGGGAGGCGGGTGGTGGTGGTGGTTAGTTGAGGGGTGGGTGTGGAGGGAGGGAGGGAGGGAGGCGGGGTGTTTTACCTTGCCGATGCCGAGGAGTTGGTAGATGCTGAAGAGGACTGGTCTGTTTCTCGTGTGTCAGCTTTGTGTCGGGGTGGAAGGGGTGGGGAAAGGACGTACATGGACACCAGAGAGCGGTGGTTTCCGAACCGGTAACCTTCGACCGTCCAGATCATGACGACGGGCAGGAGCATGATCATGAAATAGAGACATTGGATCCTCTGATTGGGATCATCGCCTGCCACGCCTTTGGAGAAGGCCCAGACGAGGATTGATAAGGTGGAGTCAATCGCCGGAATGCCGGTGTACGTCTGCTTCAACTCGTGACCAAGGAAAGTAGGAGAGAAGCTCGTCGGGTCTATCTGCAGAGTGAGCTGAGCCACACGGAAAAGGATTCCGAAAATGGCAGCAACGGTCAATTTCACGATAGCTGAACCGTTGAAGGGAATGCTTGGGAGCTCATCCAGGAAAGGTACGTAGCGGGATCTCTTCGGGACGTCGAGCATCTTGAGCCGGTGGCCACCCTCAATGCTCTTAGCCCAACGGGCCAGCTTGGTATCGATGGACATGTGCGGCACATAGTACTTGGCAACGAATTCCAACAGACGTGTCTCCATGGCTTCGAATTTTTGCTGTTCGTGAGATGCCTTCACGAGCTCCCATGCACGTGGCGAGCGCAACTTTTGAGTTTCCGAGAAGATCTGGTCGAAGTCGGCGTCGGAAAGGCCCTCCGGGTGGTTGTCCATCATGCTTGTGAGATTGTTGACCAGGACGGCGGCGGTCTCGATAGCGCTGTTGCCTCCTTGGCCGCTGATTGGTTCAAACTATGAAGGTCAGACTTGGTAGGTGTGCCTGTAGCTGTTTTGATGATTACCTTGTGTGCCGCGTCGCCTATGGTCATGATCCGCTTGAAGTGCCACTTTTCGAAGACGTACTCGGGAAGAGCGGTGAGCACGGAGGAAATCCGCGCGGCATACATGTCTCCGAAGGTGATGTCTTCCGTGACCTTGTCATTCCAATGCTCCTTCGCAAGTGCTTCCTCATCCTGCTTTGAATAATGGGGAAGCTCTGTGCCCTCGAGTTTCTTGCCGATATTCTGGAACATGAACCAGTACACCCGGTTACTGCACAGATCAGCCCAGGCAAGGATACAGGAAGAAAATCCGGACATACCTTGGCCCTGCAATAATCAGAAGGGAGTAATGCTTATACCAAGACGTGTTGGTCGTGGAAGGCGGGTAATCCTTCATGATGGAGATTCCGAAAATGCATTTGTAGGTCGTGGATGATGACAAGGCTGAAGAGTTGTAAGTATCAAGATTTTCAATTTAGTGGCAGTGCTCACCCGTGTGTTCCGACGCTGGGATGTATCCGGGCTCCAACTGGTCTGCAATCCGCCACATCTCTTTCCTGACAGTGCTGTGAACTCCATCTGCGCCAATCACGATATCGCCAGTGAATTCCGATCCATCTTCAGTAGTCACCTTGACGCCTTTCTCCTGCAAACTGACCGAGCGGACTTTTTTGCTTGTCAGGACCTTTCCCTTACTTTGCAAGTGGTCATAGAGAGCTTGGAGGACCATCTGGCGATCGACGAAGATGACGTCGTAGCCGTGACTGGGAACCTATTAGTGATTCCAAACTGTGAATTTGATAAAAGAACTCACCGATCAAGAAACTGGTTCCCTCCCACGTACTGCGACAGCACCCGTCCATCAGGTCCGCGGGAGGTAGATAGTTGAGTCGGCTTGTCTATCAACCCTCGGATAGCAGGGTACAGGCCAAGCTGGTCGAGCACGCGGAGGCCGTTTGGCAACAGACCAATGCTCGCACCGACTTGAGGAGCAATGTCCCGGTAAGCTTCGAGAACGACAAAGTCAATACCCAGTTTTTCGAGCATGTTCGCGAGTGTGAGGCCCGCTATGCTGCCTCCGGCGATGATGACTTTGAAGGGTTTGGACGTCATGATTGACGAGACTACAACCCGAGGTCAAAAAGAAAAAGGGCGTTGATGGTTGTAAGTTAGTCTGGGAAACGATTGTAAATATGAAGGCAAGTCCTTGAGTGTCATCCTGCAGTAGTGGTTCGATGGATATTTATTCAAATGCGTTAAATGGACAGGGACGAAGTCAGCATCCTGGAGGGAACCTGAAACAGATGCGCACAGCCTGCTCGGCCATCCGCAGCTGCATACTGCGGGCGCCGGATGTCGGCCGTCCATGCACGCGTTCGGCCGCACCAGAAAGAAAGATGAGACAGACAAACGGGAACCAATGCCACAACGTTCTCTCTTGGCCCCGTCAAGAAAGCGGGGACAGAGCATGCTGCTTTAGCCAGTCCGACGGCTTCAAGTTGCCCCGACCGGGATGGCCGAACAGACTCAGTCCTGGGATGCGGCATGCGGAGCGGCTTCGGCTTGCGGCTATCGGCTATCGGCTGGCGGTAATCGGCGACCCAGGCTCAAGTGCAGCTTCAAGGCATTGCCGCGCAATACGGGAGCTCCATTTCAACCTAGGTAATGGTCAATGGAATTTCTTTAAGGATCAGTTCAAATTGCTGAAATAACTTCTGATGATTGGTTATGCTGTTTCTGACGAAGGAGCAGGATCCAACCCCCCAAGCAAATTAGGATTGAAGCTATTCCCAGAAACGATGAGGCGTGCCATAGCTACATGGGCCATGACCTATTGTAGGACCCTGGCGTAAACTTGAAAGGCTAGGTATGACGCAACAATCAAGGGTACCTGGCCTTGAGGCGGGGGAGGGAGCCAAGATCCAATTCGTTCGGATGCCGGAGGTGCCGTTCGTACGAAGCCTTCGGTTCCCAATGTCTACCCATTGTTTTGCCGTCCGAGCCACATTATTGTCACAAAGTCGCGGTGGATAGAATAGCAGAGATTTAACCTAGTAGAAACGCATCGGCCGAGTTCCAATTGAAAACATTCTCCAGGTCCGGGAAGAGTTCTCTGGCGCTTTCAAATAAGGCACCTGGAGACTCGCAGAACAGGGCACTATCAGGCATTGGTGGTGCAGATCCTTCTTGGGCCTGCTGCCCTAGCTCCAGCGGCAGGGGTTGGCCCTCCTTCCGTTTCCTTATTCGCTCCTGGAGCTTGGAGAGTGAAATACGAATGAGCTCTCGAAACCAACCCGCGGGTTTCCATGTCTTTTCGAGGATGCTGAGGTCTTCATTAAGCTGCCGGAGGCGTCCAAAAGAGCTTGTTTTGCGAGGCTCTTCCGACTCCAGTAGAGCGTTCCGGCAGTCGCTCAGCAGTACTGCCATCGTATGGAATACGCCTGCAACTCTGCAAAGATTCAGCCTCCATTCACCAAACTTCGAGAGAAGCACTCACAGCCATAGGGGACAAAAAGGGAAAAGCGAATGTGCCCGCAGATAGCTCATCACCTACACATGTATCAGCTACCACGTCCTTGTGTGTGGTGAGTTTCTCACCTCGCAAAAATCATGAGCTGCATTAAGCGCCATCCGTCGACTTTCGAGTTTAATGGCGGCATCACTGTGCTTTCCAGCAAGAGCCCAATTATAGAACAATCCCACTAGAGAATGAGCACCGCGGAGCAATGGCTGGTATATGAGCTGGGCTTTAGGAGTCGTTGCTGTATCTTGAAGTTCCATGTCAATGAAACCCGGGCAATCCGTGGCATATTGGTCCATCTTTTCACGCAATTCATTCAAGACTGCTGAAACCATTGGCTCTGTGGGAGGATTGGGTATAATGTGGAGTTTGTTGATCGTCATTCCCACTGTTTGTAGTTAGGCCGTTGCCATCCGCGACACTTTCGGTAGAAGGGAATGCGCACCTAATGCTCCAAGCCATACGAGCGTGGTGCAGTATTTGATCGTCTCGGGGCTACGCGATGGGTTGGATTGAACTCCTTGTCCCTCTCGAGACTCGTCAAAATAGCTGGAATCCCAGCAGAGCTCCTCGGACTCGGACTGGTCTGTCCACCTATCATCGATGATAGTGGGGGTTCCGAATATTGCCGCAACGAAGCAATCTTTGGCCTTGCAGACATTAGTTGTGTATATTTCTATTTGCGAATTGCTTTCCAGGGCTTACCATAGTCACCCAAGCGACACGATTCCAAAGTCTCTGTTGCAATGGAGAGAGGTTGAGTGTTTCTATCCTGAAATCCAAAAAGTTAGAGGATCCACGGAACGACCTGGTAACGATGGTGGACATACTTGCGGTGCAGCCCCATCATGTACGCCACATTAATGGCTCGACTCATCCAATATCTCGTATTTCTCTCTTCCGTCCAGCCAAACCACCGCTCGGCCAACAACACAAAACTCTGTACCAGTACGATTTGATCACTCTCCAGTTCGAAGTCAGCTAGTAGCTTGGCCTTCTCGAAGAAGCTCGCAGTCATCTCAGTGCGGGTGGCCCAGGGCGAGGCGGCAACCTGCTCTTCGGAGGCGAAATGACTTCCAACAAATAAAACGCTTTGTAGAAGCAATGAAGGAACATTACGTTTTGCGTGACGTTCCAGAAAATCGGTCTTGTCAATCAAGGGTACATGCGGATCCGCATAGTCGAAGAAATTCTGTATCAAATTGTCCGTAAGATGGGCATCTGGCAAGTCAAAAACGCCCTTTTCTGCAAGAAACCTCCGCGTCGGCGAGTCCAAGCGACCGATGGCTTCTCTGTACCGGCCCATGGCAGAACATGCATTGGTGGAAGGGCCGGCGTAAAGGTGGACATTACGGCGGGAGTTCTCATCGGTGTCGGCGGCAGCATTGAGAACGGATGTAAAGGCACTGTTGTTTGTGGCGTGAACGATTGCCACGCCGTGTTCGTTGTCAATGGGACTGTTGGGGTTATCGATGAAGTTCTCGAGTGATCTGATGAGATCAACAGAGGAAGACGAAGGAGGAAGGCAGTCCGCCCGTCGGGGATTTGGTGCAAGTTCAGCCCTCGGCTGCTGGGCAGGTTCGGATCGTGCGGATCGTGGGGCTCTGGACTCCACGTGGCCCCCATTTCGCGTTATTCTAGTGCCGATCTAGTCAGCAGCGTAACTTTCCGAGCTTGAGTAGATATTGCTTAAAGAACCTTCTTGATTTGCCGCGATGGGACACCCGAAGGGTGCACTGGAGATTGGATTCTTTGCATCTCGTGCAAGGGTAGGTCCTAAGCGCGTCGCACTTGACCTTGCGGGAATGGCAATACGTACACGCGCGAGAAGCTCTCTGTAAAACGCGTTACTTGCCCGGTCCGAGCCGAGAAGGATTGCAGAGGTTACCTGGCGCGGATGTTGCTCATCAAGGTCGGCCTCAGGTGGAGTGAGCGACATGACTCATCCGGCACGTAACGTAGAAGTGTATTTCGTGAGAAGCGGTCGGTAAGCTCCGGGTGGCTGTAGAAGAGCTGATGCCATTTGGGTAGCGGAGGGAAGGGGAGCGTTTCGTCACCGGCGGCTTCCGCAATCGTCCTGCTGACTAAGCCTTTCACGTGCAACACACCGGTAATCATGTTCCGAGTCGTTCCAAAGTCATGTCGTCACCTACATGCTTTATGAGACCAGATTTGTGGTGCTACAGGATGACCCGAGGGGGCAGACAAAGACAGGTGTGTTGCGATTCTGAATTAAGTCCCGCCTCTGTGGCGATTCATCCCAGAGCTCCTTCGTATTTTTTCCATCGATAAGCTAGTCATAGCAGGCGTATGCGCGTAGTAGACATGCGTCAAAAGGATGCAGTATTACGCGGCCCGAAGATTTAGATTGCTCTGGGCCAAAATGGCTGTCAGGGCTGAAAAGTGCAGGCGAAACGACATGTGACAGGAGTCAATTGCAAAACGTCAACTTTGGGAGAAATGTTGGGAAAACGGTCACTAAGGTACATGGCACATGAAATGACGAACGCGGCAAATTGAACAAGAAATCTTTGCACCAGAACCGCTCCGCGTGGGGGTTCCGTGTCTATAACTCTAATCTGTTGAGGTATCTTATCTCTCTAAACTCTATTTTTAGCATTCCAGAACTCCCATCTCAAGCTCCTTGATGCAAGGGACACTGGTTGCGGAGGATTGCTGAAAGCCCGAGTTGAGGGTATTTTCTCCAACAACCCAAAAACAAAACGCCGAAAGTCCATTCCAGAATGCGCTTAGCTGTTCTATCCTTTCCTGTGAAATCTAGTCGAGCCCATGATCGAATCTCAGATTGACACACATCAACGCCAACGGGACAGAAACTTTTCTCTTCAGTTCGTAGCCTTGTTCGAAGACTTGACCCAGTGGAAGGTCTGCGGGGCGGGGGCCGTCTGCTCCTCCCTGACCCAGCGGCAAGTACGGAAGGTCGTCCACAGGCTGCTCAGGAAGTTGGTCTTCTTGTCCTCGTTGTAGAATTCACCGAGCATGGGGCGAATGGCGGCGGTAGCCTCGTCGGCGTAGTAGAAAGGAATCCTGGGGAACAGGTGGTGGACGACGTGGGTGTCGATGATGCCGTGGAAGAGGTGGGTACCAATGAAACCAAAGTCACGGTCGATGGTGCAAAGGTTGCCAACGGTGAAGTTCCAGGTGTCCTCGCCGTAGTGGGGAACCTCGGGGTGGGTGTGGTGCAGGTAGGTGATGGCGATCAACCAGTGGTGAACCCAGACGTAGGGAACGACCCAAAGGAGAGCAACCGTCTGCCAGTCAAGAACCTGAGCCGCCTGGTAGAGGACGTAGCCGGTGAGGGCAAGACCAATGTCGGAGATGATGATGAGGTGCGCCTGCTGGGGAAGGAAGAGAACGCTCCAGGGGTCGAAGTGGCTGCCGCGCTCAGTGAACCAGCCCTTCTTTTCGTTGTCGCGGACACGGCTCTTGTGGCCGGCCGAGACGTTGAAGAGAAGGTACGTCTGCCAGCCGAGAAGCTGGTGGAAAAGCAGCTTGAAGGTGGTG
This sequence comes from Diplodia mutila, assembly GCA_022560015.1. Taxonomy (NCBI): domain Eukaryota; kingdom Fungi; phylum Ascomycota; class Dothideomycetes; order Botryosphaeriales; family Botryosphaeriaceae; genus Diplodia; species Diplodia mutila. The sequence goes on from JAFISB010000009.1 coordinate 345,487, forward strand.
ACGATGGGGGTGTCCTCGGTGAGCTCCTCAAGGGCCTTGATGGAGATGCCGAGTTTGCCGGCGATCTCGTCGATGGTGCGCGGGACAAAGACGAGGTCCTTCTCGATGTGGCCGGTGAAGCGGTGGTGGCGGGCGTGCGAGATCTTCCAAGAGAAGTACGGAACTCCAATGGCAGAGTGGCAGAACCAGCCCACGACGTCGTTCAGGCGCTGGTGCCTGGTGAAGGCGCCGTGGCCGCACTCGTGGGCGAGAATCCACAGACCAGTGCAGACGCAGCCCTGGGCGAAACCGTAGAGGATCCAGAGCGCGGTGCGGGCAGCAAACGACTCGAAGTGGTGGATTTGCAGCGCGCCGTACACCAGAGCGGTGACCATGACGATGTCGCGAGCAAGGTAGGCCATGGAGATGGAGACCTTGGGCTGGAAGCAGTGGGCGGGAATGGCCCGCTTCAGGTCACCGAGACTGGGGCATTTTGCCGGGTCGGCGAGGTTGGACGTCGGCTTCAGGCTGATGACCTTTGGGAGTTGTTAGTTGGGTACGTGGCAGAAATCTAACCAAGAGAGGCATACGTTGTCCTTGGAGGCGAGCTGCTGCTCGCCCTTCTGGAGGGTGACGGTTTGCGCAACAGACATGGTGGGCAGGAGAGAAAAAGTTTTCCCGTTGGCAGAAGACGGAACGGAGGGGAGTGGCCTTTTGTAGTGGGAAAAGAAAGGGGAGAGGTGCTGTCAAGGAAGAGGAGGCCAAGCAGAGTGGGGTCCCGCCATTGACGGTGAAGGCCCTGCACGCGTGGGACCGAAACTCAACGGACAATTGATCCACCAAGCACGCCCCAAGCGTAGCAGCCGCGGTTTGCCATTCTCCTGACTGGCTGGAGCGATGTGCGTTTGCCGCACGTGGCACGGACGCCGACTCGAGCCTGGCGGACGCCAAAGCGGCAGGCGCAATCAGTCGGGCCGTCCAGGGAGGCTCTGGAGAGCCGCGCGGGAGCCCGCGGTGGTGCGGCGTCGCGGCAGGCGTATTCGCACAGGTTTTTCGAATGCGTTGAGGTGCCGGTGGGGTAGGGTGCGGTGCTCCACGCAAAGCTGGGGACTGGCCGGGCACGGATGTGCGAGCTGTGTCGGCTGTTTCGTGCTTTCGGACCTTCTGTTGTTCGAGAAAAAAAAAGGGTTCCGGCTGCGCAGCCAATGGCAGGCGGCGGCTCCGGCTCAACGCGTAGGCGGTCAAGGCAGGTCGGGTAGATCAGGGTCTGATTCGAGCCTCAGCGTGCTCAGCGTGCTCAGCGTGCCTCGCCCAGAGCGTCCCTTGCGCGCCGCAACCGTGCTGGCGTGGCGGACAGCGGACAGCGGCCTCTTCCCAACGGTGAACTTGATCCGGATTCAGACCCGTCAATGCCAGTGCCAGCGTTCCCAAGCCGCCCGGCCAGCAGGGTACGTGTCGTGTTCGCATGCGTCGAATCCTGGCGCCTGTCGCTCTCGCTCCTGCCCAGGCGATGCGAGAAATGTGATAAGCGACTTGCGCCTCAACGGCGCTAGGAGTAGTCTCCGCCACTACGAACTAGGTCCCTGAAACCCCTAATCTTTTTCGATCCGTCGCAAAATTGCACCGCCCGCGTTGATCTGAATCTGTGGACTTCGCGCCGCCTCCATCGGTCCGTCGAGCTGGCCCAGCCGTGCCCCTTCTCATCCTATTTTTGCCTCCGCCATCGGCCGGGTGGCCTGTGGCCTGTGGCCCGCATCCCTGCCGACGTATCAGCCACTCACCGCGTCTGGCACACGAAGCGCGGATCCCATGCCAGCTCTGTGGACACGCAACCGACGCGCCTGCAGCAACGCACTTTTTCTGACCGGCGCCCCTGACGCTCGGCATGAGCCCAGCTTAGCGGTGTGGTGGCGCCCATGGGCTGAGTGTTTAGGGGTTCGTCCGAGCGGTGGCCACAGCCCTTTCGCGCCTCGGTGGACTGTGCGAGCGGACCCTACGATACTTGCCCGATTCAGTAATGCGAAGACAACGACGGATCAAAGGGCTTTGGCAGCGCACTTGGGTCCAATGAGTTCCATAGCTGGTTGACGGTACGATCGCCGCTGCCACTTGGCCTGCCTGCCGTCGCGCCGTCTGCTCACGCCACTCTCGACGTTGCCAAACCCACTCGTCCAAGGACCAGAAAAAACGGCCGGAAACAAGAACCTGGGGACTGGAGAGGCGGCCGTCGCCACGTGTGGGCCCAGTGCGGCCCGGCGGTCAGACTGTAAGGTGCCCTCTCGGTACCTTTGCTTTCCCGAGGCCAGCGCTCCGCCGGCAGAGGCAGCCTTGCGCAGGCCATTTCAGTTACATGTCTCGAATGGAACGAAGCCGAGTGGACTGCCCCGTCCGGGGCGAGAGAACGTCCCGGAATCTTCCTTTGAACAGGCCCCTCGATGCTGCGGGTTTCAAGGTTAGGCCGGCACTGATCACTTTAGGCTGACAGCCCTCGGTGGACAGACCAGCTTCCCTTCCATTCGATCCAGATGGCCGTTCGGGACAGCCTTTCAGAACGTCTGATAGACCGTACGCCTCGTTCGTCGTCCTCGCCCTTGAAATGGGGCCGTGCTCAGCAAATATCTCTTACTCGAAGGAACTCAGGTTGTCATGGGACGGGAAAGACCAGACTCCGTCACTTGGAGTGGATTGTCTGGTCACGCGGCAGAGTGAAGCTGTTGTCGGAGATTTCGCAGTAGGTGTTGAGTTCAAACAAGCTGCGGAGTACCCCACCTCACATCCTCGCTTACTTGTCGCCATTGGACCCTTGGACCCGCTCATCTTTCCGCTGCCATCCGATCGAGCCACTAGGCATCTGATCCCCACAGATCCCAAATCTGCCATCTATTTCTACTCATTTGGCTGTAATCCCTGCTCGTCCTCTCCTTGTGCCCAGGTCACCCTTTGCGCCCGGCTTATCACATCAATCACCTACCCCTCCCTAAACAGTGCTACTTATCCCCACAACACAACGCAGGTGTGGTGGGCACTTCCTACCTCTGGATTTCTGCACCATTTCTTCGAAATAGAAGCATTCGAACATCTGCAGTAAAGTCGAAGCACGTGTGCGTTAACACTTCTCCCGTTCAATGTCATGTCCACACACCGGGCTTCACGCTCCAAGCTCGTCAATATGATCCTTCGACGAACACTTGACGACGTGACTGTCTATTGGAACAGGATCCGTATGTCTTCTTTCTGTGTCATGCTATTTACTCAATATCGATTCGGTCGCGCAATCTGGAGAATGCAGCCCTTCATGTATGCAGGCTGATTCAAGGAAAGCTAGGGCCAGAAGGCGCCCACGAATAGTCGGCAACTGCGGCGTGCGGGGATCCAGATCAGCATTTCCGACCGTTTGCCACACCCCGCCGTTCATACCATCAACATTGCCATCTAGTAATATTTCACGAATGGAGAGGGCTAAATTGTCTTCTTCTTTACATTCTCCAGCTAATCTTTATGATGTGTATTGCGTTTCTGCGATTCTGTCAGACACTGCACAAAATTGAAGTGACTCAATACACTGCAAAAGCAGGACCACAGAAGTGTCCCTGAGCGGCGCGTGACATTGCCAAAAGATAGATTCTGGAAACCGTGCTGCAAAACAACGGTGGCTGGGCACTGTCCGCATCCTTTCCACACCGGGTCACCGCCGGTGACTCACTTAGCGCGACGGTATCGGTAAAAGACTTGCCAACATTCCTCACATGTGCGCAACACATAAATATCGCAGCCTACCAAACACCAAAGGACCACCAGAAAGAAAGAAAAGAAAAGAAAACAGAAGCACGCAAGAAAGTTCCCTCCAACATGTCACAAACCACCACCAAGACCAACACCGCCACCACCGCCACCACAACCATCACCACCCCATCCACACACCAACCACAAGCACCACCACCGCCACCACCACCACCACAGCGCCAAATCCGCGCCCTCTACGACGCCTCGACCATAACCGTCTACCAAGCCTACCCGTCCGCCATCGCCGACGCGGCCGTCGCCACGCAGCGCCTGTCGGCGTCGCCGGCCTTCAAGCGCACGCGCATGACGTGGATCAAGCCCAGCTGGTGCTGGACGATGTACCGCAGCGGCTACTCCTTCAAGGACGCGCGGCAGGAGCGCGTGCTGGCGCTGCGCGTCACGCGCGCGGGCTTCGCGGAGATGCTGAGGGGGGCGGCATTGACGCATGACGTCGGTGGAAACCGGGGAGGAGGGGGAAACGGGGTGAGGGTGCAGTGGGATCCGGAGAGGGGCCCGCGGCTGGAGAGGCGCGCGTGGAGGAGCTTGCAGGTGGGGATCCCGCCGGGGTTGGTCGGCAGGTGGGTGGACGAGTGGGTGGTGGGGATCGAGGACGTGACGGCGGCGGCGAGGGGGTTGAGGGAGGCGGTGGAGGGGGAGCCCGGGGTGGGGGAGGGCGAGTTGAGGGGGAGGGGGTTGCTGCCGGAGGAGAGGGTGTACGAGCTGCCGGCGGATGTGGCGGCGGTGTTGGGGGTGGATGGGTGATTGTCGATGTTGATGTTTGACCTATGGATGGAGCTTGGATAACGGAGAGCCTTGTTGCGGAGGAATGGATTGGCGGCTCGATTTTGGCATCTAATCTCTGTGGTGGAGACCGCTCGTCTTCGGTACGAGGAGCCAGCTGACTCCTGTGGCGGCTAGCAATGCGACGAGTACCGGTTGCAGCACTTTGACGCCTGCGTGTGCGGCGACGATGCCTGTGACGGCGGGGAATATGGAGCCTCCTATTTGACCGAGGACGAAGACGAGGGCGAGGGCGGACGAACGAACTTGGGCGGAGAACAATCTCGATCCCACTGAGATTCCCTGAGTATCAAGTCAGCAGACTGCATGAGGCGCACAATGAGGAGTCTTCAGTGCTAATTATGGAAAACAGCCCGCCTGTTCCCATCCTATGGCAGATTGCGGATTGAAGACTTGTTGAAGAGCGATGCTCATTAATACTTACAGCGGCAAAGAAAGGACCCAGAAAAAAGCCCACCAAGCTGATGGCGACCGATGCGGCAACGATATTCGGCACACTGATGCGGCTCATTTGTCAGATACGGTTTGGGAGGGAGGAATGGAAACATACAGCCAGAACAGAAGCTGAAGCGCCACACTGATGACACTGTAGATGAATAGCATTCGTCGCTCGCCCCATCTATGGGTTGGCTCGGCTAGCAGAAGTCTGCCCAGGAAAGAGCCACCATTGAAGCCGGCCGGGACGTAACCCATGTCGGCCAGGTCGCCGTCACGGACCTCGACAAGATACTCCACCACCCAGCCTGACGGTAGACAAAATGTCAGCGGTGCTCACAAGTGTGCGAGTTGTTTTTACTTACCACTCGCAGTAATGACGGCACCAAGGTGAAAGAAATAAAAAAGGCTGAGAAGCCAAACGCTCGGGGTTTTAAGCGTTTCTTTAATCTGCTGAAGTGCTCCTTCATTCCTTGAGCCTTCGCCCGACTCGGCGATGGCAGGTCGCTTTGCTTTGATGGTCAAGCTGTCCCGGAAAGCGACGGAACAGAGAACAAGGTTTACGACACCAAGCCCCAACGGGAAAGTATAGAACAAGCTCCACCGGGAAGGGGTGTCTGCGGAGGCGATGGCGGTGGACACGAAGGGGCCGACAAGGCATCCGCCCGAATACATGGCATGGATGAGACCCAAGAATCGGTGGGCTGTCTTTACTGATGCGACAAAGGTATTCGCATGCGTGTCCTGGTATGCCTGGCCGAGGCTGACGATGCCAAATGTGACAGCAAACAAGGCAAAAGGCGGGGTCCAGAAGCGCAAGGCGTGAGCGAGGACCTGTAAGAAAGCCCCAAGGACCAGCATTGCGCCTAGGTCGAGGTATTGACATAGATGGCTGTTTGAAATTGCGGCAACGAACCATCCGGAGAAAGTGACGGCATAGCTTGACATCTGATCAGCACCCTTGAAGGTACTGCGTAAGAGCACCGATGGACGAGAGCTTACACAATCGATATCATGGCCGTGTTAATATCGTACGACCGGATGAGATACGGTATCAAAGCACCAAGGCTACCATCATTTACACCTGCAACGAAAAAGGAAAAGGCGGCGCTGACGACTTTGATGTATGTTGCCTTGGGGGTGGAGGGTTCCCACTCCGCTTCCGCCGGCTGTGAGGATGTATGTGTAACATCCGCGAGCTCGACAGCATCATCGCGCGGTGACAACCGATCTTCCATGACGCTTCTAGGCATTGTATCGATCCGAAGGAGATATTTGGATGTTGTTGTAAGTGAACATGGTAGCGAAAGAGCGGAGAGAACCCTCTACCAGTGCTCCGGCTAAGCTTCGGAAAGTCCCCTGCATGGTGAGGGGAAGACGGTCCGACATCCCGCCTGTGCTCTTCAATGCTTTCGGTCATTGGCCAGACCATTGTCTCCATCGGGAAGTACTTTCAACTTGCGGGGTGCTCGTCTCAACCCTATTCGTAGCGATGATACGTTGAATCAGTACGCGTATCTATTTCCGATACGGATACTAGTGCGAACCCGCACGCCTAACTTTTTCCAATATAGGCATCAGTGCTAAGAGATCATTCGTTCTCAACGCGGATCTCCTGATATGGACCTTCCTTCGGCAAGTTGATATGAGTCTTCGCTTAATCACTGGTTCGCCTGTCTTTTCACCGGACGTCCAGGTTTTTTTCGTTCGTAAACCATTGCCATTGCTCGGCTTAATTTCAAATGACAAAAATCAAGTCCTCGTAGTTGGGAGCGCGATGTTAACGAGGCCAAACAACTACACTTCCCTGGCAAAAGCATACGAAGAGAGAAACCATACCTTCTTCGCTATGACTGGTTTCATCTCACTTTCTATTGAGATCCCCGAGGACAATACTCATCCGATCATCGAGGAAAGGGTTATCGAAGCCCTTCGCAGCTCATGGTTGGCACTCCGCTACGACCACCCAACCATTGCCTCGTGGATCGAGTATGACCGCGTGCAAAACAGGTTCAGGAAAGTATACGTGACGTTTCCCGCAAGCGCACTGGAAAGCCAAGAGAGGAACTGGCTCGAATCAACCTCCTGCACCGTCTTCAACGGGCAAACAGGGCCCGAATGGTGCAACGACGACCCGTCCGAAGACAGAGGGCGCATTCCGCGCCGCGACCGTATCCTCCGCGCCCCCCACGACATCACCTCCGGCATCGACACCCTCCGCCTCCTCAACAACCTCCTCGCCTCCGCCCTCCGCGCCCACGGCCCCGACCCTCCTTCCTCCCCCTACGGTCCCCCACCCTTCCACACCGACCGGCAGAACCCCATCCTCAGCCCACCCGCCACCACCGCCAACGCCCCATCGCCCCCAGCAACCCCCTCCCAAACCACACCCACCCACCTCCCCACCCAGCGACAGCCCCACACAACCACCGACCCCGACCCCGACCTCTCGCCCCCCACCCACAACAACAACAACAACAACAAGGACACCGACACCGACCGCTCCCGCCCCGCCGCCCACCCGCCCGGCAACCACCACCACCACCACCACCGCGCCACCCGCACCCTCCGCGCCGACCGCTCCCCCCTCCGCCTACTCGCCGCGTGCCGCACGCGCGGCGTGGCCGCGACGCACTGCTACCACGCCGCCGCCGCCGTGCGCATGCGCGACCTGCACCGGAAACGGTGTCGACGACGACAACTACAACGACAGCAGCAGCAGCAGGGGGAGGAGGAGGAGGAGGAGGAGGAGGAGGAGGAGGAGGAGGGGCGGCAGGAGCGGCAGGAGCGGCAGAACGATCTCGCGCCGCGACGGCAGGTGCGGTATGTCAGATACAGCCCCGTCGACGCGGTGGGCGGGGGGTGCGGGGGGGAGTTGCGGTTCGAAGACGATGGGGCGGTGGGGCGGGGGCGGGGGCGGGGGTTGGTGGTTGATGTGGGTGGCGGGTCGGCGGCGGCGGCGGCGGCGGAGGAGGAGGGAGTGGAGTGCGAGGGTGGGGATGGGGAGGAAGAGGCGTTGTCGCGGTGGCGTAGGGAAGTGTTTGGCCGCATCGTGCTGCAGATGCGGGACTTCTGCCTCGCCGTGCGCGACGGCGATCCGGGACTCGTGGGCGGTGCGGCGGCGGCGGCGGCGGTGAATGGGGCGGTGCTGAAAGTGTTGTTTTCGAGTGTGGGGGGTGCTGATGGGGTCGTCTCGCCGACGCATGGGCCGTTCGATTTCGTGGATCCGTGGGCCGCGGGGGAGGAGCTGGGGATGGGCTTGGAGCTTTCGTTGGGGATGTGGAGGGGGCAGTTGAGTTTGAGCGCGGCGTATAATGATGCATGGCATGAGAAGGCGGAGGTGCTGAGGTTCTTGCAGGATTGCGAGGATACTGTCTTCCAAGGGTTGGGAATCTGAATCTTGCAGGATGGAAAAAAAGTAAGGCAGCGGAGGGGGCGACAATTTTTTGTACATGCGTTGTGATTAAGGTGCTTATACTCAGGTTTCAGAAATCTTGAAAGCAACACATTAAGTCCTTCGCTCACAATTAACTCCTGCGCTAAAAGAATTAAATCGAACAAAACATTACAGGGTACACATGATTTTCAGACGTATGGTTGACCCGCAGTAGCCTCAGGAGCGCGTGGCATGTTCGGTGCAAGACTGTTGTCGCTCGACGTTCGAGAGTGGGAGGGCATGTCCTGTAGCAAGATTTCCGACTGACTCCCGTCTGAACGATGTCGTGGAAGCTCCTGTCTGGGGCTCACCGGCTTCCTGCGGACCTTCCAAGCGTCTCTGAATCCGCCACTTCTCCCCTTCTGTGCAAAGCCCTCCCGGGTTGCAGGAGCGCTCTGGCTTTTGGTGCGAGTGTTGCTGTGATCTTCGTCGTAGTCTCCACGGTCGTAGCTTGTGCGCCAGGCATTCCATCCTTGTCTTTCATCCAACCGGTGACCGTCGTAGTAGTAAGCGCCGTTCACAAACACCAGAACTCCGGTCATGCTGCAAAGGATACGCAGCGAGCCACTGATCTGCGCGTTACTCTGGCATTCAATGACGTGTAGGCCAAGGGTTTTAGCGCTTTGCCAGATGTAGAGAAGGCTGAGGAGACGACCTGCGGTTACGAAGACCAGAAGTAGCGCAATCGTATAAGAGACGACGAAGATGTTGCCTCCCCACTGTGCCGAGAAGAAGATTGTGAGTAGGAGCAGGATCGCGCCTTCCATGAGTCCGGTCAAGAGTTTTGCAAAGGGATTGCGTCCGCCGCTGGAGAGATGCATGAGTACGGTTACGGGCCGCCAGCGGCGAGCGCTGTCCGTGGCGCTCTTACCGCGACAGAAACCAACTCGGATGAATTTCATCGGCTGCGTGAACGGGAAGCGCACCCAATGGTACCAGAAGAACAAGCATTGACTTCGGACCGACTGGAGGAAGGTGTGGATATCTTCGTTGTGGCGAAAAAGACTGGGCGGTGAATCCGGCTCATGGCTACTTTGCCTACTTATCCGGCGATACTGTTTTTTGACGCTGGAAGCTGATGAGGATAATGTGCGGTAGTAGGCACGAAGGCCGCGACCGACCAAAGGATGATATCGTGGCGCAAGCTCGGTTTCGGTACTCTTCAGAACTCCATCCGTTTCTTCATCCGGACCGTGCTTCGACGTCTCTATAAATCCATCCAAAGAAGTTTTGGCTTTCTCCGAGAGTGCATACACTTCAAAGTGTCAGAAATTTCACGGATAAATGGGGTGTGGTCTTACCTCGCACACGCTCATGCGAACTGAATTCCCACATGACGAACCGGAACACGGCATTTGTAGCCGCGGTTATGAGCATCCACAGTGATGAGAGACTCAATCCCTACGTTAGTTCAACTCGATCAACGATACCATCCCAAAGATATGCAACTCACTATTGCTCGCAGCTGAACATGAAAAGTGGAGTACCCATGTTGAGAAATAGTGGTCCGATTCCCGCAACGAAAATACCCAATCTGTGTAGCTTCTATCAGCACAGTAAATAACAATAGACCGCTGATGTACTCACTGCAAAATGAAGACAATCAGACCAAAGATGTGCCAGTAGTGTGGTCTGTCCTCCCATTTGTCGACTTCGTGGCGAATATGCCAGAACGTGTTTGAGCAAACCGCCTGCTCCTCTGTTATTGGGGCGTTGCTCAGTCCATCGACGTATAGTTTGGACGGAATCATTCCATCGTCTGGTGGAGGCGTCAACCAGCTCCGCAGATTTGAGAATTTGACCTTGTAGAAAGCCTTTGGCCGTGCGCGACCGTCCACTCTTTCCCACCTCCCGAGCTTGCTGATGATGTTTTGGCGGTAGTGCTCGAACGAGCCGACATCGATTCGGTGTAGTTTTCGCATGATGGCGGATATCTGTCAAGAGCTGTGAGCCTATGCCAAGAATGCTCCTATGCGGCTGCTTACACTCATTCCGGGGAGCCCCAAGCTGAATGCTGCAGACATGATGCCAACCAGAAAACTGGAGCAGAAAGCTTCCGAATCGCGAGGGAGGATCCTGGCGCACATCAGTCAGCGCAACACATCAACAAGTGCATGACGTGACCTACAGATTGCCGAAAGTGAGCAGAACCGGTATCAAAGCCATCAAGGTGGTGGCGGCGGATGATGCGGCCTTGTCCCATTCGGTGGCCATGTTGAGAGCCGTATTGATGCCGCCCCAGCATGTGACGTTCCAGCCAACGCCCATGTACGAAGCCGCAACCATCCAGTCGGTAGCATTTGCGGTCAGGTTCGCCATGCTGCTTGCGTCCCTGAGTTCGTCCCTCAGGTATTGGCTGACAGCGTCGCTCGACATGTTGCCCGAAAGCCCAAGCTTGTCCATGTTTTCTCTGAACTTCTGTATGAAGTTGGACCCGTAGGTGCTCATGTTGCTGTTCTCGCCACTGTCGTCCTGCAAAGTGACGCTGAGGGTTGAGTTGCACGGGAATGCGACCTCACTGTATAAGTCCAGGTCATACCTGATGTATTCGAGGGGGTCAAGGTCTTCATCAGCAACGTCGTCGTCGTCGGAGTAGTTTTCGAGTAGCAAGTTACGCTCCTTCTGCAACGACCAGTCGTCTTCAACATAGTACTCCCACCACCATTGCAAGTCGGCACCCATGATCTTCCATCCCTCTTCTTCGACTCGAAAAGCTGTAGCCTTGGTGTTGTTCACAGCGAACAACGGCGCTGGAACGTCCATTTTGTTGAGCCATTCGGTGGAGTTGTCAGCGTCTCTGATTTTTGAGAATTTCATATCCTGCAACTGTTGTTTGAACTGGTTTTGATGTTTTTCAGACGCCTTTTCTGTGTCGCTCGTCTCGGTGGCACCATCTCCCCACAGATAGTCGTACGAATACAACGGGTAGCAATGTCTATCTGCAGCATCATCTGGAGAAATGGCATGGCAGCTGCAGATGAAAAAGGCAGTTAACAAAAGCAAGGTGGCATTGCAGGACCCCATTTCGGCGAGCATGCGCTAGCGGGTGTCCTGGTGGTCGGTAACGAGTGTCGAATTGCCTGAGGCATGCGTGCTCCTGTGAGGAACGAGAGGATATGCAACCAAGGGTATATAACCAAGGCAAGGCTAGGGGCGGGGGGAGGGGCCGGTCGGCGGTTGCTTTACGACCCCACTGAGGCTGAAAGATTCGGCCCCCAAACCTCTACCACGGTGCAATAGTGGAGGGTGCCAGTTCGGTCGAGACCATTACCGCCTTCAGCCTTGTAGCACCCCCCGTGCAGCTGATGGGCGTTTTAAACGTCCGGCTCGTCCAATGTCATGTCTCGCTTCTTATCGGGTTGGTCAGCACGGCATGCAGCGGGCTTATGCAGGTCGCAGAGCCCGCTTCATGAGGCGTCTATCGCAAAGGTTTATTGGTGCGCGAAAGAAGAGCAACACGCGGCACGAGCACCTTGGCACGGCAGGGAGAATCCCTCGCGTGAGCGCATTTTGCTGAGAGGAGAAATTAGGTAGGCAGCCGCAAGTGGCACCGTCACACCGGGGCACTGCAGTTTCCGTGGTAGGTCTTAGCCAATAATAGATTAGCGATAGAATCCGGGAGCCCGTGGCGATGCAGGCAATATCGGCGACGGCCCGCTAGCGCAAACTGATTGTTTTCTGCAGTGCAAGGCAGCTTTTAGGCATATGCTCTCGGTATACCTATTTCACATAAGGTTTAGCCAGTTTGCCTTCGCTTTCGGAGAGTCAAGTCTCTGTATTCGCCCAGGGTTGCCGAGCATGAGGAGGCATGGAACAATTTTGTGAAGCATTGAATTGTTTCAAATGGTTGTGCAAAGCCTACGTCCGTCTGATCACCAGCCAATTTTGTAATCCCCTGTTCGTGTGCCCTGACTCCCAACACCTTCCTCCACAAGGAAAATTTTCCCCTGAATCCTGCCACATGTAGCGCATCCCCAAATCAACACAGAAGGGCGTGCTTCGCGATGTCTCACTGGCTCTGGTATCCTGCAAAGTGCGTATCCCGTGCCTGCTGTATGCTCGAGTCCCGACTTGAATCTCGAAGAGTGAGAGACTGAGCGGAGAGACTTCGGAGGGCTATCTGCGATCCTCTGCCATCCGATCTTTCGTGAACGCCCTGGCGTCCCCTCATAGGCCTCGATACGGAGAACCTGGGCCCGATCGGATTCCTTGGGGGAGCCAAAGTCTCCCCGTGTCCTGTAGCACTTCGAGCGTTTCCGATCCCATCAAGTTTGCCGCTGTGGTAGTCGACGTACCAATCCCTCCAACCCGACTTCGCATCCAGTCTGTGCCCATTGTAGTAGTAAGTTCCATTGACGACGACAAGAACACCCGGCATGGTGCAGAGAATGCGCAAACAGCCTCTCACTTGGAGCGAGCTTTCGCATTCGAGAACATGGAATCCCAGGGTATGTGCAGTGAGCGCAACATAAATGAAGCTGAGCAGGCGTCCAAGAGTAATGAACAGTAGCAGAATTATGACGGTGAATCCCACAACCAAAATATTGCCGCCCCATTGTGCACTGAAAAGGATGGTGAGGGTGATGAGGATCGCCCCTTCGAAGATTCCTGTCGCCAATCTTATGAATGGATTCTGGCCGGTCTCCTTGAGGTAAACCAGAACGGTCAAAGGGCGCCATCGCTGGGTACTTGGTGGGCAATGGTTCCGCGAGAACCCAACTTTCCAAATGTTGATTGGTCCTCCAAGCAGGAGGTTTTTCGTGCAAAGCCAAGTCGAACGCCAGTTGTCATAACTCCAGGTGAGTGAAGAGAGAACCCAGTCGTCACTCAAGGTGCCACTACCGGAATTTCGTGCCGATGCGACATGTTCGCTGTCTTCGTTACCATAATGCCGCCCAACGAGATGGTATTTTCGAATGCTATCGCGAATCATGTTCCACTTGAAGCGGCATACAGCGCAAACGCGCGAAATAGTCGGGTGGTACCGAGGCGGAATTTCGGTTTCGGTAGTGTTCAGTATGCCGTCTCCGTCTCGGCCGAAGTGCAAGTCTTCGATAAGTCTCTCCAGCGAAGCTTTGGTAGCGTCTGATACCGAGAAAACTTTTGCGAAGAATGTTAGCACCGCTTCTAAGACAGCCGCCCCACCACCCTTACCTCGAACTCGTTCGTGGCCACTAGATTCCCAAAGTACCATCCGAAACACAGCATTTGTTGCCGCTATAACCACCATCAGAAGTGCAGCAGAACTAATCCACTCCATTAGTAGGGCATTGAATTGTGGAAACGGCGCGCTGGGCTCAAACTTACTATGGATCGCATCCGTACATGAGAATTGGTATGCCTGGGGCGAGGAACAGAGGTAATATTCCAAGAATATACAAAATCGTCCTGTTGAAAGATTAGGCAATGCACAACCCATCCAACTGAAGACAGACTCACTGCAGAAGAACTACAAGTAACGCTATCAGGTGCCAAAAATGCGGCCTCTTTGACCAGTTCCTTGCTTCCTTTTGGATGTTTGTAAATGCGGTTGAGAAGGTTTGCAGCTGCGCTACAGCTTCGTCCATGCCTGAGAGTGACGCATAATCAGCTGAAGGTGCTGTTACTTCATCCAAATCTGGTGATATCCATCGCTGAATACTGGAAACAGAGAATCTGTAAACGCCTTCAAGGTGTATTCTCCCTTTCTTCCATTCGCCATTGCCTAGCTTGTTAATATTATCCGCAATCCGAAAGCCCATCGAGGAAACGTCGAACCGATGGAACTTTCGGAGTACAGCGGACATCTACAGTTGTCAGAGTTGCGCCTCGACATTATTCAAGTGGTCATCTTACCGCAACGCCTGGCAGCCCTACGCTGAAAGCTGCAGACATTATCCCGACAAGAAGACTGGTGCAAAATGCCTCTGGATCTCTGGGAAGGATCCTACCGTAGAAAATGAATTAGTGCATGAAAGTGTTGATGAGGGATGAAAGAAATGATTAGAGTTTACAAGTTTCCAAAAGTAAGAAGCGCAGGTATAAGTGCCATCAGAGTGGTAGCGGCCGATGAAGTAGCCTTGTCCCATTCCGATGCTTTTTGGAGCACATCACTGATCTGATTGCCACATTTTACATCCAAGCCGGCTCCCATGAACGAGGCCAGCGCTTTCCAGGAAATAAATTCCAACTGGCGCTTGAATTCTTGAATTTCTTGATCTAGCTCTTGCCTGAGTATTTCTGTTGCCTTCTCATGTGATTGGTTTGCTGGGCGACCGAGGTCTTGGAGCTGGGTTGTATATCGCCTTTTAAAGGCAGTACCGTAGTGGCTTTTGTTGGAAGAGTCATTGTCACACGGAAATGCGACCTTGCTCCAACCGTCGATGTTGACTTGTATCTCATTGAGAACGTCCTCGAAAGTGGATGCACTGCTGCTGTTGTTCATTTGATCGTAAAGAGTCCAGGGGGCATGATAATGATCAAGCCAGTAATCGAATGCTCCGATCATGATTGTCCAGCCCTCGTATTCAGCAAGACAGGAGACGTATGCATAGTCGTCGAAATGAACCCGTGGTGTAAGGAGCGTGTAATAGGACAGCCACTCCCATCCGGAAGGGACCGCAGCATAGAGAGTCGCGTTGGGGTAAATTTTATTAGGGTAGCAACTGGAATCGTAGTAATCAGAGGACAAGGCGAAACATTTGACAAACAAGACAGAGATGATAACAAAGAGCTGCTGCCCCTTCGGACAGGTCCGCTTCATGATCCGTTTGGAGGCAATGTTCGTGTTTGTAGAGCAAGGCGATGTGGGGTGAGAAATACCTCAACTTGGGTATGGGGGAATTCTGGGAGACGTGTGAGAGGCTGCTAGTGGTATGAAAGCTGAGAGTATTTATAATATTGCGTAACAGTCTATAGGAGTTCATATGACTGGCGATGAGGCCTTCCCGCATACCTCAATTTATCTCACATCATCCACGCCACTTACGCCAAGTGTGTATATAGGCAGCAACATGCATGTGGTCAGATATGAAGGGTTCGCAAGGTGTAGAATAGAGGCGTCCGATAAGGAGTCATTGGGTCAGAACTACGGGCAAATGTAACCCGACTCATCTTGGACACAGTATCACACGACCACAAATATTTTCAAGCTGCAAAGACTTTTTGGATTCGCTGATTAGTTACGATCGGCGGTTGCCACAACGGCTCAACCAACGGGGCATTGGGCATTATAGCATATCTAGCTTGACATCGCACGCCACAGCATGTAGGCTGCTTACGCAGTCAGAAGACACTTCTCTTTGGTGGACTCGTAGCAAATTACGTTTCGTGCCTTCGGCATGGGACAGGCTCAGCTATAGCCAGCGAGCTGTGGCGTACGGCTGATAGCTCTCTTTTTTGGTCCTTATCTTTCGATGGATGCCGTGTATCTCCCGAAGCCGGCGATGACGTTATTCCACTTCTGCAAGTTTCTACCGACTATCAGACATGATGGTGCTCAAGAGTGGGAGTAAACATTGCTCTTGAACGTAGGATGGATGTGATCGTCGGGTGCAGTTAAAGTTTCAGTTTCAGGGAAGGCGGAAGCGGACCGCTGGTTGCCGCGGATTGCCGATAGGAGAAAGACGGGTTTGAATGGGTCCAGTCCGATTGGTCGGGAGGGGTCAATGCACGTTCTTCACTTCCCCGGACTGCCCCATCACACAGCATCGCGCCATCCCCGCCGGCAGCAAACCGACCGCTGCCAGCTGTCTGTGATCGCTTCGTCATTGATCCGCGGGACCACCATGGCGTCGACAGTATTTCGTCCCAACGCCCGACAGCTGAGCCGTCCTACCAACCATGACCGACGATTCGTCACGCCCGTCAAAGCGCACGCGTCAAGCCTGTGAAGGCTGCAGGTAAGCTGCTGTGCGAGGCGTTCCCACCCCACCATCCCATCGTGTACTGAATCCCCATAGGCGCAAAAAGACACGTTGTCCGGGAGAGCAGCCCGCGTGCTCGCTCTGTGTCCGCCTCGGCCAAGTCTGTTCATACAACGAGGGTAGCAGCCATGGCAGCAAACTTCAGGACTCCGACCAAAGCATTGTAAGTGTCACGGACAAAAATTACGTGACTGATCTGATCGACCCACAGAGCGAACGTCTGCGGAGCCTCGAAAGTAAGATGGACCTGATGCTCAATGGGAACATGTCCGTGCTGTCCCTCCTTCGAACATGGTTGAGGCTGACTGATGCACAAGTTATCGACCACCACATCAGGTTGCTGTAGCTGTAGCACCTATGCCCGAACGGACATGGTCTGTTCCACCCGTGAATGAAACATCACCCCAGAGTTCGAGGTACCGATCCTTTGTCATTGACAGTTCTGCCCGTACTAAGTTACGCCAAGCTCTTACCCTCCGACCGAGGTGCTGAGTGATTTGTTAATCCAGTACGAGGAGCGTTGCAATCACCAGCCCCTACCGCTCTTCCCGCCCGGTTTTGCTTCCGAATTCTCTCGCACTTACGAGTCCCGTGATGATGAACTCGTGAACGCTCTTCTCGCCACTGCATTTCGCCTTGTCCACGAGCATGATGATGCCCTCGGTGCCGAAGCATCTGCTACTTATGCTGCGAGAGCCAATGATTTAATCACCAGACGGTTAAACACCGGCGGAATCACTCTGGCCACCGTCCAGGCTTTGTGCTTGCTCTCATTTTGGGAGTTTACTGGTAACCACCCCGCCACCATTCCGCTTACGCTTACTGATTCCGGCAGCTGGCCAGAAAGAACGTTCTTGGCTTCACTTGAACATTACTCTCAGCCTCGCGCAAGAGTGTAGACTCACTGAACAGCCAGATTGGAGCATTGAACCTCCCGATCTTGAAGAGCGCCGACGGTGTGCTTGGTCGTTATATGTCCTCAGCCGTACATTCGGACTGGAACCGCCGCTTTCTGCTTTTACCTGTCGCTTCCCCGGAGCCATTCACATACTGCATGACCGTTCGCCGCAACCCCCAACACAAGACACGGAGATAATACTAGCAAACAGCATCAAGCTGTACGAAATCTGGGGCAGAGTACAGAATTTCGCTGCCCAGTCCAGCGCCGAAGCTGGCAAGAGCCTATGGACAGGAGATTCCGAATACGGTTCCATAGTCTCCGCGTTGATGGAGTACGAGTCTCAGTTCCCGGATGGACATCGCTTTTCGGAGCAGACGGCCGGCAAATTCAAAAACAACCCTGCATACTGGGCTCCCTGGTTCTCGATCCAGTTCATGTATCACGCCATACTCTGCGTATTAAACCATCCTTTCCTTTTGTCCGTCCGGCTGGATCCCATAAAAGACAGCACTCCCAGAACATTCCGACAAAGTACCTCCGACCAAGCAAAGCTGCACTCCTACTGGGCATTCCGCTTCAGCACGGTGGCAAGGGAGTTTGACTACACTATAACAGATCCTTTCATCGCCTATGCCATCACAGTAGCAGCAACCATTTTTGATCATTATCGGCTGTCTGGAGAGACTCAGGCCAGGAGGGACGCGCAAGACAAGTTTCTTAGGTGCATGGCCTTCGTTCGAGAGGTCGGAAGGATTTGGCCAATAGCCGCAAATATGGTGAGCCATTCAAACACCACCTCCGCAAAACCTCGCTAATTTCAAAACAGGCTCAACTGTTGCAAAGCCTCGAGAGAACGACTACTGCCCAACTCCAAACAGACACTGACTACTCTCGCGAGAGAATTGAGATTCTATGGACTCTCCTCAGCTACAGCGCTGTGAGCGCTTCATGCTCTACCTCCGAGCCATCGCTCTTCAGCGACTCCCTGCTGCCGCAGCATGCCAGACGCTCTGCCAAGCTTACGGACATCCCTACGTATCAGTCCATCCCCGCCAGTCTGCCCTCGCTCAGCAGAGCAACGTCGGGAGCGCTAGAAACGGCAGCCCAGGGGAACCAAGCTCAGCTTACCTCGGATCACAGCGGAGACTCGAACACACCGCTCGTCCCCGAGCTCCGACAATTCGAGCAGTCCCTCCAAGCCACCCTTCTCGACGACGTCCTGGGAGCCTCGTTCGAGTGGTGGGACCAAGGCAACCTCTGACCACTCCCAAACGAACCAAACCACACACTTTCACAAAAGAAACGCTCAAAAATTCCATCCCCCAACCTCCCCATCACGAGGAGGAGGAGGAGGAGGAGGAGACGCCTCCTTGCATCAATCAATCAATCAATCCCTCCTCGCCCTAAACTGCGCCATGGGCCCCACCTTATTGCTCACGAAGATGTCCTCCAGCTGAAACTCGCCCTCCCTCTCCCTCCCCCTGCCCAACCCCTTCCGCCCGCCCCCCACCCTCCCCGCCTCCCCCTCCGCCAACCGCACGTCCCACGCCCACACGAGCCTCGCCAGCGCCAAGCTCAGCTCCATGTACGCCATCGGCTTCCCGATGCAGCCGCGCGGCCCGACGCTGAACGGGTTGAACACCTCGTGCAGCCTTCTCACCTCCTCCTCCTCCTCCTTCTCCTTCCCCGCGCCTCCCCCGCCTCCCCCTTCGCTTTCCCCCGCCAACCACCTCTCCGGCGCGTACGCGAACGCGTCGCCCGCGACGTAGTCGGCGTGGTGGTGCAGCGCGTAGACGGGGCAGCCGACGCCGACGCCCGCGGGGATGTGGCGGCCGAGCACGGACAGCCCGCCGGGGAGGGTGAGGCGCGGCAGGACGGCGCCGACGGGCGGGGAGAGGCGGAGGGCCTCGTCGATGCAGGCGCGGAGGTAGGCGCAGGCGTTGAGGGCGGGGCCGGGGCGGATGGAGTCGGGGGTGGCGGTGGGGAAGGCGGCGCGGATCTCGGCGGTGAGGCGGGCGAGGGCGGGCGGGTTGTGGAGGAGGTAGAAGATGGCGCCGGTGAGGGTGGTGGAGGTCGTGTCGGAGCCTGGAGGGGGGGTGGGTTAGTCGGTCGGTCGGTGTTTCTTTTTCTTTTTCTTTTGTTTTCCGGATGGATGGGTTTTGGGTGAGTGGGGGGAGGGAGGGGACGGGGAGGGAAGGGAAGGGAAACGCGTACCGGCGATGATCAGGGTGTTGCTCTCGCCCCAGAGCTCCTGCTTGCCGAAGCCCTGGCCGGTCTCCGGGTCCTTGGAGTTGAGCAGGTAGTAGAAGAAGTCCTTGC
This sequence comes from Diplodia mutila, assembly GCA_022560015.1. Classification (NCBI taxonomy): domain Eukaryota; kingdom Fungi; phylum Ascomycota; class Dothideomycetes; order Botryosphaeriales; family Botryosphaeriaceae; genus Diplodia; species Diplodia mutila. The sequence continues at coordinate 365,045 of JAFISB010000009.1, forward strand.
GGTCCGACTTCCACACGTCGCTCCGGGTGCGCTGGCCCACCTGCTTGCGGCTGAAGGCGAGGTACCGGTCGCGGTCCCGGTTGATCTTGCGGAAGAGGAGCCTGTCGAAGCCGGATTGGTGCAGCCAGGGCATCGGGCCGGTCTTCATACACACCCCCCGATCGGTCAGTTTTTCGTCTTCGTGGTGGTGGTGGTGGTGGTGGTGGTGGTGGTGGTGGAAAGGGGGTGGTCGGTTCCACTTACGATGTTATGCCTCTTCGCCGCCTGCGTCAGCAAAAACGCCGCCTCCCGATTCTCCGGCACGTCCCCCTCGAGCATGTTGAACGACTTGCCGAACGCCAGGTCGCCCATGACGTCGAAGCCGAGATAGGTGCTCCACTCGGCGACGTCGCGCGGAGTCGACCACCCTTCGCCTTCGCCTTCATCACCACCGCCGGCGAGCTTCGCGACGAAGGTCCGCACGTAGCCGAGCACGTAGTCCTCGACGCCCTTGAGGGCGGCGTCGGAGAAGGCGTGCGACATGACGCGGCGCTTGCGGGCGTGGGCGTGGCGGTCGAGGGCGGTGTGGGTGCTGAAGGCGCCGGGGACGGCGGGGAAGGCGAGGTAGAAGTCGGACTTGCTCACGTTGGCGCGGTGGCCGTAGATGGCCTTCAGCGCGGCCGGGTCGTTGATGGAGAGCGTGTTGGGGCCGTAGCGGACGAAGGTGCCTTTTGCATTCGAAGCGTTAGTGTGGTGTTTAATTTTCCATTCGTCAATCTACGGGACGGAAGTAGAGAGGGGGAAGAGAATGAAGGATCGCGAACCGTAGCGTTGGTGCAGCTCGTAAAAGTCGAGGTGCTTGTCTCCGAGCCAGGCATGGTAGACGTCTCGCCAAGGGGTGATTTTGGCGAGGAAGGGCCCGGGATAGCTGGCCAGAGGGTGGAAGGTGAGACGGTAGGCGGCGAGTAGGACGAGCTGGTGGATGGGTTGCATTAGCCGTTGATCTCTGCGGCATTCCGGCCAATGACGAGCAACAGGGTACTCACGTAGACTACGAAGGCTGCAGATGCAGCCCCCGCAACGTAGGCGGGCAGAATGGCGATGCGCGTCGCGTGCTCGAATATCGGCGTCATGCTGACGGCGGTTTGCTTTGGGGAAACGAATTCGCTCCGTCTTTGAGGTCAGATTCTGGGGCTTTTGAAGATAAGGCGGACCGTGTCTCCCCGGCTTGCACGGAAGACGGTCCGTTAGCGTCGGCTACCAAAGGCCCATATCTACACCTGTCATCCCCCGCTTCCTTCCCCTTTCCTCCGCTGCCATCCGTTTTCAGACGCTATCTGCATCCTTCCATGGGCTTACCAACCTGCCAAAAGTGACCGGTCAGAGATATCCGAGGATATGAGAGCGGGGAAGCGAGCACGCTGCCGAAACCCTTTCCGCCATTCGCATACCCAGCGTCATCATCACAATCATTTTGGACACCCAACTCTGCCGCCGGGCCATCCCCTACCCAGGGCTCTGACGCACTTTTGATCAAACCACTCTTCAACCTCCTCACCCACTTTGCTTTCCATTCTCCGATGCCTTGTGTGAGAGTCCAGTGAGACGGGATTCACACCAATCATCCCCCGCCCTGGTAATCAAAGGTAGCCGACGGACGTGGGATTGCTTACGAGGAGACTGCCACCTTATCAAGATTCCAAATCCAACGCCTTTCCTGTCGCAATCTATGTGCACGCCATGAGGATTCTGGTCCAACAAGTGCCATCCACGCACGGCAAAGGAGATCTCCAGCACGAAAGAAGTTCTTGCCGATTGCCAACCCCACGCTTCGGCTCCCCAGTTGACTCCGTCTCTTCCTATAAGTCTGTCTATTTGGCCATCCGTCTTGGAGTGGCCTTTTCTCATTTACGTCGGAAAGCTGGCATTTCCTTTGTAGATTTTGGCGGAGTCAATAACGATTATCACAGCAGGCAGCATAGGAAGACATCGATGAACACATCTCTCGCATTTCATCTTGGACCACGCACAAGCGGTCTACCCAAGATATTCCTAGCTCAACTTCTCGCAATTTTCTTACTGTAATCTATTTTCCTTCAGATGTCCACCAGACTCCCACCTCTCTTGAACGCCTGGGTCTTCCAAACCATCTGCTTCAAAACAAAAAAAAAAAAACATCCTGTCAGAGCAATCTGAGGAGTATCCCGAAAGTCACCACACATTTAACTCCGCTAACAATAGAACTGGTGAGTACAGCCTCTATTGTTCCATTGTGATGTAGGTTTACTTGCTCTGCTGTAATTAATATCAAGGGACGCGTCACCTGACGCAACTTTTACGAACGCTCCCCTGTCAAACATGCCTGTATTGCTGCCTGGGGCCGAAGACGAGCGCCGGATTCAGATGAACTCGGCCTCCGTCCCGCAAACATTCATGCTCATCGACTTCGTATTCGGGTGGGTATTAACCATTCGTATCGATAAGTTGGCCGAGGACCCGCCTGTCGACATCTTCAACGCCACAGTTGCCGAATGCCGCATCCTTCCTGTTTTGCAGTAGCAGTGGCTTGTATGCTTTGCTGCATCACCACTCGATCGTATGTATCCTTCCACGAACGAGTTATTCAAGAAACTTGTGGTCTGCTGGAGCACTGCTTATCCCATATGCGGGCAAGTGACCATCCAGAGCATTTGTCTCTTACCCAGTGTTTCATTAACGAACACCTGCAGCAAGCTCAACATAACGAAACATTCAACGAGGCTACGTTGCTTTACCTACATCGATCCCTCCCCGCCAAGCATTCTCTGCACCCGGCCTCCGTAACACCTTTCTTCCGGCCAGGTACCTCAGCTATTCTCCAGCGGATATTTCGAATACCCGTTCCGAGCTGTATACCAGTAAGTACGAATAGGGGAATTACTGCGGGGGTGGGGAGATCTACATTTAATTCGACTTCTTTGTAGTAAACGCTCCACTGCTACGCGTTAGTGCTCCACTCCTCCCCAATGATGTTTCTGCATGTAAAACATCACCACTCCTTCAGGTATGTCGAGTGATTAGGGGCTGGGGTGGAGCCTACTTCGGGATTCCCGACCATTCACCGCATCTCGGACCTTTCCATGCACGGCTGTCAACGGTATCTGGTGGTTCGGACCGGAATCCGCTGACTGTGCGACGCAGTGTAACGCCGTGCTGTCCAGTGGTGCCGGGCGCCTAATGTCTACTCTGAGTAGCTACGTGGTCAAGCCAGCTATAAAATATGCCTGGTGTGCTGTGCAAGGTTCAGAAAACTATATCGAGCAAGCCACCGGACAATCTCGAAGCTTAGCTTTTTAGCATTCACGCCACGCCAGCATGCATTCCAATGACGTCTCCGAATCCCACACCGATGTGTACACCAAGCCACTCTCCATCTCTCGCTCAACTGGATCTGACTTATCTATAGACTGATCATCGGTGCTGGCCCGGCGGGGCTGGCGGCTGCCTACTGGATGGCGCAGTACGGCGTCAACGCCCGCATCGTCGACAAACGCGGCACTAAGATCTTCACCGGCCAGGCCGACGGTCTGCGAGCACGCACGCAGGAGCTGTTCGACAGCATGGGCATCCAAGACCGGGTATCCCTGGAGGCCAAAACCGCCTCGGAATTCCACCTCTGGGTACGTTTCGTGTGTTTCGACAAGAGGCTTGCTGACCTGCGATGATAGAATCCCGATGGGAAAGGAGGCCTCCAAAGATCGGGAAGCATCAAATGGGGCAAGGAGGCTTACTTCAAGTCCCGATTCTTCATCAGCGGCTTGAGCCAGGGACGGATCGAACGCTTCATGTTGGACGCGATCAAGGAGGCCAAGCCGGACCTGGAGGTCGAGCGCGGCGTCATTGCCGAGACGCTCGAATGCGACGAGAAGCTCGTGGCAGACCCGAATGCCTACCCCATCACGGTCAAGTTGAGGACGCTGAGCGAAGAGGATGCCAACCCTTCACCGGCATACGGGTCTTCCGGTGTGCGCGACGGACTGTTTCGCAGCAATCTGTCCCCGGATGACTGGGAGGACTTGATCAACAAGAGCAAGGCAAAGGCGGGAACGACGGAGGTGGTCAAGGCGAAGTATGTCATCGGCTGCGACGGAGCGCACAGCTGGACGAGGAAGCAGCTGGGGATCAAAATGGAGGGAGCAGCTACCGATTTCATCTGGTACCGTTGACCTACTGATACCGCCCTCCCATCCTTCTTGCTGACCTGCTTTAGGGGTGTCATGGACGTTGTGCCCATCTCGAACTTCCGTGAGGACCACCCTTACAGCCTCCGGTTCCGAATGTTGCTGACATATACGTAGCGGACATGCGGCACGCCTGCACCATCAAAAACGACGCGGGCACCATCCTGCTGATCGGCAGAGAGCGCGGCCTCATGCGCCTCTACATCTCCCTATCCTCCGCCGACGACCCATCCAAGCCCGTCGACCGGTCCACCATCAATCTCGACGTGCTCAAAGCCACCGCCCAGAAGATCCTCCACCCTTACACCTTCGACTTCAAGATCTGCGACTGTACGCCACACCCCTTCACCCGTCCTGAAGCGACCAATGCTGACTGACATCTTTCTCTTCCATCCAGGGTGGTCCGCGTACCAAGTCGGCCAGCGCGTCGCGTCCGCCATGTCCGACCCGAGCAACCGCATCTTCATCGCGGGCGACGCCTGCCACACGCACTCGCCCAAGGTCGGCGCCGGCATGAACATCAGCATCCAAGGTAACCCTCCCCTCGTCCTCCCTCTCAAACACCTCATCCCCCTCATCCCAAAACCAAAAAAAAAAAAAAAAGCCACTAACCCGCCTTTACAAACAGATGGCTTCAACATCGGCTGGAAAGCCGCCTCCGTCGCCGCCGGCCTGTCGCCCGCCGCCGCCCTCCTCCCCACCTACGCGCTGGAGCGGCACCCCGTCGCCGCGCGCCTGGCCGAGTACGACCTGCACTGGTCGCGCCTCTTCCTCCCCGCCGAAGACAAGAAGAAAACCACCGCCGCCGCCGCCGCCGCCGCCGCCGCCGACTTCGCCGCCACCAACGCCCGCTTCGAGGACTTCGCGCAGGGCATCACGCTCGACTACCCGCCCAGCGCGCTCGTGCACCGCGGCGGCCGCAACCACAAGTCCGCCGCGCGCCTCGTCCCCGGCGAGCGCTTCTGGCCGGCGAAGCTGACCTGCCAGGCGGACGCGCGGCGCGCGTGGACGACGGGCATCATGCGCAGCGACGGGCGGTGGCGGGTCGTCGTGCTGGCGGGCGACGTCGTCGGCCGGCCCGCGCAGCGCGCGCGGGTGGACGCGCTGTGCGGGCGGGTGGCGGGGGTGGTGCGGCGGTTCGGCGGCGGGCGGGGGGTGGTGGACGTCATGGCGGTGCACTGCGGGGAGCGGGGGGCGGTGGATCTGTTCGGTTTCCACGAGGTGCTGAGGCCGGTGGACGGGGTGAGGGGGGTGGATTACGGGAGGGTGTGGGTGGATGAGAGGGTCGAGGTCGATGCGGATTGCGACGGCGGGGCGTACGAGGCGTGGGGGGTGGATCGGGCGAGGGGCGCGGTGGTGGTGGTGAGGCCGGATCAGTACATCGGGTGGTTTGGGGACTTGGAGGATGTTGCGGAGATGGAGAGGTATTTCGAGGGCGTGCTCTGCGAGCCTGCGTTGTAGGGTGTTGGGGAATTCGAGCCTCGTTTGCGTTTTTTTGTGGCATGTCGTCGTCGTCATCTGCGAAAAACCTTCCGGAGCCATCGATGCGCGGTGCTTTCGAGTTCCTCTCCCAGGTTCGACGCTTTGAGAGCTCTCTGGACTTGTCCCTCCAGCGTTTTTCTGTGCCGAAACTTCCCCCTCTCCTGGCTGCCGCTCTGGATCTCCAACGCCACCTCAAGTTGCCTGATCGCGTCTTCTGAAACCTGCGTCCGCAGTCGTTCTTTGTCGATCTGGTTGACGGTCCTTACATGTGTAAAGGTCTTGTTGATGTCACCGGCTGCCTCAACAGACCTTTCAAGATACGGGAAGCCGACTTCTCCATAGTCCCTGGCGCTAAGGGGCGGATCTGGGGGCTCAAGGCCAGTGACGCGCTTGAAAGCCTTGGAGTCGAGAATATGAATGTTCACCGACGTGGTCCTGGAGCCGTCCCATGTTCCAATTCTGGAAAGGTCGGGGTGGATTGTTTGATCGATGCATCCGCTTACTGCGACGGACATGGACTCATCGTCTTCCTGGGGAGTATAGCCTCCATACAGTGTCATAACAAGGAGGATGCAAGATCCCTAGAGATGGTTTCTGATTAGACCTTCGTGGTTTCGTGGTTCTCGAATGGTATCCCGAAGAATTCGACATACCTTCTGAATGCCATAGAAAGACAAAGTCTTGTCGTCCTGTAGCTGCCTCATGGAATATATCAACCGCTGATTATCAACGGGTATGCCTGTCAAACGCTGGAGATTGCATTTGACTTCCCAAATGTACGTATCTGATCCGACCTGGAGAACATGGCATTTGCCAGCCATGGTCCTCATGTGGAGGGGCCAGGGGTCGGGTGGTGGATCGGGTGGTGCAAAAGTAGGTGTTACCTCGATCTGAAGACCCGCAAAAATCTCTTCCCCAGTGACTTGGAATTCAACAGCATAGCCAGAGCCCATAGGCACGGCGACGAATTGCTGAGCATATCCTTCTTGGTGCGCGATCCCGTAGACAGCCGTCTGCTCTGGCGTCACAACGTAGTCTTGGAGCGGCCTGTTGCTAGCCTCCAACAGGAGGCGGCGAACATGAGTGCCCTCCGTCTCTTCTCTCGGCTCCCCTGAGATTGCATTGACCCCTCCCACATAGATCTTGATGGCGTATGGCGATTCAGAGGAGAGCTTTATCCACAGTGCTTCCCTTTCTACAATAATGAGCTCGATGTCTTGTAAGGAGAAGAGCGTGACTTGCGGTGCATGGGGAAAAAGTACCCATTGTGGGATCGAAAGTAGTCGGGATACCTTTTGGCGTCGTATACCGGAAATGCGCCCAAGTCAGGGAGCAGGTCCGCGCTCATGCTGTTCTCATGGACTCTCACAGTTCGCCGGAAGCTTATTTGCAGATCGCCAACTGAGTGAGTCTTATCCCACATCGACGAGCTTACTTGATGACCAAAAAAGGTTATGGCATGAGTATCCTTGCACAGAGAATAGAAAAGAGGCTCGGAGGGAGCATTTACGGTTGGACCAGCCTCGTTGGCCTCTTCTTGGCCCATTTTTCTTACGACGTCTTGCAGATGGCTCCTGACTACAACGTAGTCTTCATCCTTTGGTTCGAACTTCACCATTGCCGAATGGTCTTTGTTGATAGGATGTACGTCCCGGGAGCATCCCATGATTGCTGATTCTCGTTCAACCATGATCACTTCATGGCCAGATCGGCTCCATTTGCCGTCGCTTGATTGCTGGGAATGATTCAATTAGGTGAGAGCATATGAGTAATACCACATAGCGGCCTTACCTGCACGGTCTTGGTCGTTTTGGTTTCGTAGAAGGAAATGACGTGAAGGCTTCGGGACTGCTGAAGCTTCATAAATTGACGGTCAATCGTTAACAAATCCTCGGATCCAAGAGCGAGATCATCAACCAAATTTTGCGTCGGGTTCCCATCAACCAAAGTAGCCAGTTGATCGGTTGCCATGCCACGATTTGGAACACCGAAGCAAAAGCATGCCCTGGTATTAGCTAGTAGAGTAGCGCTCTTTGAGTCCATTGCGTTGATAAGGGTCTGCTTGAGTATAATGCCTCCCAAGCTGTGGGCGAGGAAAACCATCGGCTTCGCGGATTCGGATTCAAACCCGAAGGCTCGCAATCTATTTCTGAAGGCTGTTGCCAAGTCACCAATGTTTTGGAAAGAAGTCGTGTCCAGTTGAGTGTCGTAGCCGTATGTGATTACTCTGATCCGCTGGAGATCCTTCGGGAGTTCGTCTCTCAGCCACATGAAGGGTGCTCCGTGTCTGTCTTGACGTCGTTGCCATGATCCAAACGGGTGGCTTGCGAGGCCGGTGATGGCGACACAGCTACGTCTTGTAAGCGAGGTGGATTATCTCCCTACGGATTCCGATACAGACTTGAGTAGGACTTGGCTGTCATGGATCTCGTTGAGGACAGTGAAGCCCAGGAAATCTCGATCGATAATGATTCTAAAATTGGACCCCTTGTACGTGATCGATAAATGCTGCTTACTCTGCAAGAATTCCGGAGTAGGATCTATCGTGACAGTCGCTTGGCTTGTCGGGGCTGTTGGGGGAGCGGTCAAGCTTTGCGCTAGAGAAAAGACTTGGATGTGCATGCGGTTATTTCCATTGTCCAAACCTTCTTTCAAAATGTCCACGAGACCGGCTTCATCTATGTCGGATGGTAGTTCACTGACACGGTAAGTCAGCACTTTTTCCTTCTGGGTCATTCTGTATCCAAGAAAAATCTCTTCTGAAGTAGATTAAATCTACCGCGAACGGACGAGATGCTTCTTGTCGATACGCGCAAGCTCTGGTTGACACAAAGCCCGGGCTCCCAGGGTATCAAGGTTCTGGAACTGAAGCCTTGCGACGATCGAAGCGACTTCGCAGTCGGGGTTTGGATCAGGCTGGGTCGTGTTGTTGAACGCAATAAGACCAATTTCAAGGGATCTGATCGAGCGAGTCATCGATGAAGATGATTGCAGATATGGTGGGAGGAAAGGAAGGAGCAGATGGATCGTTCTGTTCAGCCTGCTCAGCCTCAGCCTTGCCCCGCATGACAGACATCACGTGCGGACAGGACTCAGTCATTTTCCATCCTTACCCACGCGTTCTGGCAGAGTCAATCAGAAGTGTAAGTAGAGATCATACTGTAAAGTATCAACTATCGTTGGATGCCGCAATCCTTTCACTCCCATGATCATTCTCCGTACTCAGTTCTTGCTCGCTACTGAAATAGGCAGCAGCGGTTGCCTTCGCTTACTTAGTGTCCTCGGTTATCCGCAACTACCATCGCCGCCACTTGTTGTCACAGTCCTTTGCCCGTGCGTTGAGAATCAAGTATTCTTCTTTCGGAGACCTACACTGCTTGCAACGAATTTCTAGTTCCGGTGCCGAGGTTCGGTCTGCATCTGACGCAAATGAAGTCCAGTATTGAACCAAAGCAAAAGAAAGTGGAACGTTTTGTCAAGACGACGATATCACGCAGTCAACTTGCACCACCTCTTTTCAGCTACCACCATGGCTCCAAGCTCTCGTACCTACGTAGCGGTTACAGCCGACGGCGGTAGCTTGGTGCTCGCGCACCTATCAGGACCCCGACTTGTCCGTCGGTTCACGCCACGAGGCTCGTAAAAATAAAGTAGCCGAGAGGGTTCCGCCGAACAGCGTGCATCTCCGACGCCACCAATTGCCGGGCGGTCCCGCGCTTAGGGCTAATTTTTGAGCCTCAGGAACAACCACACCCAGCAATCGCATCGGTTTGAGAGCTGGAATGAGGGAAGCTTTCGACTGCAGGCAGCCTCCATTAACCATCCTTTCGCGCAAAAGCTGGCATTTACGTCACTCATGCCATTGTATCCAATTCTTTCGCGGACATCTCTCGCGCCCGCTCTTTCTTGGCGATTTCCTAGATAGGCAGGACCCACCGGCCAGGATCCGAATGCCTGTGCCCGACGCTGAGCTCTGGCCTCAAGCGCATGGTTATAAGTTTCGGGGAATGCCTGACGATATGAGCATAGGCCGACCGCACCGGTGTTCGATTCCATCTTTTCTGCAATATCCATCCTTTCGCTCGTTGATCCTTCGGCTTTTCTGACAACATGGCCCTCAAGCAATGGCTGCGCGTGGCAGCTGCCTCTGCTCTGTACTTCGGCATCGCTTCAGCAGATGGTCGGTAGCATACCTCTACCCTCAAAATTCCAACTCGTACGTGCCAAGCTGACAGCGGAAACCCAAAAGACGACGAATGCTCCGCCCACGGGCCCGAAACCGACACCACCATCCACAGCCAAGGTGACTGGGACGCCCTGGCCCCATGCCTCGACGTCCTCGGCAACATCACCGTCGGGTCCGATCTTTCCGGCGAGCTCGACCTGGGCGACGACCTGACGGAGCTGAACCACTACTTCACCCTGGTCGACGCGACGCAGCTGACGTCCCTCGACGCGCCCGCGCTCGGGCACGTCACCATCTTCGACGCCGAGGGGCTCACCGTGCTCAGCTCGCTGAACCTCCCGCGGCTGGCGCGGGCGGAGGACTTCACGCTGCACTCCCTGCCCGCGCTCTCCCAGCTGTCCTTCACCCACGGCCTGACCCGCGTCCTGTACCTGCGCATCTCCGACACCTTCCTCGCCTCCACCGACGGCATCGACCCGACGGACGAGGTGCGCAGCGTCTACATCGCCGACAACAAGTACCTGCAGGACGTGACGATGGACTCGTTCGCCGAGATCGACGACCTCACCGTCTCCGGCAACGGCGGCCGCCTGCGCCTCTCCTTCGCGGCCCTGGCGAACGCCGGGCAACTCACCGTCCGCAACGCCAGCGCCATCGCGCTCCCCGCGCTGCACTTCGTCGGCGACGCCCTCACGCTGGCGGGGAACGGCGTCAGGGAGCTGCTGCTCCCCAACCTCACCGGCACCGACGGGCCCTTCACGATCCGCGAGAACGGCGACCTGCGCTCGCTCTCGCTGCCGCTGCTCGACACCGTCTACGGCGACCTCGTCATCGACGCGAACCCCAAGCTGACCGCCATCTCGCTGCCCGCCCTCAAAACCGTCCGGGGCGCGCTGCGCCTGCAAGGGAACTTTTCCTCCCTCGATCTGCCCGCCATCGAGACCGTCGAGGGCGGGCTGTGGATCGACTCGTCCGAGATCCCGTGCGGCACCTACGACAGCACGCCCTGGATGCACCCCGGCAACGGCGTCGTCGAGGGCGGCGTGTCGTTCCAGTGCAGCGTCGGCCACATCCAGGGCGGTGACGGCGTGCCCGTCACGACCGTCGGCAGCGCCAGCTCCGACACTAGCTTTGCTGGCCCTACGTCGTCATCTTCCGTTACTTCGGCGACCTCAGTGACATCGCCAGCTGCTGCTGACGCTTCGGCGACTGGTGGTGCTGGCAGCGCTGCTACTGCCGCCGCCGCTTCTGCCAGCGCGTCCGGCTCGGCGGCACCGACTACCGTTGCTGGTTCTGCCGGGTCGAAGGTGTTGGTGGGTTCGGGTGCCCTATTTGGTGGTTTGATAGCTCTGATGCTGGTGCTCTAAAAGTCCGCGGGGGCCGAAATGATGAAAAGACCTATAATAATGAGCTCTGACGGCTGTAAATAGACCATGTATGATAAGAAAACCACGTAGTTATGTATAATTCCTCCTGTACGACTGGACTGGATCCGAGCTCTTTCCATTTCTTCTTCTCCTTCTTCTCCGTCTTCCTCATGAAACCGGAACCATCTCACCCATTCCCCACACCAGCCCCCCTCTCAAACACCCTCGCACTCCCGTCACCCCCAATATAGTACAACACCTCCTTCTCCTCCATCCCCCCTTCTTCCTCCCCGTCCCCCTCCTCTCCATCCCCATCCCCATTATCCCCCCTCGTAATCCTCACCACCCCGCTCACATCCGCCGCAAACCCCGTATCCAGCAACCGCAAACTCACCACCCAATCCGCCACATGCGCCAACCCGACCACCAACGCCGCCTGCCCCGCCTCCAGCGGCGTGCCGCTTCCGTTCCCACTAGCATACTGCCCCTTATTCCCATCGTCGTGCTGCGCCGCCGTCACCGCGTCCACCGCCGCCGCCACGAGCGGCGCGTCCGCCGACACCGACACGACCGCGGCGTGCACGTCGCCGCGCAGCGCGAGGAGGGTGGACGCGAAGGCCGCGGGTGTTGTTGTTGTTGTTGTTGGGTCGGCGGCGGCTGCGAGGAGGAGGTCCGGAGCGTCGAGGACGAGGAGGATGCGGCGGGCGGGCGAGTGGGCGGTGAGGTGGGCGCGGGCTTTCTGAACGACGGCTTCGAGGTGGGAGAGCGTGGGGGTGGTGAGGCGGAAGGTCGGCGGCGGCGGCGGCGCTGCGGGGCTCGCGGAGGAGGGTCGGTTGGGGGCGGCAGAGGGCTGTTGCTGGGGTGGTGGTGGTGCTTGCGGAGGGGTGTGGCGGGGTGTAATGGTGCGGCCGGCGCGGACGGGCATGGGCGAGCTTGAAGGGGCGGCGGTGGGAGCTGGGGCTGCGGCGTCGGTGGCGTCGACGGGGAGGAAGAGGTTGGAGAGGCCGTCGACGAAGGCGAAGCGGTTCTGCTGGGCGAGGCGGGCGAGGTCGAGGCCCTGGTTGGGCGGGTTGAGGTCAGCAGCGTGCGTCTTCGGAGTGGGTGGGTGGATGGAAGGATATGCTCACCCCGGCTCTGCGGCTTTCCGTCTTCCAGAAGTCCCAGTCGCGCAGGAAGCTGACTAGTATCACGGCCGTATCTTCATCTTGGCCCTTCAGTCCGTTGTTGTTCTCATCTGAGCTCGCGGCGGGCTTGCGCGCATCATGTCCGGTGAGGGCACCACATAGGTACCGTATGACCAGCCAATTGGTGCTGGCGCCGAGGACGCTTGTGAGGAGGTGTAACGAGCCGGCTGGAGGTAAGCGTACGTATGGCTGAAGCAAAGGCGGAATGCGCGACGAGGAAGGCGGCATGGTGGAAGCTCAGGTTGCCGGCCGAAATTTTTGGACGCGGGGCACTTAGGGAACGCGCCCGCCTGTCGTCATCGCTCGCGGCGCGTCCACCACCCAAGACGCGTCGACATCAATCATTTCTCAACACGAAATATTCATTCATCATTCGTCACCTCATAAGCAAGCCCAGTTATATATACCCCGATCCATGTCCAGGTGCGATCAGCATTCTGTTTGCTCCTGTTCCTTTCCTAGCCCTCAAAAGACGGCCTCTCGGCCTGCGGCGTAATCCGGATCATATGCCTCCTGGTCTTTCCTTCTTCCACTCTGAAGTCCCTCAACGCAGAGCTTTGATTTTGTTAGCTTTGGATGCGTCAAGTTTTCATCATGGTCGCCTTACTGCTGCGTCACACGGTTGTCGTAAATCACGACTGTCCCCGGCTTCCAACGCACGCGAATGTGCCAGTCCTGTCCACGTTCAATGTGGTCAAAAAGAAAGCTAAGAAGGGCATCTGCAGGAACTGGTCAGCACTGCACTTATTCCACGTTCCTGGCGTAAGGGCATCGCATTACCGCTTTCCTCCCGCTTCCATCCAACGATTCTCTTGGTGTACAGCCTGTTGACGTAAAGAGAATATTTCTTGGTCACCTGCGAGCCTTCCGTTAGTCCAGAAGCCCATACGCAAATGCATTCGAAAGATTTTGGCCTACGGGATGAAGGCGAATGACAGGGTGCTCTGTCTCAACCGGCTCGCGGATGTAGCGATCTCGGTGGTCGTGAACCGATGCTTGATCGTAGCCAGAATGCACCGCACGCAGCCCATGGAGCCTCTCGCGAAATGATTCAGACAAATGGTCGTAGGCTGCTGTCGTCGAGAGATAGAGCGTGTCGCCTCCTGACGGAGGCGTGCTCAGCACGAAAAAGGTCGTTGTCCCCATGCCATTGCTTACACCCGGTCAGTAGCTTCCCGAGTACTAGGCTCAATGAATGCGGAACTTACATCTCATAGCTCATGTCACTGTGCCATTTGACGCTCGTAATGTTGTCCTTGATCTCGTTGTCGACAGCGCCAGCACTTGACTCCGTCAGCATCAAGACTGAAGAGAACGCAGAGCGACACATACGTAAAGTCACGGTAGACCGGCAGTATCTCTGGGTAGTCTTTGATCTGCCCACCCATTTGGTGGACGTGTAGCGGGCCAAAGTGCTTCCCATACTCTCTCCAACGCTCCGGTCCGGCTTCCGAAAAGTCTTGGTCTTTGAAAAGGACGACACCTCTTTCGGCTGCAAGCAATGCCAACTCGTCCAGTTGTGTTGGAGACAGGCTGCTCAACTGAATGCCGCGGATCTCGGTCCCGATGGCCGGTGTGATCTCCTCAACCACAGCATTCGGCGCACCGAGAAGATTTAGCTTCTTCGGATCAGCCCGGAGTCCGACATCCTCATGCGCGAACTCCTGCAGTGGAGGCTGCAACCCAGGCGTGTGATGCGACAGATAGCGCTTGTATTTGTACTGCGGCAGAGTTCAGTGATGGGCTCTGCTCTCATTCAGGCTTTCGACTGACCTCTTCTTTATCATAGTCTATGGACGTCTCCGCACGCAACTGCACCTTCTGCTGATTCCCAGAGGATTCCGTTGTCGATGTCTCGGTCGCCATGGCTAAGACGCTGGTAGTAGTCTTCAAGATACGGCGAAGCGGTCAGGCCGGCAAAGAAGTAGTCAAAAAACGAAGCAGCAATATGCTTCACTCCAGAGAGAGCTGTATTCATTTTTTGTAGGCTGTATCTTCGGTGCTGGCATGGTTGTTGCCGACGCTCTTCCACTTCATTTTAGCTATCGGTTGCCGCATTGCGACATCATCCCGACCCCATACGCCATCCCGCAGACAGCCCATTCAACACGGTAATCATCCCCACCAGATCCCGACCTGCTAGGGTATGACCCCGCCGATATGTCCTGCTGCTTATTCGATGTCTTGGACGCAACTGTCTATTCTAGCTACTCTTTATCAGTTCGCATCATTTGACCCGCCTATTGCTGCAACACACCTCCCCACTGCTGACCTACCAACTCACATGTCGCTTATTTGCCATATCGGATATCATGGCGTGCTGCCGACACAGCGGCGACACAACCTGTTTTCGATCTGCGCCGCGCAGCTTGTTCGAAGCGTGATGAGTCCGCGTGGCATACATAGGAACAAAGTGCTCTCCAATGCCGCATCTTACTGGCCCCCCATCATTTCCGCAATCCGGCACCATGGCAGCCGACTCGCCAAAAGCTGAGGATACCATAGTTACTGTGGCGCCGCAACAGCAATCCTCCGGCGATGCTGACGAGGAGCATCTGTCAGTTGCCGATGCTCCGAAGGGCCGCACATCAAAGCTGGCTCGTAAGATTTGGGGCGACGATGCACGAGAGCGAAAGTACCTCCGGAAAGTTGATGGGATATTTTTGTGAGTTGCAACTTACTTCGCACCATACAGCACGGCTCTGTGATCTAATCAATCCACAGTTCCTACGTCCTGCTGGGCTATTTTATCAAGTATCTTGATCAGGAAAATTACAGTAAGCACAAGCACTCCCCAGCGACACAAAATAAATGAAGCAAGGAAAGGACGGCACCATATGAAACCTCCGCTCCGGTTAGCATTCTCCAGTACAAGGGGCTAATATCAAATTTCACCTTCAGGCAATGCATTCGTCAGTGGGATGAAAGAGGATGTGAGCCAATCAGTAACGTTTGATCTCTTTCAGTGCACGGCTAATCCGGCATCGACCCGTAATAGCTCAAGCTCTACGGCAATGAGAGAAACCTCCTAAACACATTCTTCAACATCGGCATCATTATCGGCACCGTCCCAAGCCAAATGATCCAGCTGAAGTACGTCCGGCCATCCATCTGGATTCCATCCTGTGAACTGGCCTGGTCCATTCTGGTCATGCTCATGGCCAGTGCGAAGAACATCAAAACCATCTACGCCCTCCGCTTCTTCGTCGGTCTCCTGGAGTCCTGCGCCTTCCCCGGCTACGCCGCTATCCTGGGTAGCTGGTACGGACCATCTCAGCTGGCAAAGCGCATGGCGCTATTCGAACAGAGCAGCGGCATCGCCGGCATGTTCAGTGGCTACCTGCAAGCTGGCCTGTATACGGGCCTGAATGGCACGGCTGGGCTGGCTGGCTGGAGATGGCTGTTCATCTTTGATGGGATCATCTCGATCCCCATCGCCATCTGGGGCTTCTTCGCAATTCCGGATCTTCCGAGTAATACACGGGCATTCTACCTAAATGCTGACGTGAGTGAAGACACGCCGCATCTGCGAAGCAACTGGCTGACATTTCACACCAGGATCGCGCCTACGGCATCCAGCGCATGGAGAAGATTGGACGTAAACCTCCGAAGAAGCTCACATGGAAAGCCATCAAAAAGGTCTATACGGGCTGGCAAATCTGGGCCTTCATCATACCATACCTGTAAGTCTTTTTATCCGACATGATTAAGAGTAGAGCCCCTCCCACTAAACCTCCACCAGGATGGTAGCCGAAGCCTACATGGGCCGCAACTTCTTCAACCTCTATCTAAAAGATCGAGGCTATTCCGTCGTGCAGACCAACATCTTGCCCACCGCCGGCAACGCCGTCAGCATCGTCGCAGCCTTCATTTTTGGCTGGCTATCGGATGCGTCCGGATCACGCCTGCTCGTGGTGAACATCGTGCAGGCCATCGTGCTCGTCTCCAACATCATAATGGTGGTGTGGAACGTACCGGAGACAGCTCTCATGGCGGCGTTTTACCTCGCGTATGTGGGGAGCGCGGCACAGCCGGTGGTCATCGTGAGTGAACAGCTCTTTCGGAAGCAAGAGGTCGAGCGGTCACTGATTGCAAAACGTATCTAGTCTTGGGGCCATGAGATTACGCAGCACAACGCCAATCTGCGGCAGTTGCTCGTAGCGACGGGTAACATCTTCACGTACGCATTTGGAGCTTGGGTTCCCGGTAAGTCTACTTTTACTCGTCCCGCAGTAAGCCGCGCGGCGTTTTGCTGATTCTGACATGCAAACAGTGGTGCTGTTCCCTACGCAGGACGCCCCGCATTACAAGTACGGCTACCAGTTCTTGATTGCGTTTGGCTTTCTAGCCGTCGGGGGAATGTACTTGTTGGATTATCTGTACAAATGGGACAGGTTGTGGTAGCGCTCTACTCAATCGCAGTGCAACCGCTGACATTCAAACAGAAGACGTCACCCCGAAAGGTACCGAAGCGCTGAGGACGAATCCGATGAACCAGATGGTCAAATTCAAGGAGCTACGACTTGACCTTTCTGATACTAAAGCCTGCGACGCTCTATAGTCATCAATAATTCAGAAGCATGTGAGTGGAGGATCAGTACAGGCAGTCCAGCATGGAGGGCAATCAGAGTCCAATTCAAAACTACAGATATTCCCAAGTCAACGGTAGCACCTCACTTTCGAAATCCCTCATTGTTTGCTTGCTCGCGACAGCCCTTGTTCTAATCTTCATGCTCCGCAATCCCGCCCACCATCGCGCTCTGCCTCTTCACCACGCCCGCCGCCGAACATCCGCGCCGGCATGAAGGCCGCCGCCTACTTCTGGATCGTCAGCGCCGTCCTCGCCTGGTGGCGCGTGACCGTCTACCTCGTCGAGGAGGCGTACGGCCCGCGCAGCCGCGTCGCCGCCTTCTTCCCCGTGTTCCGCATGCCCAAGGAGAAGAGCGCCCCCCTGATGGTGCCCGGGCTGGGCGAGCCGGGGGTCAAGCGGGGTATGCCGGGGGTGGTGTAGTGGTGGAGGTGAATGGGAGTTTTGATTGTGAGGGGGAAGGAAGTGTGGTTGGGGGTGATGTTTGGTCTCTATGGAGATTCGGCTCGCTTGACACGTGGTAATGTAGCATTATTGACGGAAAAGCAAACCCCTTTCAAGTGACTAAGGGTTTTTCATAAGCAAGTGTCCAAAGCTGTAGTACCACTCCTTTTCATGAATCATGTACAATCGCTGAACGATTGTAACTCAACAGCTCTAGCTCAAGACGAGATTGGGCTCTGCGATTGAAATCGGCCCATCCAAATATCGCCATTGAGGGAGAGTCATCGACGTGAAGGGCTTCGATAAGTTTTGGGCATGAGGAAAAAGCATTCAAAGACACACTACTGGGCAAATCGTATGAACACTCCACGTATTTGGTGCATCTTGTCACTTCGCTCGACATTTACTAGTACACACTACAGAAACCTTTCTCCCTTCATCGGCTCGTCATCACTCTGCAAAATGCTTGAATAGAAAAGAGAAAATAAAAAACGTGAAATCAAGGCAACGAACCAACCCTCACCACCGACGCGAGGCCCTCGAGAACGAGAATACACGCCAATGGCGAGGACTGATCCGCGCAGGTATAACCTTTCCCTTCAAACCGCCGTCAAAAGTCTCTCGAAGACGCTTTATGCCGCACGAAACATGCACACCAACAAACAGCAACTGTGGGAGCGAGCCTGGTATTTTCTCCACACAAACTCCTTGACGATGACGAAGATGGGCGCGATGAGAAGTGCGAAGAGGAAGAAAGAAGCAGGGATCTGGTGAAGGCTGCGCTAGGGCAGCATGGGAGCCCTCGTAATAACAAAAAAATGCGTCTCTGATTAGGGAATACCGCGATTCCACGCTATGAAGAGCACGCCTCACCAGTCCTCTTTTTTTGCGAGAGCGAGAATAAAACCCGAGCTGTTGTAAACGAGGAAAAGGTATCTGTGCGAATGAGAATGAGAAATCAAAAAGAAACAAAAAAACGCATAGCGTGGCTGAAACAAAACAGCTGGGGTACTAGGGGCACTAAAAACTTGAGGTACGGGGAATAAGCATTCGTGAAATAAAAAGCAGAAAACAAACAGCAGCAACAACAAGTGAAACTCCTCGCGGCTGGCATGACAATTCATGGTCCCGAATCCGGCAAACGGCGCATTCCAGCGGCATGTTTGAAGCGTAAAATAGGCGACTTGCCTCATCGATCCATCATCGCAGCGTCCTGCCTGTGACTTATCCATAATCATGGGGAAGGAACATGCGCTGCCGATCTTCGTGCTGTCCAAAGGTACGTAGCGGAACACGCTCAATGTTTTCGCCCCTTCATTAGATCATTGCTGCTCCACCCGGGCCGGGGCCGGTTGGGGAGCCCGGCGAAACGCCATTCATCGTCGCAAGGGTCGGCGTCCTGGAATCAGCATCATCGCTGACATTGCGCTCATGGGCCCCCTGCATCGCTGGAGATGGCTGCTTTGCAGGCTGCGAAGACGAAGCGGCGGACGCATATTGCGGCGTGGGCTGGTCGTCTTCGTCTTCATCATCCAAATCCAAACGCTTGCGCCACGAGCCAAGACTCTCACCGATGTCTGCTTGTTCGGTCGTCGGCGTACGGTCGATGTACGAATGTTGACTGAGACGGTAGGCCTTGTTCGTGCTCTCCCAGTGCGAACGCAAAGACTCGAGCTCAGTCGCCAAACTGTCCAGGGCCATCGAGTTGCGAGTCGCCGCAGCAGCAGTCGGTGGCGGAATCATCAGATTCGGAGGTGTGACGGTGCGCTCGGTGACGTCGGTAGCTTGACTGTAAATGCTCTCGCCTGCAATGCTGTCCTGCGATCGGTGATGGGCATGACCCCGGGGATGATCGTCATTCCCGTGCGACTGGAGCACCATTTGAGACTGGCGACGGTAGTTGTCAACGCTGTTTTCGAACTGGTCGAGGAACATCTGAACGCGTTGTTCAGCATCTTTCGCGCGCTCTTCCAGAGATGCTTTTTCGCGTTGGAGGGTCTCCATCTCCACGCGTTGCTGAGCAGAAGACTGCTCGAGCTGCTCAGCTTGATGCGCAGCAGACTGCTGCTCAACACGAGCAGCCTCCAGGTCGGTCTGAAGCTGTGCGATTTGACCCTCAAGTTGAGTAACAGAGTCCTTGAGTGTGCCCTGCATGTTGGTGATTTGCGATCGAAGGGCATCACGCTCGGCCTCCCACCCGGGATTCGTCTCCTGGTTGGGACTGAGACCTCTCTGTTTCGCTTGGTCAAGCTCCTTCTCCAGCTCCGAGTTGGTGGCTTTGTATCTCTCGAGTTCAGACTTCATCTTCGTGAGCATTTTCTCCGTTCCCCGAAGGTACTTGACTGCAGCCTGGTGATCGTTGTGCAGCGCGGTGATCTTGTCCTCCCACTCCTTGCTGATTTCAGCCTCACGGTTCTCAAAGCTTGACCGCATCTCATCATGCGCTTTGAGGCTGGCATCGAGCTGTTGTTCAAGCTCACGCACGCGATTGAGCTCTGGGGTGCTGAAGCGAGAGCTAGGGCTGTCAAGCGCCCGAGAACGCCGGTGTTCCGCAGCACTTGTGCTGATGCCACGCTCATCCAACAAGTTCTTGAGAGTCTTGAGCTGGACCTCGTGAGCGTTGGCTTCAAGAACCTGTCTCTCAAACTGCTGTTGCAGTTCAGATTTGTCCGACTGGAGCTGTTGCATCTCCCGCATGGCGTTCTGCAGCTGCTTCCGGATCGACAATCCCTCCCTGCTTGCCTGCTCTTGGAAAGTCTCCAAGCCGGCGATGCGCTCTTCAGCACGACGTAGTTTCTCCGAAGCAAGGTCGGCAGCCTCTTGGTTCTTCCGGACCATGGCGCTCGCTGCATCGAGCTGTTGCTGCAATATTTGAACCCTTTGGTCAGAAACATCTTCATCCGTGTCTTTGTCGGCGGCGCGAGCCAATCCATTGAGCACGGCCTCCCGGTGCATTGCAGCTTCTTCGGCATGCTTGACAGCAATCTCCTCGGAATCCTTAAGGCGTCTAGCAGTGCTTTCGAGCTCCCGTTTGCTGTCTTCATGCTCTGAGCGGATCTTGGCGAGGAGTTGTTCGAGATCACTGCGCTCGGTCCGTTCATCCTCGAGCTTCGACTCGAGCAGGGCTGCCTTGTCGGTGGAGGCGTGAACCGCAGCGCGAAGCGATTCCAGAACACCAGCGTGGCTCTTGACGTCTTCAAGAGCCCTAGAAAGCTTCCCGCTAAGCTCGGATTTGTCTATAGTAAGCATTTGTGCAGATGCCTTCGCTTCAGCAGAAGAGGCCGATTCTTCACGCGCTACCTTCTCCGCCTCATGAAGCTCGGCTCTCAACGACTCCAACTCCATCATAGTTCGCTGGCGGTAGGAATCGAGGTCGCTCGCGCGCTTCTGTGCAGCCTCAGCAGTTTCTTCGGCAAGCGTGCGTGCCCGCTTCTCGGACTCCATTTCGACCAAAAGACCATCGACCCGCGAAGACAGCTCGGTTTGCGCAGCAAGAGAAGCTGCTAGACGCCTGTTCATATCGTTCATCCGGTCCATATCAGGGGTCATGTTCCGGTTTCCATCGGGCAGTGGAGTTCCTGCCTGGCTTCCACCGTGCGCAGCAAGTTTGGTCTTTGCATAGACTGCTTCGCCGATGGCGGCGTCCCTTTGCCTCTCGATTTGAGCAATCTTGTTGGCAGCCTCGACCGCTTGTGCGTCAATGGAGTTCTGCACCTTGGCCAACTCAGCTCTCATCCTAATCAGAGCTTCCACCAGCGGTTTGTCGTCGTCGCCAAAGGCCTCTGCGGCCCTCTCATCCAGAACAGGGCTGTTCGATGCATTTGGTTGGTAGCCGGCCTTGCGCGCCAAGGCCAACTCGGATGCAAGCCAAGCATTCCGACTTCGTGCAGCCTCCAACTCTCGGACAACTGCTTCGTCGCTCGGTGGCTTTCCAGATGGTGAAGAACTCATTGCGCTGTCGATCGGTTTTTCCACCTCGCGGCTTGCTGATCGCCTGTGCCTGTGGCCCTCCACGGATCCGCGGGGAGAACCGCGAGGAGAATCTTGCACAATATTTTCCAAGGGCTGTTGATGGCGTGAACGAGATTCAGAGCGTGGCGGCGGCCCACTCTTTACGGAGTCGACTGAGTCCTTGTGAAGATGAGGTGGTTTCGCTTGAACAGGGCTGCGAACACCGCGCGGGCTTTGTTCCCGGCCTTGGTCCCGCATGGCCCGCTGTGCAACACTCTGCGGCTCATTTGACGGGCTGTCTCTGGCCACGGGAGACATGGCGTCTCGATCGAGGGCAGCGGCTCTTGCCGTATCAACCGTAGGTCCAAATCCGGATGCTTTGGTAGGAGTTTTGCTGCCTGGTCTGGCACCGTTTGCTCTGGGCTGTGGAGCCTGCTGTTGCGGAGGAGGTCCTGAAGATGCTGTAGGCCCTCCAGCGGTTCGAGGAAGAGGAAGTCGGGAGCCACCGGGACCAGGACTGCCAGCAACAGGAGGTCCTTCAGCTGGCCTAGCAGGAGGAGCTCCCATGGGACCAGCCATCATACTTTCGCGGCCTACTCGACTCTGCGGAATTGCTGACCCTCCACCACTCATCTTCCGCACAGGCTGCCTCTCAGCAGAAGTCGCAGGAGACTGTTCGCTTGACGGATACCTGATCTTGGAAGTGTCCAGAACGTACGCCATGCTCAATTCGTTGCGATCCGGGGCGGAGGAGCTTGGCTCGCCGGCAAGTACCACGATATGTTTTCCATAAGCAGTCATGCTGTGTCCAGAGCGTGGGGATGGTGACGGGCCCATGTTCTGAAACATGTACCACCGGCGCGACGTTATTTTGAAAGCAGCCAAATCACCCAAGTCAGTTCCTTCTCTTGTCCGGCCTCCAAAGACGTACATCGTGTCCTGGACGATGGCGGCGGCGTGCCCTTCTCGTGCAAGCGGTATGTAGCCAATGCAGTCAAGCTCCGACCAAGCATTGACCTTAGGATCGTAGGCCCAGACATCACTAAACCAGTTTACGCCATCTGTGCCACCGAACCTAGCGAGTGTTGTTCAGTCCTCACGTAGTCAAAGTGCTGCTGATACGACTTACAGGTATAGCTTGTCGTTCCAGTTGACAATAGTGTGGTTCGTTCTCGCCGGAGGAACGTGACCGGGGGCTGGACCACCGTCTGCGCTGTTCGGAATGAGCACCTCCCACCGGTTGTTTGGGACTTGCAGTGCATTTAAATCAAATGCAACCAAATCATTGAAGAAGAAGCCCTCAACCTGGCCACCGAAGATGTATATCCTCGATCCCAAAATGTTCAACGTATGACCATAGCGGCCGGATGGCCTCGGTCCTGCCGGCAGGGCGCGCGACCATTGCTTCGTTGCTAGTTTGCGTCAGCCTGTCAGCTCGCGACTTCGGCGCGGGGTAGACATACAGGTGTTTAGAAGATAAAGCGTGTCGTCCAGGAGATCGCCTTCGTCCAATTTAGTATCGCCACCAAACACAATGAATGCATTCCCAACCAGCAAACTGGCATGCCCAACTCTAGGGCCCGGGCCCTCTGAAGTCGTAGCGACAGGATGGCACGCCATGTTGCCGGCGCCTGCTTCCGTCATCCACAGATCCCCCTTCACGGTGGTGCCATTAACCAAGCCGCCCATAAGATATATGCTGCCGTCCTTGGATGCGAGGGAATTGACTGCGGCTCCATAGCGCGGAAACGGGCTTGCGGCGGTTGTGAAGTTCAGACGGCGTTGAGACCATGGGTAGGGGGATTCGGAAAGACCGCGCGGCGGGGGAGCTTGCGAGGCACGCCCGTTCTAGCGGACATGTCAGCATCAGCACGACTTGGGGTGCGCTCGGCTCCACCGCGAATGGGCGGCGGCGAAGACGTTCGGCGCAGGAGGACAGGGTTAAGATCTCAATTACCTGAAGCTGGGAGTTCGATCGCTCCCGCAACTTGGTGGGCTCCGGACTCGCGGTGTGGTCGGTGCCCTGCAGGGAGCTCACCGAGTTGTTCACAGAGGCGGTGGGTGTGGGCGTCTGGGCCTGCGGCGAGTTCCTTGCCTGCTCGACCTCGCGCGGTGGAGGGCCTGCTCGCGCGCCATTGGCGGTGGGTATGGACGACGCTGGGGGGCCATCGGACGAGGTGATGTTGCGCGACGCGGCAGGGAGCGCCGACGGCGGCTGCTGCTGCTGCTTTTTGGATTTGAACAGGAACGACATGGGCGGCAGCGGGGCCTAGTGGCCGGTCGCGAGGTGGTAGGGCCAGCGGTGGACCGGCTATCTGGACATCCAGACGCTGGGCGGGTGGAGCGAAAGGAGGACGTTTCGAGTGGTGTTGACAAACGTCGCTGGGGGTGGACCAGATGTCTTGAAGCGGATGGCGGCCGCACTCATGAATCACCGTCTGTGCGCAGGTTTCCGCAGCGGTGGAAGGTGCAAGCTCCGCGCCGGTTGATGGCAGCGCTCGAGAAATTGGTGGTCGGGGGTGGGCGGGAAATCTTGAGACAGAGGACACGGGAAGAAGGGGTCGCCGCTGGGCTGCAAGAGGCCTCGCGTTCGCTGGAGCTGGGTCGCCGTGCAATGCAACAACGAGTACACGGGCCTTCCAGAAAGTCGTCGCGTGCAGAAGAGCAGAGCTTAAGGCCTCTCGTTATACCCGCCTGGTCCCTGAGGCGGCCATGGTGATCTCCACAGAGTCATGCTACTCGTCCAAAATTACTGCTGGACGAGCGCGCAAGTCGTCTCTGCCGGGCCTTCGAGCGCCGCCCGGCTTCCCCTGAGGATCTGCGCCTAGCACACCCTGCAATTGGCCGCCGCGATCAGAGCGCGCATGGCCGCGAGCCCTGTGGAGGCGGGCGCGCGGGTCACGCTGGCACGCAAAATCCAGCGCTACAGCCGCCGGACAAGACGCACTCGAGGAGGCCGGAATGCGTGCGGTTGGCGGTGTTGGCCTCTGTGCATTCCAGGCGAGCATGCCGTCACGCAATTCCTCGACGGCGTCGGGGCGGGATCCCTGCAGCGCCGCGTCCCCTCCAGGCGCCCGGCCGAGGTGTCTTATCGCTTATCGCTTTTCCGAGGCGCATGCAAGAACAAACGCATGTCCCTGCTCTTAACGCACCAGACCCGCGGGGAAAATAGGCGTGCGCAGCTCGGCGTAGATAGTAGCAGGCACAGAGGATTGGCCTCGCACTGCCAACCAGAGCTCGCAGCTCCCCGACGTCCGCTTGGTGACGCTGGATGCAGCTGACCGGCGCACGCTCTCCCATTGGCTGGCGCACACCGGGCGGTCAGACTGCGGCCGGTGAACTTCGTCGTTGCCCGACGGGATAGCAGCCTCGAGCTCCAAGGTCGCGTCGCTCACTCCGTCGGTGAGCTTTCTTCAGCAACACCTTCCGCTCTTAACTCCCCACAGGCGCTCGCTTCCGCCGCGCTTTTCACAGATGGGCTCTGCATTGCTATGAGGGTTCTCACGTCAACGCCCGGGGCGAACGATCCTCAATCCGCCGACCTCTCGCCCTCACCACGCACAGTTACTGCCGCCGCTCCTCAGCACAGCGACCAGCGCCCCGACACCCGCGACCGCCGAGACGGCGCACTAAGCCCGCGCTCATCATCAGCCACCAGAGTGCGCGAGCACCGCAGCGGAACCATGACCGAATCTCGCGTCAACGGCGCAAACGGATCTGCGCCCGCCCGACCGCTGATGCTGCGCGCAAAGAGCGATTTTGGACCGCGACACAACGAGTCCCAAGTTCAGGACGAGGATGAACCCGAACACGGCGATGGAGAGTGGACCATCCGACACGGTTGGGAGTCTCAGCTCACCTCAGAGGAATATCAGAACTTGTTGAGCTCGACCTTTTTCATGTACTTCACCGACAAGAAGCATGAAACGAATGGCAATCCAAAGGATGACAGCGAGATCTACCCGCTCCAGGAATGGCGCATGAAGGACAGGTTGAAGACGGTTTCGGCTGTGCTCGCCCTTTGCTTGAACATTGGCGTGGATCCCCCCGACGTGATCAAGACGAATCCGTGTGCGAAGCTGGAGTGCTGGATCGACCCCACCATCTCGACAGGAACCTCAGGCCACACGCCCATGAATAACATTGGCAAGGCACTGCAGACCCAGTATGAACAGCTGAGCATGCGCACCCGTTACAAGCTATGCCTTGATCCGACTGTCGATGAGACTCGCCGGTACTGCTCCACATTACGCAAGAACGCCCGTAACGAGCGTGTTCTGTTCCACTACAACGGTCATGGCGTGCCGAGGCCGACCTCGTCGGGAGAGATCTGGGTCTTCAACAGGAACTACACCCAGTACATTCCCATCTCGCTATATGATCTACAATCGTGGCTTGGCGCACCCAGCCTTTTCGTGTATGATTGCTCCGACGCAGGTCTCATCATTCAGAATTTCAACAAATTTGCTGAGAAGCACGAACAAGAAAATGCCGAGGTGCTGAGAAGGGAGCCTAATGCGGAGATCATGGACTTCAGCGACTGCATACATCTGGCAGCATGCAGAGAGAAGGAAACTCTGCCCACCAACCCTGATCTCCCGGCTGACGTGTTTACGTCGTGCTTGACAACACCCATCGAAATGGCTGTCCGCTTTTTCATTCTACAGAATCCTCTGCCGACGGGAATAACCCTTCAGGATGCGGCAAACATTCCAGGACGCGTCTCCGAAAGACGTACTCCAATTGGTGAGCTCAACTGGATCTTCACTGCCATCACGGATACCATCGCATGGAACTCGCTGTCCAAACCGCTATTCAAGAAGCTCTTCCGCCAGGATCTAATGGTTGCGGCTCTCTTCCGGAACTTCCTGCTAGCACAACGCATTATGCGAGTTTATCACTGCCACCCTCAGTGCTACCCCGAGATTCCTGAGACCCATGATCATCCGCTGTGGAAAAGCTGGGACCTGGCTGTGGAGATGATCCTCGCTCAGTTGCCGAACTTGATCGCTGCGGAACGGGGGGAGAAGCAATACGAGTATCAACATTCCAACTTCTTTGCGGAGCAGCTCACGGCCTTCGAGGTCTACCTTGACCAGGGTGGTGCGATGGAGCAGAGAGTTCCTGAGCAACTTCCTATCGTCCTGCAGGTTCTCCTCAGTCAAGTGCATCGTCTCCGTGCTTTGATCTTGCTCAGCAAGTTTTTGGACCTTGGACCGTGGGCTGTGAACCTAGCCTTGAGCATTGGTATCTTCCCCTACGTTCTGAAGCTTCTGCAGTCACAGGCCATGGAACTGAAGCCCGTCATGGTCTTCATCTGGGCCCGCATCTTGGCAGTCGACCAGTCGTGTCAGACCGATCTGCTCAAGGACAACGGATACACCTACTTCATAAGCATTCTCAACCCTAACTCGGGCATCCCGATCGGCAACCAGAGCGAACATCGCGCTATGTGTGCGTTCATTGTTGCCATGTTCTGCAAAGATTTCCACCAAGGCCAGGTGGTTTCACTCAGCCCGGAGGTCTTCGAGAGCTGTTTGGGTCACCTTGGAGATCTACACAATCCCCTTCTCCGGCAATGGTCATGTTTGTGTCTGAGCATGCTGTGGGTCGACTATCCCGAGGCCAAATGGACTGGTATCCAAGTTCAGGCCCATCAACGCCTGCTTTTCCTGCGCACGGATCCGGTTGCCGAGGTGAGAGCCTCGATGCTTCACGCTCTTACTACTTTCTTGGGCATTCCCGATGTCACTCCTCAGGTCGCGCAAATCGAAGAGTCGATCGCTGGAAACTTGTTGTTCATGGCACATGACGGTAACAGCATGGTCCGGAAAGAACTTCTCGTCTTTTTCTCCACCTTCGTGGCACGGTATGACAACAAGTTTGTCGTCGCCGCTTTCAAGCAGCTTCAGGAAGAGCGGAATGCGCTTCGAAAGGTCTACGACGGTGTTGAGCAGGTCAATGGTGACGCAGGAACGGAGTCGCCTAGTGTTCTGCCACAGAATACCGTCTTCTCGGCCATGTGGAAGGATATTCTGATCCTTTCCGTTGATCCCAACCCCGAGGTTGCAGACAATGCTTGCATAATAGTCGACTACGTGCTGAACGCAGTTCTCGAGTCACCTCTTGCATCATACGCGCAAACTCTGATGGACGAGATAGCGCAGATCAGCGCTGAAGCCAAGAAGAAGGCCCCTCGTAGTTCATACGCGGACCAATCTCATTCAGTACCGCAGCCATCCCAGTCAGCTGAGCAATCCGCCCAGTCAAAGCAAGATGGCTTCTTGTCCGCTGGTATGCGCAGGACCGCAAGTGTTGCCGCGTCTCTCAAGAACCTGGCATTCGGCTCACACTCAAGCTCCGACGGAAGTCCAGTAAACAGCACGAAGAGCATGACTAGGTCTAATACGGTTGGATCGCGCGGACGCATCCCGAGCGAGTGGAATCGGCCACCTGACGAGAAGGACTCGCTTCGCACGGCAATGTCGTCGAACACTCCGGACAAGGTC
Organism: Diplodia mutila; assembly: GCA_022560015.1. Lineage (NCBI taxonomy): Eukaryota > Fungi > Ascomycota > Dothideomycetes > Botryosphaeriales > Botryosphaeriaceae > Diplodia > Diplodia mutila. Next base: position 392,955 of record JAFISB010000009.1, read on the forward strand.
CCGACAACACGGACATATAGGCGGCGTGACCTTCACCAAACGCCAAGCATACCTTTGAGGAGTAAGTTTTTCGAATGGTCAGCGGAATACTTCCGCGAGCCACAGATGAAGCCTACCGAGGGTGATGAACCTGGCAGCATGGACTATAACATGCGGCTGTGGCGCCGTAATCGTAACGATAAGATCATCGCGGAGACGCAGCCACTGAAGGACGTTGCGGGAAGCAACCGATGGGACCGGCCAAGGGGTTTCTTCAACAATGGCAGCCAGCCTCAGAAGATGTGCTTCCATCAGTTCGAGGAACATCTCATTGTCACTGACGACAGCGACACCGTTTGGTAAGTCAAGTATCTACCCTTGTTGGTCCGTAAAGAACCACCTACCTGATTCAATGCAGCGTCTGGGACTGGGAGCGCCACACTCGCCTCAACCGCTTTTCGAACGGCAATCCGGTTGGATCGAAGATGACCGAAGTCAAGTTCATCAACGAGGATGATCAGGCGTTGTTGATGACTGGATCGTCGGATGGCGTCGTCAAGCTTTACCGTGACTACGAAGATCCGAGCAAGGTAGAGCTTGTATCAGCTTTCCGAGCCCTGACAGATCTAGTCCCCAGCAACAGATATGCCGGGCTCGTCTTCGATTGGCAGCAAGGCCGTGGCCACATTTTGGTGGCAGGTGATGTTCGCGTGATCCGCGTGTGGAATGCTGGAAGCGAGACGTGCACGCAGGTAAGCTTGGTCGTGTTTGGTGCGGATTTTGCTCGGTGCTGACTGCGATGACCAGGATATTAATGCCCGATCGGGCTCCTGCATCACCTCGCTTACATCGGACCAAGTCGAAGGCCAGGTGTTTGCGGCAGGCTTCGGAGACGGCGCGGTGCGCATCTACGACCAGCGCATGGAAAAGAAACGTGAAATGGTCAAGGTCTGGAAGGAGCATAGGCAGTGGATCACAAACATCCATCTCCAACGCGGCGGTCAGCGCGAGCTTGTCAGCGCTTGTCGCGACGGCGAAGTCAAGCTGTGGGACATCCGCATGGATCGCAGTGTGAAGACCATCCAGGCGACAAGAGACACGCTCAGAAGCTTGAGTGTGCATGAGCATGCGCCGGTCTTCGCAGTGTAAGTTCATCATTCCAGGCTACGGCAGGCCAGCACTGACAGCAACAGTGGTACCGAACGTCATGTCGTCAAGCTGTTCAACCTGAACAGCGGTAAGTACCTCTCGAGCTTTGAGCCATACTCGGGCTTCCTGCAAAACAAGCGGTATACCCCCATCTCGACGACAGCCTTCCATCCGCACCGTATGATGATCGCGGGCTCCGCGCTGCACGATTCACACATCAACATTTATGAGTGCAGCGGACTGGGCAACTATCTTGATGGTGACCGCGAGTGAGATGCAAGACGTTAGACTGCTTCTTTTCTACTCTCTCCGGAGCTTGCGAGCCATTGCTCGTCTAGGGACTTCGATTCGTTTTCTTCCTAACCTAGGGTGCTCTGCAGCGATTTGGTTTCTTCTTTTCCTGGGAACGGCTCACTCGTCACGGTCTGCATACTGCATTCGGTGGTGCTTCACATAGCGATGGCGTCTACGGCTTAATAGTAATGATGGGATGGGGTGGGATGGATGCGAGCGGGTTGCTTTTGCCCGCCGCTTGCTCTGCTTTCTGGATCGGCATTCTGCGGCTTGCGGATGGTAATTAGTCAATCGATTGTAGTGAAGAGCGTAAAACCGAGACCGCCGGTGTCCCTGTGCAACGACCTTTGGGGACGGTGTGTTTGAGTCACCAGTTGCGTGAGCTCACGGTATACAGACAAACCAGGAACGCTATTCGGCCGCCTTCAAGCCCGGAAAGGAAGGGCAGTTGCGGCTAGTTTCCAAGTCTGTTGTTGAGCCGCAGAAGTGCTGTGCCTGACAATAATAGCATGGCCTACCGAAATAGAAAGTGCAGGGCTTAGGATCCGCAGGGCGACGGCGGAAGCTTGGCTTGAGCGCGGGAGCACCCCACCACACGTCACCCCGCCTGCCCGGCGAACGGAATTTTCGACTCATATCAACAACCACCTCCGTCACTCCACGCCCAACACGGTCACCGCACCCCGAGGCCCGTGCTATATATTCCGCTCCCCACTCCACCCGTCGATCCGCACTTTCGAGTCCACAGACATCCACAATGGCTGAGAACGCTCCCCCCGCCGAGGGCGCTGCCCCGTCCAAGAACGCCCTGAAGAAGGCCCAGAAGGAGGCCGAGAAGGTTTGGAAGCCCGACTGCCAGCGTCACCGCACACGCGATTGACACGATTCTCCTCACAGGCTGCGAAGAAGGCGGCGGCGAAGGAGCGCGAAATGGCCGAGCGCCTCAAGCAGGGCGGCGGCGACGCCGGCCAGGACGTGTCCAAGGACGACTACGGCGAGCTGCCCATGATCGGCTCCGTCCCCCACACGCCGTCGGGCCAGCAGCGCGCCAAGTTCACGGAGCTCAAGGAGCAGGACGAGCCGGTCGTCTTCAGGTGCACCGTCATCAACGCGCGTTCGCAGTCGGCGAAGCTGGCCTTCCTGAACCTGCGCCAGGGCGACGAGACGATCCAGGCCGTGGTTGCGGCGAGCGAGAAGCTGTCGCGGCAGATGGTCAAGTTCGCCGGCAGCGTCAACGCGCAGTCCATCGTGCTGGTCCACGGCCTGGTGCGCGGCGTCAAGGAGCCCATCAAGAGCGCGACGCTCAAGAACCTCGAGGTCCACATCCAGAAGCTGTACATCATCTCCAAGGCCGAGCCGCAGCTGCCGCTGCAGGTCGAGGACGCCGAGCGCCCGCTGCCCGAGGAGGGCGCCACGGCCGAGGAGGAGGCGGCCAAGGAGGGCGAGCGGCCGCGTGTCGCGCTGGCCACGCGCCTCGACAACCGCGTGCTGGACCTGCGCGCGACGCACAACCGCGCCATCTTCGGCATCAAGAGCGGCATCTGCGCGCTGTACGCCGAGTTCATGCACGCCAAGGGCTTCACGCAGATCCAGACGCCCAAGCTGCTGGGTGCCGCGTCCGAGGGCGGCAGCAACGTCTTCGAGTGCACCTACTTCGACCGCAAGGCCTACCTGGCCCAGTCGCCCCAGCTGTACAAGCAGATGCTCGTCGCCGGCGGCTTCGAGCGCGTCTTCGAGGTCGGCCCCGTCTTCCGCGCCGAGAACAGCAACACCGCCCGCCACTTGACCGAGTTCACCGGCCTCGATATGGAGATGGCCTTCGAAGAGGACTACCACGAGGTCGTCGACCTGATCGTCGAGATGCTCCTGTTCATCTTCAAGGGCCTGCGCGAGCGCTACAGCAAGGAGACCGACATCGTCCGCGAGTGGGCCAGCGGCGGCAAGAACACCATCGAGGACTTCAAGCTGCCCGAGAACGGCAACGTCCCCATCATCCCCTTCAAGGAGGGTGTCAAGATGCTCCGCGAAGCCGGAGAGGAGCTCGGCGACTACGAGGATCTGAGGTATGCTTGACTTTTTTTTCTTTTTCTTTTGCTTAATGACATCTCTCCCGCTAACCTGTGGAAACCCTTCAGCACCCCCCAAGAGAAGCTCCTGGGCAAGCTCGTCCTCGAGAAGTACGGCTCCGACTTCTACGTCCTCGACCAGTTCCCGCTCGCCGTGCGCCCCTTCTACACGATGCCGTCGCCGCACGACCCGCAGCTGTCCAACTCGTACGACATGTTCATGCGCGGCCAGGAGATCATGTCGGGCGCCCAGCGCGTGCACGACCCGACGCTGCTCATCCAGCGCTGCAAGGGCATGGACCCCCCCGTCGACCCCGCCGGGCCCGGCCTCAAGGACTACGTCGACGGCTTCCGCTACGGCTGCCCGCCCCACGCCGGCGGCGGCTTCGGCCTCGAGCGCATCGTCAGCTTCTGGGCCGGCGTCGGCAACGTCCGCCTCGCCAGCCTGTTCCCCCGCGATCCGCAGAGGATCTTGCCTTGAGCGGAGGGAGGAGTGGAAGAAGAAGGAGGAGCGGGGAGGGGGAGGAGTGCCAAAAAAAAGATGCAGATTAGTTATTTTTGCCTGATTAAGTGGATGTGCGGAGATGTGTCGCAGACAGATCGAAAGAGCAACGAATAGAGAAGAAAGTCGTCTGACCGAACGTGACCCTGAGAAGAAGAAAAGTGTGGCACATGGCTTAAAAAAAAAAGTAAATGGCACGGCTCCTTCAGGCGTATGCACGTTCAGACATGTTGAATGGGCAGTACGCATCATGGGTGCTTATACTACCTACATCTACCCAAAATATCCTCCCTTGGGTAATCCCAACGAAATGCATTGACTCCAAACTTCCCCAAGATCAGATGCAACCGAGTCCATGTTGAAACCAACAACCCATCCATCGTTTGCCCATCGCTCGCTTCTCCTCCGCAAAAAATAAAAAAGAAGAAGAAGAAAAAGAAGGAGAAACCCCAGAAACCTTCCTTCCGATCCCAAAATCCACTCCAATCGTCCGAAACCGCCAACTCATCCATCCCCTCTAAAACCACCGCCTGCCCTTCAACTTCCCCCACCACCTCCTCCGCTCACCCTCTTCCCTCGGGCCCTCCCACCACAGGACCTTCCCTTCCCCCGTCCCGGCGCTCCAATCGGCATCTCTCACCCCCTCGTCGCCAGTGGCCGCGCCGCCGCCGCTGCTGCTGCCGGCACCGGCACCGGCCGCACCGGTGGCACTACTCTCACCACCCCCACCCCCACCCCCACCATCCCCTAGCCCCCTTCCTCCCCCGTTCGCGAAACCCACCCCACCACCACCAACCGCCGCGGCACCGCCCCTCCCCCTCGCCCCCCTCCCCAACCCCACGCCGACGTCGATGTCGAACACGGTCCCCCACCCGGCGCTGTGCCCGAGGCAAAAGCTCGCCCTGACCACGACGCCTTCGCCGGCGCCGCCGCCGCCCCGAGCGCCGCCGGGACCCTCCCTGCCCTTGGCGCGCGGCGACAGGTACGGGCCGATCTGGCGGGCGACCTGGTTGGCGAGGGCGCGGGGCGCGTACATGGTGTTGAGGCGGCGCGGCCAGGAGAGCGGGCGGGACGACGCGAGGATGGGCTCGGGCCCCGTGACGGGGTCGCCCGTGACGGCGACGAGGTGGTGGGTCGTGTTGTGCTGGGCGATGGCCGCGGGGGGTTGGTGGTGGTGGTCGTTGTGGTGGCTGTTGTTGTTGTTGTTGTTGGTCGTCGTCGTCACGGCATCGGGGAGGGGGGTTTGTTGCTGTTGCTGCGCTTGGGTGACTTCCTCCGGTGGGTCCGGGAGCGGGTGTGGGTTGGTCGGGTTGGCGGCGATGTGGTCCTGGAGGTCTTGGTAGAATTGCAGTTCGGGGTCCGCGGCGCCGGGAGGGGTGGCCGGCGGACCGGGTGAAGGTGGCGTTGGCGGGCGCATTTCCACGTCGCTGTCTTCGATGTTGAAGTCGGATTCGGATGAGGCGTCGTTGTCGGGGACGATGGCGATCATGGCTGTCGTATCTGGGTTGCGGGTGTTGAGCCAGAATTGTATGATTTCTTCGTCGCGGTGGCGGTCCTCGTAGTTTGTGTCCAGCCACATGCTCATGGTCAGGTACTTTAGATTGTGGAAGTGTCGTAAAGGCGAGAGCAGCGGGTGTGAGAGCTCTGTGGGGGCAAAGAGAATTGGTGCGCCTACGTATCCGCAGAACTTGAGCTCGGTGACCGTGTCTGCGTGGAAGGACGCGACGGTGTGCAGCATCAGGGACGGACGGAGCCAGTCGTACTGCGGTACGAATTGGAAGTCTTCCCCGGGCGGGATAGGCGCCTTCGCTGCCGTCTCCTTCAGGGCGTTCAGATCCTCTTCGTCAAGGTCCCAATCATCGTCGGTGGCTGCTTGGAACAGATCGCTACTTCCCCAGCAGTTCCCGATCGGACTCGAATTCGCGATCATGACGATCTTGTTGAGCGGGCACTGCCACAGCGCTCGGATAGTCTCATGCTTCTCCTCCCGGGGTATGCCACCTTCCATCTTCAAGCTCTCGACCTTGGTCATTCGAGAGGCAAACTTGGTGATGAAATGCCACCGCCGTCCTTTGGCTCCCAAGGGGTATCGGAAACCCCCCAGGTTGTGGCTTTCCGCATCGGGATGGAACGTAGTATCCACCCTTAGTTCCTTCAAGGTGCGGGCAAGGTTGGATATCACACGCTCTTGCTGAAGTGCCGCCTCGCCCTCTGGGCGTTGGTGACTGAAGAAATTCTCCATGGGCCAAGACAGACACGAAATATTTGGGTGGGCTTCCATGAAATCCAAGAAATCGATAACCGGCGTTGGAGAGCCAGGTGTGTCTACTCTATCAAGTAAATATGTCCCTCGCGGTAAACTGTGACAGGATCATAAGAAAGAGACTTCGCGGGAGAGCTTGGGAGGCTTACTTTGTCCAAGGAGTCATGACGTTGCGCAGCTGAAAGGCGCGGAGATGGGGGAAGCGCAGATGGCTCAAGCATGAGAACATATCCCTGACAAGCCATTCCTCGCGGTTTCGGTACGCGTCGTCAGATAATAGCATATCGAGATTTAACGAGGTTAATGTAGCAGCGGAGTCCTTCAAGAGAAACTTCAGGAACTTCGCAGGGGAAGTGGGTCGACTCCTCTCAAATTGCTGATCTTCAGGCACATGAGTGGAATCTAGAAATTCCTTGACTTCGGGTAGAGCATCATAGATGATCTGGTCCCGCCGAGTCGCCTCCAACAGTGAGTCCGGGGACACGGCGGCGGCATTAGGGACCACTTTGTCTATGGTGGTCATGTATTCTCCTCCTATGCCATTTTGTAGCATCCTCTTATGGTTTGAGGCCCTACTCAGAACCATGCCCTGGGTTACGACATTTGTCTGTGTGAGGTCGTTGAGATAGCTTAGGCGCCTGAGCCTCAAGCTTGTAATGCCTGAAAGGTCGGGCCAAAATGACGAACCGATTGGGCCAGGCTCTGGCATAGCAAGCGAGCAGTACTCAAGCCACAGCCGCTTCAGATGTACACTTTTTGGGCGATGTGGATGCAAGAAACCCCAGATCAGGCCATAGGTGAGGAAGTAGTGTCCGTATATAATCCTCAACGTGTGTACGTTTGTCATGTTTCGGATGGCCAACATGAGGAGCTTGTGGGTGCGGCTATCGGCGGAGAGAGTGAGCGAGCGAAAGCAAAAGAGCGGGAGCTCGTGGTAGATGCTAGGCGTCGGGAGGTGGCAGCGGTGGAGGACGGTCTGGACATGACAGGCGATGGCCGGCTTGCTGTAGCATGTCAATATGTGGTGCTTGGACGCATATACCTGTGGCCTCACGTTGCCAGCACCAGCAGCTTTTTAATTATTGGAGTATCATCATGCTCGTCGGCCAAGTCGTCGATCACCCGACGGGCTTTAAGCTGCGGCCTCGATGCGCGCGGGTGCAAGGTCCAGCAATCCTTGAGCTCGAGATCTCGCCAGAGTAGCGGAATGGACAGGCGGTAGCCCCAGCGGCAAGTTTGGGCGAGTTCGAACAGGTCGCCCTGGTCGAGGTACTGGAGAATGTCTAGCACGAGCTCGTCCGGCAGCGACACTAGCTGCTGGAAGGCGGTTAGGAGGACTCTTCGTGGCGCCGTAGGGCAGTCAGGGTAGCTTACTGGCCGGTCGGGGTCGAGCAGTTGCATGATGGCGAGGGCAAGTGGCAGTGCGCTGCAGGGCGTTGCAGCGACAAGGTGAGATGCGAGGTTGGGGGAGGGTCGCGCACCCGCAGTGGATCAGCCAGCCGCGGCCCAAGCTCCATTTACCGTTTGCCGCGACGCGTTGTGCTACGTCACCGCGTGCGTCGCTTTGTTCACAACGGCGGGGATGGCGGGGTCTCCAACAGATGCCGTTTCATTTTTTTTAATTTTTGTTTCTCAAATCTGGATTTTGCCAACTATAGTATGTACATGTACCTATCTCTATTTGCGTCATCGGACCAAACAATGTGCACACTTTGTCCAGTTAAGGGTAAATCCAAACTTTATGAATTGGGCCAATCGTCCAGCGGGCTATCGCTGCACCATCGCATTCTAGACATGGACTTAAATGAGCAATCAATGCTTAACTTGCTCCATCCGCCACAACTCCCAAAGCCCACATCCAACAATCATCCAATATGAACAGTACGAAGATAAATACTCCAAGCACCAATCGTCCACAGCATACGCCCCCAAAGGAGAGTTGAAATAGAAAGAAAGAGAGCTCTACACCGTCCTCACGGCGCCAAAATCCACCTATAGATGCACAAAATCCCATCATCGGGACACACCTCCTTCCGATCCAACTGCTTCGCGACCGGCCCCGTCGGACCGCTAGCGTACTTCGCAATCGCACCGCCAAACAGCAACTGCTGCCTGTCGTCGTCCTCCGGGTACTCCTCGTCGCCCCACTTGCCGAGGTAGCTGAGCCACGCCGTCGGGGTCGAGTCGGCGCCGTCGCCGAGCGGCGTGAAGGTCGGGGTGCCGGTGGCGTTGGTGTAGTTGTAGAAGTAGGCCGAGAGCAGCGGGTCCCACACCAGGCCGCCGTCGTCGGGCCCCTCGGTGTGGTCGAGCAGCAGGCCGGCGGGCAGGTTGAGGTTGGGGATCGTGTGGTCGTGGCCGCCGGGGATGGCGTAGTTGGCGTGCGTGCCGTTGCCGACGTAGTTGATTGGCTGGCACGGTGATGCATATACGTTAGTCGGCGGTCGAAAATCGCTTTTCGGTTCGTCTTTTTCCTGTTTTGGAGATACTCACGCGGTCGCCGGATTTGTGCAGGATGTCGTAGGCGAAGTTCTGGCCGTTGGCGTGCTGCGAGTACCACACCCATTTCGGCACGCCGTCCTCGAAGCGCACCATGTTGTGCTCCCAGTCCCCGACGTGGTTCCCTACTTGGAGGTCTAGCACCACGCCGCCCCAGTTGTACGCGTAGAAATACATGTAGAAGACGTCCACCGTCCCGTTTCCTTTGTCGTTGACGATGACGGCTGCAGTGGTGGCATTTTCTGTCTTTCCGTTGCAGTCAGGCTTCACCCCTCTCAGCCAAGGCGGAACCTGCGTGATATCGTCCTTCGAAGTAAGGTAGATTTCATCACCGAATGAGTTGAGAGAATCGAGGTTGTTAAGGTTGAGCGGCGACTCTGCGTCTACCACTGTGAAATTAACCTCTGGCTGAGTATTGTCAATTTGTGCTTGAATGTCGGACGGATAGTAAACGTCTTCGTGGTGAATGTAGCTTAGCGGCGCTGCACATCGAGAAACGTTAGTCTTTTTGATAACCACTTCGAAAGTATATGGGCACAAGAAGTACAATGCAGAGATGGCTAGAAAGAAAAGAATAACAGATCAAATGTGTTGCAAACAGTGCCTTGTTAAAATGCGTTCTTCCACTCCAAGCTCGACAACCATACCAGTGATGAATGATAAAAGATTCACTCACCATAATCCAGCACAAACTGCGGTACACCTTCCACCGCCCGCTCTGCAAGAGCATTCCTGGCCTTGGCCTTCTCGGAGCATTGGGCGCGGGCCAGCTGCGCCGCAAGCAGCACTCCACCGCCGGCACGCTTCGCAAACCGCATAACGATCGGCAGGAGGATGGCCGGTCAAGTACCTCGGGACTCGGTGGCGTCTGAATAGCAAAGGACGATGAAAGCGACAGCAAATGATAATTTCCCGGTATTACACCCGAGTGAAAGCTGGAATCGGCGTTATGTGTGCAAATCTAGACTGGTCGTCTTCTTGCGACGTCTGGACAAGGATAATGGTGTGAACAGCGACGGATCAAACGAAGGTTTTCAAGATGCAGAGTGGACCAGCTCAAGCCAGGTCGGAACGGCGAGAAACAAGTATATATGCAGGCTCGCCGACAATCTCCAGGACCCATGCTCATGATCATGAGCAGCAGGCGGGCAGGTGGTCGTCGATCGCCCAGCATTTTCAGGGAAAAACTAGGGTACCTACATCTGCCCCACCACGGGATTCGGGTCGGCCACTCGTGCCGCAAAAGCATGCAAGCCATAAGGGGCCCGTGGCGAACGAGGGGGATGAGTGCCGGGGAGGAAGGCGAATCGCAGTGCGTGGCATGGATGGTGTGGCGACTGGAACGGGATTATCTTGGGCGCGTGGACCGTCGTGGTAGGTCTCGGTTTCCCGTGCTTATTTGGTTTGCTTGCTCATATGCGCTCTGCCGGGGGCTCTTCACTGGTTCCATCCTATCTGCTTCCAGAAGCCGCGTTGCTGCTAGCTTGACGAATGAGCAGCCGAACAAACCACCAAACCATCGACACAGCCAAGCCAAAAAGATATACCGAGAGATGAAGCGGAAGCAATAGGGAAAGTACGAACGTCCGTATCCACCTCAGCATCAACCGTTGGGCCTTAGGCCCACCGAGATAGTAGCATCAGCATCGGACTGTCCGTATGACAGCAGGCGGATGCCTTCGCAGCCAAAGCGTGCGTGCCTGGCGCCACCCGAACCCCGTGCGGGGTGAGGTCAAATAAGATGCGCCGACCAATCCTCGCCCGCACCTTAGCCACACGAAACAGGATCGGCCGAACGAGGCAGCGGCCGGCAGAGGCGCAAGTCAGGAAAAGCAAATCAGCACGTCGGATCCGGTTTGTCTCCCCTTCTCTCACACGAAAGAAGAAAACACGGAAAGACGGGTGTTGAAAGCGCTGAACTACGGCGTCGCCGATACGTACCTGCCATACACGGAAGGGACGCATCTCCCGCGGGCGGCTTGCGTGCCGATCGCCCCTCCTCTCCAGCAGGTGTGCAGTATTATTCGGATGTGCACGTTGGCACGACGTCGAAATTAGGGGCGCGCGCCTTTCTCCAGCCACGAGAGAACGTGCGTCGGCTCGGCGGAGCGCATTGGTCTTTGCTTGTTTGGCAGCTCTACGTACCTAAATGATTGTCGCTAGCGCCGCCATCGGAACGCGTGGGGTGCGGAAATAAGAGAGACGCATCCCGGGCTTCGGGACCGCGCCGTGCTCCGCTCCTGCTTCTGTGAATGGCTCGGTCGACGTGGCGCTCGCACAAAGCATGCGCGCGTGGTCGGAGCAAGCACGGAAAACTGACGTGTGCTGTGCTGCTGACAGCGACATGTCCCCGAGACATGCGTGCATTAATACCACCTCACCCGCTCTTTGCTCGCATCATGGGAACTGCGAGCCTGGGGCTATCGTGACCGTAAGTTCTTATTCAAACAGTGGGGCCCGAATCTTGCCTCGTGAGCTGCAGTCGGACGGCATGAGCTTCTAGCTCTCAGTGGTCCCACTAATCCGTGGATATTTGTATTACTATTAAGTTGCTACTCCTAGCTCTGCCCGTGTGACCAATAGTGGAAACAATTTCCAAAACAACAACGCCACGACAGAGGCATGCAAAGCAGCATCCAAAACATCTCTGTCCCCTGCCCATCGCCCTCTAATCCATACCGTCATATGCATCTTCTCCTATGCGGAAGTGCAACTCGTTGCCTGGTTCTGCTTCCCTAACCCTGTATCCTCCTTTGCTAATTCCATCTACTCTGTCAAGAATGAATTGGGTATTACGCCGCCAAAGAGACTGCGGATTAAAAACTTGCTTGCGACGCTGGCTCCAATGATACGGAAGAAGAATTTGCAGAATTGAATGAATCAAAGCGGTCTTCCGGTGCGTGAGCCGAGGCCCTCTCGGAGTGCCCTACTCACGCGCGGCGTCTGAGAAGAATACCCAAGTTCGGACTCGGTCCGTTGCTTAGATAACGTACTGCAAGGTGGAATCAGCTCTTAGCTCACACGATCGACGAATCACTTGAGGGTGCAACTTACGGGGATGAAGAGATACGGCACTTGACGCTCGTACTCCTTCCACGCCTCACCATACCGCTCCCTGCAGCGCTGGATGTCTCTAAGCGCACGGTGCACGATCATGCAACTGAAGAAGAACGGGTAGAACCACGGGAAGGGGCTGGCGAAACCGCAGATGAGGCCCCAGTTAAGCGCAAAGTACAAGTCGCAGGAGTAGTGGATCTTGCGCGCAAGACCATACCAGCCGTCCGCCAGTAGATCCTTGCCAGTATCCGTCTGAATGATCTTGGGGTTGTGCACCTCGCGCCACGGCAGAACGGGGAAAGTCTTGCGGTCGTAATCGGAGCCACGCTCTTTGCGGCGGAAGTGGTTCTTCTGGCTGTTCGCCGTGTCCCAGACCCAGTAAACAAATAGGTAGGCAGGGAACATCACCGCGAGGAGCCACTTGGGGTGCGCGTATTCAGACGGGTGGTGGTTGGCGAGGTAGAGGGTACAGTGGCAGTAGCTGAGCGGCACGCCGGCCAGGTTCCAGAATGTAAGCATGAAGCCAAGCTTTTCAAAGTACATGTCCCTAGAAATTCCATGTTAACGGTGTTGCACGAAGCTATGCGCGTGCCAGATCTGCATACCAGGTCGTGACGATCATCTCCTCGCCCTTGGAGCAAGCGTTCGCGTAGAGCCAGTGGGCCATGACGAGGAAGCAGACCTCGCCAGAAACATAGCCGTAGTCCTCATACTGCCTTGCCGCTGTACCAAGGGTGAGGAAGTAAAGAATGAACCAAGGCATTCTAACCTCGAAGAACATCTTCCAGTCTAGCCATCCGAAGAGGCGCGGGTTCAGCTCAGCGCCCATGAAGAAGTCATAGACCGGGTAGCCCGTCATACGAACAGTGGCACCGCGAATATGAGCGCTAATATAGAAATAGAAGCTCATCAGGAAACCCGAGATGATCGCAACAGACATGAGAGACCCGAACTCGTCAATCAAGGTGTACAGCTTGAAGTGGCCAGTGTAGTGCAGAGTCAGGCCCAAGGCGATGCTCGTGTACCAGCTCCAAACCGCAGAACAGTAGTAGTCGAGCTGCTTGCCACCAAGGTGCGGCAGCGCCTGGCCCTTGGAGTACACGCCAGGCATGAACAGATAGAAGACGATCTGGATGGTCATGAAGGTCCAGTAGATGGTCCACGCGCGCACATGGGGGAATGCATGCTCGTAGCACATCTGGAACATATGCTGGAAAAACTCTCCCATGCTCTGGCCCTCAGCCGGCGTCGGAGGACGGCCACCGTAGTATGTCGCGCCCAACCACATGTAGTACATCAACATCGGGAAGCCAATCATCATGGCTCCCGTACCCCACGAACCGCCAAATTCAAAGTGTGGTGAGACCTCCGTCATGGTGGGGTCGACGACCTGCTTCTTAGGCTTCTCGTCCTTGACATGATCTTTGGTCGCGTAGCCGTTCGTATGACCGTTGGCGTAGCCGTTCGTATGGCCGTTGGCGTAGCCGTTCGCGTGGCCATTCGCGTGGCCATTCGCGTGGCCGTTGGCGTGGCCATTGGCGAATCCGTTGGCGTGACCATTGGCGAAGCCGTTTGCGTTACCGTTCGAAAGGGGCTCTTCGGTCTTGATCGAGACAGCATCGGGAACAGGCGTTCCATTCTCAGAGGACTCGCCGTCGGTGGACTGGAGGGCAAGTTTTCGCGTCGTGCGGCGGCGACCAGGAGTCTCGACGAATCCTGGCTGGGAAGGCTTCCTGTTGCTGGAGGTCAGGATCTCTGACCATGACGGTGCTGGGGATGCGCAAGACGGCGCGACGCAGGCCAATTGGCGCAGCGTTTCAGATGCGCGGTGCCGTCCTGTCGCTTGTAGGGCGGTATAAATACCTGGGCGTGGCTCCCGTCTGCGAACGCGTCACTCGCTGAGACATGGTTAAGGAGACCAAGGGGCGGTCTGAACGGCAGTAGCAATGGCGATGAGGGTGAGAGACGAGCGGGCGGGGGAGCGCAAAGTCCCTGGGGCAGCGCAGGCGGATGTGCGAGACTGACGGCCTCCTGCTCTGCGCGCGACTCAGTGCTTTTGCGGAGGGTTGTTGTTGCAAATCGTACCTTCCTCGGCCCCGTTGACACTGTGACACCGCCAAATTTGAGTAGGCCCGCTGCCGCCGCCGTGCTCAAGCTAACGCCAAAATTACATCACTGCAACTCTTATTGCTCCGACATCCCCGTCACCTCGCATCAACCGCCGTCATCCACTGCGCTGTTAGGAATTGCTAGATGTGCTGTGTGGAGGAAATTTTGTTTACACTAAAATACCAAGACGCTGACCTTCCTTCGCGAAGCCTACTGCAAGGTACCCGGTTCGTCCTGGCCAATCACGCCCCTGATAATATTCCTTCGCCCTCACGCTCCTCTCCGCACATTGGTGCTCATCAGTGTTATCTTCTTTTTCTTCTTCTTTCCTCCACCGCCTGCACCACCTCCGCCGCCTCCCGCTCCAGCGCTTGAGCTCTCACCATTCCCAAGGGACATAGCTTGTGCCTGCGCGATCATCTCATTCTCTCCTAGCAGTTCTTTCTCCCAACCTTGGAGCCAGCCATCATCCGCGTCGTGCTCGGGCACAGACGCTTGCAACACCGGACTTGATCCCGGGATAGCTGTCGTGCCCCAAACTGTTCGAGGCGCACTTGGGCTCGTCGACGGGGAAGCGAGCGACGCAAAGGCAGATCCTTGCCGTTGGGCGTACGGAGGTGATGATGAAGCGCCGTCAGCCTCGACAGATCCCGACACCTCTGCAGATCCCAAGGGCTGGAAGTCGTCGGCTGTGAAGCCCGTGTTGGAAATACTGTTTCTTTTCCGTCGAGCCTGTGCGTACGCCTTTTGGTCCTCCTCTTTTTCCGCCCTCACGCGCGCCTTCTCCTCCTTCATCTCCTTATCATGATTTCGCTTCCGTCTCCGCTCAATCTCGCCTTTGAACTTCTCTAGAATCTCGGGAGCAACCGTGTCCGTCCAATCGCATTCTAGAAAGCCAACTTCGCATCCGTATGGTAAGTGCGCCAGGTACTTTGTGCGCTTACGCAAGTCGTCGTCTACAACGTGACCGGTCGACACTCGCTCTACTCTTGGCAAGATCGTTGAAGGGAAAGAAGCAAAGTTACCGAATGCCACTTTGAGAATGCGAATGTCCAAGGGCGAAAGGTAATAGTGAAGCAAGGCTTGGTAGAAGTAGTATTCGGATGGCGTCTGGCCATCGGGTTGTCGGTTTCGGAACTCGGCAAGGGACTTCGAGAGGTTGCTCGTACTCGCCGACTGCTGCTCGCTGGAGCCGTCCAAAGAAACTTGCTGCTCAGAAACGGTGCTTCCGGGTTGAACAGGTGTGTCCACGGAAAGATGTTCCTCCTCCTTGGTTGGTGTTTGCTCGGGATTCGAGACCGCATGGGCAGCATGAGATGTGTCGACGTTCGTTTCCTCCGCTGGTGCGCCGGGTTTCTTTGCCTTGTTCTCTGGCGGCTTCGTTGCAGACGTGGGGGGGTTTCCGATACCCTTGATCTTTTCTTTCGACTCCTTGATCATCCTGATAGCTTTCTTGGTCCACTCCATATTGTCCTCGCCAAACATAACCTCGTCCTCCCTGGCTTGACGCTCGATCTCTCGAATGTCTCTTTCCAACTGCTCCACCATGTAGTCCTCGCTGCCCTTCATGATGCGGGCAAAGTCCATGACCTCAGCAGCTATGTACCACGGGACCTCTTCACCTTTTGGCAGAGCATCTGCACCATCTCTGGGCAGGGCAAGCATGCTGCCAGATGACCGCATGACCAATCGCAGAACGACGTCTGCACCTTCTCGAGGAGGCTCACCTTCTTGTCCAATGTAAAATCGAGTGGGTCTGGTGTCAGACATGTAGATGTTGTCTTCGCAAATCGGACACTTTTTCGATTTCGCCTTCTTCTCCGGAAGCTTGGTCTCAACCTCAGCATGCATGAAGCGAATCAGGCATGGCAAGCAAAAGATGTGGCCGCATCTCGCCATCCGGGGGGCGACAGGTGTTTCCAAACAGATCGGGCAGGATGCAGACTGCGATTGAGCAGACGCCAGAACCTGTAGGACATTGTTCCAGTCCAGGTGGACATCTGCGTCAATGGCTTGCTTTTGATAGTCGCCCTGAGGGTCGACAATGAAGCGGTAATTTGCATGGACATATCTGAGGCACGTTAGAGCGCTCCGATAAGACGCAATCATGTATCCTCTCACCTCGCCTTGTCCACCGCATGGTAGCCCGAGCCAGGGCCCCATGCTGGATTTCGTCTGTAGGAACGACCGTAACCGTGTCCGTGATTCTGAGGGCGCGGGGGCAGACTGAAGTTCATCAGATGGGTGATGGAAGTCTGGCCCTTGCGGCTGCCGGTGGAACGCATGGCGACCTGTGCCGCACCTCATATCAGCGTCGCATTCACCAAAGGAAAAGTGGCAGAAAGCTTACAGCTTCCGCAATGGCATCCTCATCCGCCAGCCCAGGGCGCTTAGAAGGCTTGTGCTTCCTCTTTGAGGCCTGGTTGTGGCGTGGCGAGGGGTAAGCTCGCGACGCTGCCCCCGCTCCGAAACTGCCAGAACCTCCGGCGCGACGCTGACTGTAGCTATCGCCAGCGGATGACGAGCCGGATTGTGCTTGAGGCGAGAGTTGCGCCGCGGTGTTGGCTGACTTGGAGGCGGCTATCGCACCCGGTGGATTCGCGGACATGACGCAGCGCAGCTATGACGATGCGGCAAAAGACCCCACCGACGGCTTGTTCGGCGGCAACAGCTAGCCAGAGACGCGAGAGACTGTGAGGGATGTGCCCGGGGGCCAGTTGCAATGGGATTGGGAGGGTGGAAACGCTGGTCCCCCGAAGGCGGACTTGCAGGAGGGAGTCCTTCGGGGCGTTACGGTCTTCGGAGCGTTGACTCGATGGGAGGGACGGGCGGGATGGTGCCTTTGGCACGTGACTGAGGAGGCGGCGAAAGCGTTGCTGCTGGCGCTGGCGTGCCGAAGAAGGTTTGCCCTGTCACGGCAGCACACGTTGGGTCAAGAACAGAAGCTTCTCGTGTGGCCAGGAACCTGCATGCGCGCAGGGCGTGGGCAGGAGGCGTTGAAGCGGGGGACGGATTGTTGCCTCAGACTTATTGCTAGTCAGCCCATCTGCGTCAAGGGCTTTGCCGCCATTCTCTGCGGACACACAACAGCGAGCAACAAGGGATCCACCGCGCTCACGCTACACTAAAACGTGATCTCGGACAGTGCAGTGCAGGCTGAAGAAACCTAGCTTGCCAGCCCGCCCGGTGTCTAATCACTGACACCGTCCGCCGCCCCTCGGTTCCGCTCCGCGCTTGGCAAGCAGCCCTTGTGAGCCGCAAGCTCCTAAACCTTGAAAGAGGCCGCAAACGCCGGAGCCGGCGCGCGCGAGAACGTCGAGCTCTCCACAGGCTGGTGAAAGGCCGTCTGCATCACGACCATCCAGTGGGCAGAAGCAGCCCATTGCCTGCCTCGACCCCGCCCTAGTCGGCGGCGATCTCTAACGGCTTGCGCCAAATTGTTGTCAACGAGCCGATCGTCCTCGCGACCCCGACCACGACGCACTATCACCACCTCACTTCCCGCCGCACCTCAGCGCCCACCTGCCGGCGCTCACCCATCATACCTTCCTGCCGGCTCGCGTTGGCAGCTCCGCCGCCGTTTCCCCGCGCCTCACAAGTCGGTCGCTAGGTCCTTGACCGGCCAGCGCTGACTGTGAGGCACCCGTCCCCGCCGCACCCATGATGCCTGGACCTCACATGCCACCTGCCATTCGGCGGCAGGGCGACCACTATTACATGCCGCCGCAGGCCCATTCCCCGGTGCCGATGAACATGTACAGCGGCTACCACCATCCCGCGCAATTCCACGGCGCCTACCCCTACTACCCGCAGCAGTTCCATCCGCCGCAATACCACCCGCAGTATCAGCACCCGCTGCCGCCGCGTCCCTTCCCTCAGCCCCCGCCGCCTCAGCAACATTCTCCCGTCGTCGTTTCTTCACATCCTCACATCCAGTCTGTCGCCCCCGTTCACCGCCACGCCGTCCGCACGCCGCCGGTCGCCCATACCCATACGCCTCCAGCCCCGCTGGTCGCGCATTCATCGACGCCGCAACCTGCGCCGTCGACTCCCTCGGTTCATTCGCAGACGCTGGTGTCACCTTCGACCCCGACTATCGCGCAGAGCATAGCGACTCCGCCTCTGCTCCCTGCGACATCGCACCCGTCCCTCTCGTCACAGCATGCGCCGCCATCTCCTGGAGTGAAGATGCCGTTCTATCCCCCCGTAAGTTGGCCTCGGAATGGATTGGATATTGCAGTTGAGCTGAACAGAATACAGCTTCCCTGGTATTCGACCCCCGAGGAGCCTTTCCCACCCAAGGCGCATCGGCAGAGACGACGGAGGCGTGAACAACCTCCTGCGCTCGCGCCGAACGTGGAGCTCCCGCTGAGGGATCCAGCAGAGGCGGAAGGACTGGATCAGGTAGACGAATCTGCTGAGGCCCTGGAGCCTGCTGCTGTTGCTGCCTCCGAGCAGGAGACTCCCGCCACTTCTCAAGCTCAGTCAGAAGCGGACTCTACTCACCCTACCACACCCTCGTCAGCTTTACCTCCCACAACACCTCAGAAGCCGGCGGCAACTGGACACACTCGCAAGGCTACCATCCCTGCGGTGCCGCTCCTTCCAATCAAGCCAGCGGTGTCTACTTCCCAGCGCAAGGCCAGCACCGCTACTTCAACCGCTGAGAGACCCGTCACGATTGGTGATGCGCCGCAAGAGAGTGGCGAAAGTGCGGAGCAACCAACGGTCGCATCGCCCGAGTCAGAGCGTACTGCTACTGCGACGTCGCCTGCGCCAAAGGCGGCGCCGAAGTCATGGGCTGATCTTGTGAGGACCAAGAACGCTGCTGCCGCTGCTCCGGTCGCTTCAGGCTCCAATGGTATCTCAGCGGCTAATGGGTTTGCTGCGGCTAAGAGCGACTCGATGGCCGACGTGCTTCAGACCTACAACGTGAACGCCGACAACAAGATTGCCTTCCTTGCGCCTCGAGGTCTTGTAAATACTGGTAACATGTGCTATATGAACTCTGTAAGTTGAACGCCCCTGTGGATCTCACCTGACAACAACACCGTTTTCCTAACGAGCTACAAGATTCTTCAAACCCTTGTTTTCTGTATACCATTTTATGACTTTTTGGATCAGGTGGGCAAGCGCGCGGCGTACAGTTTCAAAAGCGAGACACCTTTGCTTGACGCAATGTAAGTTTTGCGCGACTCCATGCCACACCACCTCTAACAAAGTATGCAGGATAATGTTCATGCGCGAATACACCATAATCGACTCTGCGGTCTCTCAGGAACAGCTCAGACTACGACTCAAGGACACCGAGCTTGAGAAATATGGTGAACAATTCACCCCCGAGTTCGTCTACGACGTGATCAAGCGTCAGCCAAGTTTCTCTCATATGAGGGTGAGTTTCGCTCTTCATCCAACGTGCTTTCCAAATACTGACTTTTGCAGCGTGGTCACCAACAAGATGCTGAAGAATTCCTGGGTTTCCTTTTGACTGGTCTTCACGATGAATGTGTCCGCGTTATGAAGAGCGCGCCTGCAAACACGGCTACAACTAACGATCCCGCTTCTACTTCTAACACCGACTCGACTCCGGTTGAAGGATGGCTCGAAGTTGGACCTAAGCAAAAATCATCTGTCACAAGGTCCTCTGGAATCATTGAGTCCGAAACCCCCATCACCAAAATCTTTGGCGGGAAGCTCCGCTCAGAACTCCGTGTTCCTGGCCTGAAGACGTCTGTGACGCTCGAACCCTATCAGCCTCTGCAGCTTGATATTGGCGCTCCTAACGTCAATAACATCGTGGACGCGCTGAAGGGTTTGACCAGACCTGAGACTCTCCAGGGTGACTTCAACTCTCCTCGTGGACCCAACGCCTCTGCCACAAAGCAGGTGTTCATCGAAACACTCCCGCCGGTCCTGATCCTCCATCTGAAGCGTTTTCAGTACGACAATACTGGCGGTACTCAAAAGATTTGGAAAAAGGTTGGCTATCCTTTGGACCTGGAGATTCCAAAGGAGGTGTTCCCACAACACATGCGCCCTGGCTTGGCGGTCAAGGGTGGTGAGCCCAAGTACCGCTTGACTGGTGTCGTCTACCACCACGGAAAGACCGCTAGCGGCGGCCATTACACGGTTGATGCACGTCGTCAAGATGGCCGGGAATGGATTCGGATGGACGACACCGTTCTTCGCCGCGTCCGCAGTGAAGATGTGGCTGAAGGCGGCAGCGAGGAAGATCCTCGTATACTTGCCAAGGCACTTGAACAACATAAGAAAGATAATGCAAGCGCCAGCAAGAGTATCTACGAACAGGCTGGCTTTGACGAGGGAGATGACTCACAGGCCGAAGGTGGTTGGAGTCAGGTCAACGGCTCGGGCTCCACTGCAGGTTCCAAGAAGTGGACCGGCGTCGTTAACGGCACGGCTACTCCGGCTTCGTCAACGGGTAAGAGGACACCGATGGCGGACAAGGGAGCCAAGGATAACAA
The DNA here is from genome assembly GCA_022560015.1 of Diplodia mutila. Lineage (NCBI taxonomy): Eukaryota > Fungi > Ascomycota > Dothideomycetes > Botryosphaeriales > Botryosphaeriaceae > Diplodia > Diplodia mutila. The sequence continues at coordinate 413,355 of JAFISB010000009.1, forward strand.
GGTGGCCTACATTCTTTTCTACGAACGGGTCAGGCCCTAGGCCCGACTACTTCCTCTTACAACACTCATTTTTCGGGATTCAGTCTCCAGCTCATCACAAAAAAGTTCATGGTTTCGGCAGCGTTTGAAGGCATATACTCGGTGGGCGTCGTTGGAGCTTGGTGGGGGGGCTGGGCTTGGCTGATACCTCGTGATGCTGGCTTGGTCCAGGGAGTACAGGGCTCCGAGGCGCGAACAGGAAGGGAGGTTCAGGCTTTCTGATTGCTGTAGATAGCTTATCCGGGCGGGTCTGAGTTGACTTCTGGAGCGAGGACGTTCGGGGCATGGGATCTGGGGTAGAGGGAATAGGGGATGAATGCATGTTGCTAGAAGAAAAGACTATGCTTTAGTGGCAGCTTCTCGCTGCGTCATGAGGTCGCCAGGTCCGGGAGGAACGGCGCAGGCGGCTGATCATGTAGGAGATGAACAGACGGCCGAAACAGAACCAAAACGTGAGATGCCCCTCCAGCAGACATCCGTGCAAAGCCATGCGAATGGTTGACGATCTCTCGATGTGGCCACGATGAGCCTGTATAAGACGTCGAGGTGGGAATCAGCAAGTCGCTTCAGGGGTGGGTGTCGTTCGGCCGCACGAGTCGGGAAATATGGGGGATGTGCTCGGGTGCAATGCGGGGGCGGGCGGAACTGGGCTCGCAGCGCCAATGGCCAGCGCGCGGTTTGTAAGGCTCCGATCGATAAAACCATTGTCCGACGCGCTGTGCACCCGGCAGCGATGGTGACGGGCAGCAGCGGATGAGTGTGCGGGCAGGTGCAGGGTGGGTACGCGCATGGGTGGTGATTGGCGGAGGCTGGGGGTGGAGCTGGGTTGGTGTGCGGGGAAAGTCGTTTTAACGGCCTCAGACGGCCAACCCTGGCCACGCAAGTAACTCTCCGGACGCTGGACTTGGGAAGGTACAAGACGCAGACACTCATTGACGGACGCCCATACGCCCATCCCCCTTGGCACCTGTACACCCCTCTCGCCTGCATCACTACACACTGCTGCACTCTCCGCTGCCGACGACGCGGTCCTGAGCTCGCCTGCAGCTCCACCGCCCAACGTCATCGAGGCAGGCCAACCACCCTCCACCTCCCTTCCCCTTCCATTGCTCTGGCACGCACCCATTCCTGCACACCACACCCCCACAGCACTATCCACGATGCTGTCTCGCCTCGCGCCTGCCGTCCGCTCTCGCTCGGCGGCTGCAGCCCTGCCCGTTTCCCGCTCTCTTACCGCTCTCACCACGCGCCTATCGTCCACGCGAGCCCCCGCGCTCGCCGACGTCTCGCCCGATGGCGCTGCTAGCTTCGACGCGAAGCAGGCCCAGTTCCGCCAGCAGCTGAGGGAGCAATACCAAAAGCGGGAGCGCGAAGAGAGTAGGTCCCCTACCGGCGGTGATGTGTCTGCGTCTGTACCCAACAAGCGATCTGGTTCTCCTTCTTCTTCTTCTTCTTCCTCTCCCGATGGCAAAGCTACTGGCTCACGTGCGTCTAACCTCACAGGAGAAGCAAAGGCCCGCGAGGAGTCGCAGGAGGGCGGCAAGTCCGAGGGCAAGCTGTCGAGGCTCATTTACGGCACCACCGAGGGCCGTAACCTCGACCGCGAGATGGAGCGCAGCTTCTCGCAGGTCCTAGCTCGCGGCAAGTACGTTCACTCGATCGTCTTCCACGAAGTCAAGCCCGATAAGGTGGATGAATACGTCAAGCTGGTGGGCGAATGGTACCCGAAGATGGCGTCCCTGCCGGAGAACAAGGTGCACCTGGTGGGCAGCTGGAGGACCGAGGTTGGAGATTGCGATACTTTCGGTTAGTCACAGGCGCACTCACCTTCTGCTCGAACGTCGGGCTACTGACGGCTGAATGAGGCTGACTTGCGGATTTCAAACAGTCCACATCTGGGAGTACCAACGTTACGAGGGCTACCACGCTTCGCTGCACAACATCCAGTCGCATCCCGGATTCCCTGAGTTCGATTCCAAGCTGAAGAAGCTCATCCATTCGAAGCGCACGTCCCTGATGCAGGAGTTCTCGTTCTGGCCGACGACCCCGCCCCGCTCGCTCGGTGGTGTTTTCGAACTTCGATCGTACACGCTGCACCCGGGCAACCTGCTGGAGTGGGAGACTCACTGGAGGCGCGGCCTCAACGCGAGGCGCGAGGTCATGGAGGGCGTCGGTGCCTGGTTCGTCCAGGTCGGTGACCTGAACACAGTGCACCACCTTTGGCAGTTCGCCAACCTGGAGGAGCGCAAGCGGCGTCGTGAGCAGAGCTGGAGCGTCGAAGGTTGGGGCGAGACGGTCCACAAGACGGTGCCGCTCATCCAGACGATGAAGAGCCGCATCCTGATCCCGATGAAGTGGAGCCCTGTTTCGTGAGATATCGGTCTCAATCGACAAAACAAGAACAGCAAGGGAACGACCTGAGCAATGGCTCCAGGTCTTCAAGGCGACGATACAAAAACGAAGAACATTTGCTGCAAGGCTTTACGCGTTCTCGTTGGCGAGCGACATGAGAATGAGCATGCGATGGTTTTAGTTCTCAGGCGAATAGCAATACAAAGGTCGAACACACAAATGATACAGAATCCACCTTGAACGTGGGCCAATATCGTGACGCACGGGTGCTGAATCAGCGGTTGTGGACCGGCGGGCAGGTGTGCTGCTTTGAAGCTGCAGAGCGACATCATGGTGCGCAGAGATGCATGCTTGCTTTTTCCCGTTGTCCAAATCCCGTTGGCTTTTTCTTTCGTTACGCATGACACACCAGAGCCGGTGGCTAGTGTTGTGTAGCGGCATGTGAATGTTGCCAGTGCTTGACCGCTCAAGCGGAGGGGCACATGGGTACACGGTCCAGTCGCAATTGGCGGGGCGCCGGTGACGCCAACGCGTCGGAAATGCCAGGAATCGGGATCCAAAACAACTTTTTCGACCCACGCACCTCGTTTTGTAAATACTCTCCCTCCGCTGACACGGCCGACCCGACCGCAACGACCACCACTATCACAACTTGCGCGCCCACGATTCCTCCCCTCCGCCGCTGCTCCAGACGACATCTCTACGCCAAACCGCACGCGGCACCTCTGGTCTCACACCCACAACCTAGTCCCGAAAAGACGAGACAACAGCGGGCGTTGGCCCCATAAAGAGCTTGGACAAGGACAACCACAGCCAGCGATACACCCAGATACCACACGGCAAGATGGTGTACATACGACAGGACAAGCTGCCGAGGCTGAAGGAGTACAAGTACTCGGGCGTGGACCATTCGCTGGTCTCGCAGTACATCATGAAGCCCTTCTACACCCACGTCGTTATCAAGTGTTTCCCCATGTGGATGGCGCCCAACCTGATCACCCTGACTGGCTTTGGATTCGTGGTCGCAAACTTCTTGACCTTGCTGTGGTATACCCCGACGCTCGACCAGGACTGCCCGCCGTGGGTGTACTACAGCTGGGCCGTCGGCCTGTTCCTGTACCAGACCTTCGACGCCGTCGACGGCTCCCAGGCCCGCCGCACCCGCCAGAGCGGGCCGCTCGGCGAGCTCTTCGACCACGGTGTCGACGCCGTCAACACCTCCCTCGAGGTCCTGATCTTCTCCGCCGCCATGAACCTCGGCCAGGGCTGGAAGACGGTCATGACGCTCTTCGCCAGCCTGCTCACCTTCTACGTACAGACGTGGGAGGAGTACCACACGCACACGCTCACCCTCGGCTTCGTCTCGGGCCCCGTCGAAGGCATCCTCACGCTCTGCGTCATCTTCGCGCTGACCGGCTACCTCGGCGGCGGCAGCTTCTGGGGCCAGAGCCTGCTCGCCTCGCTCGGCATGTCCAAGCCCGCGTGGCTGCCGGAGCTGCTGTACAACATGGCGTGGACGGAGTGGTACATGGTGTACGGCGGCATCATCCTCGTCTTCAACACGGTCAGCGCGTCGCAGAACGTCATCGCCGCGCGCCGCGAGCGCGGCCAGCGCTCGCGCGGCGCCATGCTCGGCCTGCTCCCCTTCTTCACCGCCTGGGCGCTCATCCCGACGTACCTGTACCTGCAGCCCGTCATCCTCAACGCCCACCTCGTCCCCTTCGTCTTCTACGTCGGCCTCATCAACGCCTTCTCCGTCGGCCGCATGATCACCGCACACCTGTGCAAGTCGGCGTTCCCGCGCACCAACATCCTCGTCCTGCCCCTCACCTTCGCCGTCGTCGACAGCCTCGGCCCGTGGATCCGCGAGACCTTCGCGAACGCGCACATCGATGGAATCGACCTCAGCGGCCTGCGCAACGCGGGCTGGCCGAGCGCCCTGGGCGACGGCGTCTACCAGGTCGCCTTCATCTTCATGTGCTTGGGCTTGGCGATCGGCGTGTACGGCAGCTTCGTCGTCGATGTCATTTGGACCATTTGCGATTATTTGGACATCTGGTGCTTGACCATCAAGTACCCTCAGACGGACGAGGCGGAGAAGAAGAAGAACTAGATGGGTTCGCTTGGCTTCGGAGGTATGGGGTCATCCAGGGTGTTGGTGGAGTAGAAGTCGTGATTATGGCGGCGATTGTGGCGGTGAGGGAGGGATGCTGGGTGACAGGTTCGAGAGCTGGAAATACGGAAGTGAGCTCATGGAAGCGAAGGAGCGGCGGTTCAACACAAGAAAGGAGAAGGGAATGGAAATGGAATGGAAATGGTAAGCTTTCTAGAGGCGGGCCCGCGGGAGATATAAAGGATGCGGTTAGCATTCTTTTTCAACACTCGTTATTACTCGGCGAGTATGGTTGGGGCGCCGGTGTGCTTTGTGCGGCTGCTGTCTTTTTTCTCTTTGAACTTACGTCTCGTAAATCGTGTGCGATAAGTGAAGGGCGAGGTAATGGCAATGGTGGGTCCAAACATTCTGCTGAGGGGAAAGGCGATCTGAATGCGTTTATGTATATATGAGACAAATGAAATATGATTCTAGATGATTACGAACTGCGAGATTGGTGGTAGGGTAAGTGGTACTCGAGGTCCTCAATTGAAGCTTTGCACCCTTGCTCCGAAATTGCTTATGAAGTTCTTTTGATAATCACTGGCATCATCATGATTTGGAGAACAGCGTTGTAAACATTTGATCCAAGAGACTTTGTATGGTTTTACTTACGGTCCTGAAAAATATCATTGAACAAACAAAGCGCGAGTGTATGCTTCAGCTTACTGCTCCAGAATACCGCAGGAAGTTCGTAGTCCTGGTCATTGCACCAGGGGGGTTGTTGATTGCTCTTTTTATAGTTGCAATCGAATTTGAAGGATGAAAAGGCTGTCGTGAGAAATTGGTCATTTGATTTGGCACTGTGGACTTGCTTCTTGTGGTTGGTGTTATTTGCGTATGAGCTGCATGCAGTTGTTCGTCATGCAGTTACTGATGTGACAGTTTAGCGTGTGCAACGAGGAAAGTTGGCGCATGACGATATGACTATACCGAAAGCCCGATAGTTGGTCCACTCATAGTTCCCGTCAAAAAGGGCTTACCAATCACCAGAGCTCCTATGGCGGCATAGGCGGCGCGGCATCAAGATCACCAGGACACTGTGTCAACTGCGTCTGATGGAACTAAGCTAATTGAAGACTCGAATTGAACTGTGCTCCAGGTTTATGGGCCCTAGACCGTTATACTTCCATCCTCTTTTTCGATCGGACTAGCTAGATGTTGTTCCTGTTCTGATCTTTATTAATTGGCATTATTAATAACTGCTCTATATTAACAGCTTTGTTTGATCGAGACGGACATTCTCCGGGCATAGTGTTCATGCCCATAATTAACCTGGAATGTTGCAGAGCCGCTTGCTGAAAATCCCTACAATCCTAAGGGGGTACAAACAAAAAAAAACAGGCGCAACACCAGTCGCCAACTTAGCGTACTCTGACAAGCCAACCCACCACCAGTAAGGTTGATATGTTCTCCTTCGCTCCAACGCAGCAATACATTGTTGTTCAAGAGGAGTGAATGAATGGCATAAGGATCGCGGGTTATATGAAGGAGCGATCTTTAGCCTGGAATCGGCAGCTGGTCTCGTGAAAGTCGAGGATAGTCCAACAGGGCGTAGATGTCCATCCTGTCAGCTGCTACAGTGAGACTGACCCTAAGAGCGGCACATGGGCTGGAAAATCGTAGCTCAAGTTTTCAGCCCTCTGGTGATAAAATCGCACATCTGTCGGCAGAGACCGGAAAGAAAGTAGAACTTTTTCCAAAAGAGAAAAGAGAAACGAGAAACGAGAAGTAAGGAAAGAAGACCTAGACTTTATTTCCGGTTTTTTTTTTCTTTTTAAAAAAAAGGAGGACGAGTGTCTTCATGATCGTCAGTCTATAATGATGCTCGAGATCATGAATTGCATTGCTGATGAGCAACGTACTCAGCGGCGTAGTGGATGCCATTAATTAGAATGTGGCTCAACTATCAAATCCTAAGCAATCATTACAGGGAACAGCAGATAATATCACCTCTATAATCAAGCCACAGCGTCTTCCCACAATGTCTGGTTTGCCTGATACTCTTCCCAAGTTAATTTTCACTACAACTGGTGTACACAAACCCGACGAAATAACATCCAAATAACCATACCGTGCCGTCGTAATCATTTCGAGAACGCCCAATTTTGACCAATCACAATAGAAACCCGTACCCCAATGTAAAATGCCGAAAAAGAGACCAATATCAACCCATGACAGTCTGCCAGCCCTTCTCCCACATGACATCCAACCAAAAGACGTCCCTGTCGCCCGCATCCAACCGCCTCCACACCTCCTCGACCAACTGCATCATCCGCATCAACGGCTTGCTCGGCAACCTCTTCGCAAACTCCCTCAGGCGCTCCCTCACAAACGCCCTCGCATGCCTCACCTTCTCGTTGTTCGCGTGCAGGTCGAAGTAATCCAAGCTGCTCACGAAGCGCATCTCGCCCGCGGCGGCGACCAGCAGGATGGGCTGGGTGCTGCAGGTGCCGGAGCTGTGGGGCATCTCCTCGAGCAGGTCGACGACGTGCAGGGCGAGGCTGTTGAGCCAGATGCGCAGGTCCGTGTCCTCGCGGGCGGTGCCGGGCGTCGAGGGCGTCAGGCTGCAGATGCCCGTCTTCTCCCAGCCGCGCGACGCCGAGTCGGCGCCCAGCCGGCGCTTGAGGATGCGCGGGTACACGCGGTAGACCTCGAGCAGCGCGGCGCAGCGGTACGCCTTGCCCAGCTGCACGAAGTCGGCGCGCGCCGTCGCCGCGTCGCCCGTGTCGATGAGGTCCGCCGCCGCGGGCAGGTCCGACGACAGCAGCTGCTCCTCGAGCAGCGTCGCCCACGCGAGCTTGTCGCGCTGCTCCTGCTGCGCCGGGGCCGAGGCGGCGGGCGGGCGCGTCGAGTAGCCCGGCGGGTCGGACGGGTTGGCCGAGGCGGATTGGCGGTGCGAGAGGCGCTCGTGGCGGACGAGCCGGCCGACTTCGGCGAAGAGCATCTGCACGTTGGGCGCGATGCCCGTCCAGGGGTGCGGCAGGAGCTTGCTTCCGCTGGCGAAGGCGTGGCTGCGGTTGCCGCTCATGAAGGAGGAGGCGATGCCTAGGGGGCCGAGGCCGCCGGACTGCCATGGCTTGCCCTGACGCCCTGCTGTGTCGTTGATGGCGGATTCTGGCGAGACGAAGCCAATGAGCATCTCCCAGTAGATTAGGCTTTCTTCGAAGAACTGGTTCTGCCGGCGGATGACGCTGTTCTCGGGAGGGACGGGGGCGATTAGACGTGGATAAATCAGAGCACGCGCTGCCGCCAGGTGCGTCAAGCCCAGGTCATTCTCGTCGTGCCAGCATGCCGTGAGGCCAAGCAGCAAGATGGCGAGCAGTGCGCGCTCACTGCTTTGACAGCCGGTTGTCACCATGGTCATCTCGTCCTGTAGGTGCTGGTATGCTTTGCGTTGAAGCTCCAGCCCCGTCACGACCATTTGCGGGTAGAAATTGGCGAGCTGAGCAGCGGCCATGGACTGGATGGCGTAGTTCACAGAGGGACTGGAATCCCAAATCCGGCCCACGGCTGTGCGGAACGGGTTCAGAGCAGAGTCGAAGGAGGAATAGAGCGCGCAGACGCTCTTGAAGTAGTGTTCGACAAGAGCCATGCCGGGCTCGAAGTAAGCAGGTCCGCGTCCCGGGCCAGAGTTCATGCCGTAGAAGTTGCGGAGCAATTCACGTGAGCGCCAGCCATCGTCTTGCGTGTCGTTCTGGGTGACCAGGTCATGTGACTCCACATTCTCCTCGGCTTCTTCATCTTCTACCGGGTTGATGCGGTCATCGACAGGGAGCCCCTCTAGGATCGAGAAGTCGAAATCTGGAATCTCAAACTCGGTGAAGTCGGGAAGAGGGGGATCGTTGTCGATATCCGGTGCTTCCGGGGCGGATGGTGGTGTGGAAGTATTGCGTGCGCTTTGCTCTTCGCCTGATTCGATGCTTTGCACCACCTCCTCCTCAGGCTCTTGTTGAACGGGCTGGACGCACTTTGCGACCCGTGCAATGTGCTCCTCGAGAGCGGCGGCACGCTTCTGCGCCTGGTCGTCTTCTTCCTGCTCTTCTTGCTCCGCATCTCGGGTTTGTATGGCTTTCTCTGTCCTTCTCAGCCGCTTCCTCGGGCGCTCTATCACCTCTTGAATTCTTTCCTCCTCTTCTGGGCTTGACGAGTCGGCGAAATTAATGACTCTGCTGCCATTCCTCAGCCGCTTATCTTCCCTCAGCTGGTTCGGCCCGAGTATGAGGGTGCGCGAGGCACCTGGCATGTACGCCTCATACTTGGTGCTCCACTTGATGAACTTCTTGTAGCCAGGGCAGACGATGCCACGAGTGACACAGTTGCGACAGTCTGGCTTGGTCTCGTCGCATTTGAGCTGGGTGCCAGATCCATGTTAGCCTGGGAGAAGAAGCGAAGGGGGCGGATCTAGTTATAGAGTGCTGGGCGCTGCGCTGCGCTACGGGAAAACATCGACTTGTTGGGCAATGAGGGGAACTGAGGGGGAACAGTGGGGATTCATTAATTACCCTCTTCACTTTGCAGCGCTGGCATCCGTCGCGCGACTTGGGCTTCTTGCGCGGCGGCAGGAGGGTTGCTGGGGCCTCTGTCTGGGTGGACATGATGTCTGGTATTGGGTTTCTGTTCGTGGCAGGCTGCACGTCGACAATGGCGAGCGATGTGAAGTTGAAAAGCTTCTGTTCCCTCTGTCTTCGTTCCAAAGGCTGACACTACAATAGCTGGATGTGAAATGTTTATCGCGAGTTGCTCATCGACATAGATAAGCGTCGGACCGAATTGATTGCGGCGTCCACGGGGGTTGTGATTGCAATCGTTGGAATGCGAGTGGCGGGGCTGGCGCTTGGGTCCGGGATTGCGGAAGGTTGTAGTCACCGCTTGGGATAATACAGATCACCTCGCTACGTCAACGGCCACTCAACAGGGCGCTGATCGTAAGCTGGCTAAGCTTTTGCTGTGATTTACACGGGTCTCTGTCAAATCCGGGGCGTCCCCAACCCTGCAGCGGCGATGACTTGCCCGGTCGGCCCTCGGATGGGAAGCCGACTATTATCACCCTGCCTGCCGACACCGGAGCGCGGTGTGTATCGGCTCGCTTTCCGAGCGGGCAATCACATGCATATGGAATGCTATCTCTGCCTCCACACTTAGTCCGCCGAACATTTTATATCCTACTTACGTGGGTAGTTGAATCTAATATCCGGACATTGCATTCAACTACCCACGTAAGTCGGATATAACATCTTCGGCAGAGTTTTGTCATCCGCTGTGACAGTATCACGGGCGCCGTACCAGGTCGATACCATTAGTATTGCAACAAACTAATTCTCAACAGGCGCGAGGAGTTGAAGAATCTGTCAGGATGTTAATTTCGTCGCCTCCGCCGAATTTATGCGTCCGGACGTTTTCTTCGACTCCACATGCCCGATAGCAGATATGTTGCAAGACTATTGAAACCGACCTCGTAATGCCACATTTCGTTCAGCATTAAACAACCTGATCAATCTCGCGCGGCCACCCATGGTATCATTTCCGTCATAACCTTACCCTGCCAGACGCCAAACGCCATATCGAAATCGTCAGAATCTATACCTCCAACATACCTTTCAGTCCTTGCTCGACGGCAGTCAACCAACGTCCACGCTCTTCCAAGTCGTCCCCCATGCCTGATTCGCCAGCTTCTCTCCTTCTCTGTGCTTCCCTCGCCGCTTGTACTGTGTTGCGCTTCTTTTCCTCCAACGGCTGCAGCTCCGTCTCCAGTCGCTCCAACTCTCGGGTCTTGCGCGGCACGGTCGATTCGAGACTCGACAACTGCTTGTCAAGCGCTGCAAGCTCGGCCTCCCTGGCGGCCAAGACCGATAGCGTTTCCGGGAGTGGCAGTGAAAGCGAGGGGTTCGTTGGGTGCGGTGCCTGAGTCTCCCGCAGTTCCGCGATCGTGGATTCCAAGTTGGCAATTTCGGTGGGGAGCGTCTCGAGCTGAGCGGTGCGAAGCTGAATTGACTCGTAGCCTACGCTCTCTGGTCAGACCTCTGCCGGTTGCCCGGGTATATTCCAAGCTCCTGGGACACCTACGTTTGCTCAAATCGCGTCCTCGGCGCTCGAGTTCGGCAAGCATCCTCGCTGCCTCAGATTTTTGTGCCTTGAGGGACGCTTTGACTTCGACCAGTTGTGCCTCAAGCGCCGCATTTTCACTCTGTTCATTGATTTGTGGCGGATCCGCAGTTATCGCTGTGAGGTATTTCTCTTTGGTGACTTGCTCGACGTAACTGAAACGCAGCTTGGAGAACAGTTCCTACACGGGAGCTTAGCTATAGCCACGCACGAATTCTTGGCAGCTAGCTTGATACCTTGTAGTGGATCAAGTCAGCCTGCAGACTGGCCGGAGTTGCGTCGTCCGCCGACATTTCCGAGGCGGCGGAATTGCGCTTGTCGCCATTTTGGGCCGGCTGTGGACGAATCTCGTTGCTGAGCTCGATGATCTTGATGTCCTGGTTCTCCTGAAGCGACTTCAGGCGCTCAATTGCCTCGGTGTGGTCGGCAGCCATGTTGCGCTGTTGTGCGGGAAGATTTGTCGCATGTAAACAATGCGACGGCAACGGCGACGGCGGGGATCACTGCCTAGCGCGGACTTGGCTCGGTTGATCATCGGGGATGATAAGATTAATCGTCCGCCTCCTCACGTCACAGGCCCGACTCCGACCCGACTGCGCGCATCCGTCCGTACCTTTTCCCTCACCTTCTTGCGTGCTTTCAGGCAACGCGCCGCGATAACACGAGGGTTTTTTTTACCTCGTAATGCCTACGGAGGAGCTCTCAGATAACTACGTGGCGGAGTTGTTGAAGAAAGATGCGAGGTCGAGCTCTGCACGCTACGCCTCAGTAGGGCTTCAGGCTTTCCTGCCTACGAGGTGAGTAGCGCGAGCCTATTTTCACCCTGAAAGGTAAGCTGACTGTGGAGCAGACCAACGAGCCAGGCTCCCAAACCAAACACGCGATTTCTCCGAAATATCCTACGCGACACGGACAATCACAATGCTGCTCTTCTTGCGAAGGAGGCGGAGGAATCAAGAGCGAGACTCAAGGCCCTTCGTGAAGGTGGTGGCCAAGGAAGCAACGAGCGATCACATAAGTTACGCGAACTAGATCGGAGGAGCGGGGGCGCCGAGTCAAGACCTTCCAAGCGACGGCGTACAGAAGAGAGCGACACAGAGTCGGACAGAGGATATCGCCGGCGGCGGGACGACGAGCGTAGCTCCCGCCGGTCACATCGGTCAAGGCGCGACCAATCGATAGACCGGGACGACGACAGAGACAAAGGGAAGCGCAGTCGCCGCTCATACGACAGCGAAGAGGACCGGGAACATCGCAAATCACGACACTCGCACAGGAGTCGCAGACACCGCGATCGGAGCGCGACGGATGACGATACCAAGGACAGCCACAAATCCGAGCGACGCCATCGGCACAGGCACAGAAGCCGGTCGGGGAGTAGGGACAGACGGCACAGGTCTCGCCGGGATACACGGTCCGAGAGTGTATCTGAAGAAGAAGAAGAAGAACGCCGTCACAAACATCGAAGGCGCAGATCACCATCAAGGGAGGCGTCGAGGGACGGTTCAAGGGAACGAAAACACGAGACCACTAAACACAAGCAGAAGGAGCCTGTGACGGAAAGGCTACCACGCAGTGCAAAGTCGCCAGCGTCGGATTCTGATCCCCTAGAGGCAATTGTCGGCCCAATGCCTCCGCGCCCCGAACCCAAGGTTCGTGTCCGCGGGCGCGGAGCGATGAGAGCATCTTCGACCATGGATGCCCACTTTGCGGCTGACTACGATCCCTCGCAGGACGTGCAGCCGGGTTCGGAGGAGGATGACTGGGACATGGCGCTAGAGGCTTTGCGCGATCGGCAGCGATGGAAACAACAGGGCGCGGAAAGGCTGAAGGCGGCTGGTTTTACGGATGAGGAGGTAAAGAAGTGGGAGAAGGGAGGCGAGAGAACCGAGGAGGATGTTCGCTGGCGGAAGAAGGGCGAGGATCGAGAATGGGACAGAGGAAAAGTCGTTGATGACGATGGCCATATTGATATCCGCGCTGAGTGGGGACGATTGAAGGGCACGTAGCGCATGCCATGGGATGGAAAATTATTAGGAGTACTGGAATGGAAAAGCAGTCTCGGTTAAGGAAATACACAGTAAATAGAAATTGGACAGCGCGGTAGGTCACGTCTGCGCCAAGGTGATCGGAGAACAAGCTTATGAAAGAACTGTGCCGGTGAATTTGCCATAAGGGCTATACTCGGAGGTTCCTCTGGCCTGTGCACGCCGAGCGCCTTGGTGTGGTGTTGGGGGAGGAGCGTCGGCGCTAGCGATAAGATCGGGTCACGTGCAACACACACTCGCTAAGCGGAAATTCGAACAACGGCCAAACCGCCTGCGCGACCCGACGGGACGACACCACCGACGACACCACCTCGAAGCTACGACAATCGACGCCAACGGTGAGCCCGAACTGCTCCGACCTGCTGCCAGTGTGCATCGTGCTAACATTGCTCTCCTGCAGTCCCTAATTCAAGATGAGTACGTTCCCGACAACGACGGCGACCGCGCGACTTTTCCTCGACGACGACAGACACTGACGACCACCACAGCGAAGGGTACCTCCAGCTTCGGCAAGCGCCACAACAAGACGCACACCCTCTGCAGGCGTTGCGGTCAGTACAACCACCTAGAAATGGCTCGGCGAAGGATGCGAGAGCAGGCGAGAGTCAAGGACGAAATACTGATGCGCCCGCCCTACAGGTCGCCGCTCCCTCCACGTTCAGAAGCACACTTGCTCTTCCTGCGGCTACCCCGCTGCCAAGGTCCGCAGCTGTACGTTCACCCCGCAATGAATCCCCGAGATCTCTTGGACGACATCCCCTTAGCAAACGGACCGCGGCTGACAGGATTTACTGCAGACAACTGGGGCGAGAAGGCCAAGAGGAGGCACACCACCGGTTCCGGCCGCATGAGGTACCTGAAGACCGTTCCCCGCAAGGCCAGCAACAACTTCCAGCAGGGTATCGCCAAGCGCAAGGAGAGGTCGTCGGCGTAGATTACGATGAAGTCGTAGACGGGTCATCATGGGGACGGTGGTGAAATTTCTTCCAAAATGGCGTGGGGTATGTGGGTATACCACTACACGAATCGGAGTCTTTTCCTTGCAGGGGGCAAAAGAGGCAATCATGCATTCCTGGATTGAATGAAGGAAGGATTTCATGTCCTTTTCCTTCCTCGTGTTCTTTGATGAGAGCAAAACATCGAGTACATTGCCCAATGGAACCGCTCACCCGCGCCTACATTTGGACTCATACTTGTGGTTTTTGAAGACATGGTACTAAGATTTAGGAGCTTTGGATCAACGATTTTCTTCCGGTCTCATTTTCCACCGATTATCACCACTCGCCCACCTCCGCCCTCAAACCGAACCGCACCTGTACAAAGATCACAATTCCAACTGCAAAAGCGCCCGGTTACGTCGAAACTCGCCAAATTGTCTGCCTTCGACCTCGCCATCTGAAATTGCGAACGTTTCAAAAACTCAACATGTACCACCACCGAACCTGGCATGGTCGCAAACACGCCTTCACCTGTCCCCCTTCCCGTGAATGATTATCGTATTTTGCCTGTGAATACCTTCACAATATTCTCAGTCAGTGATTATGTGGGGCTTTGCGAGCTGCGGAAATGTATGATTCCAATAATGAACGGGAGCGTTTAAATGCCATGACATCACCCATGAGTCTTGACTCGATGCCCTCATGAGCCTGGTGCATCCAGTAGCCGCATGCACCTATTCGCCGGGACGAACCACACGCAAGGGCAGCAGCGTGAGGTCAGCCAATATTACAACATGCGCAGAGAGACTTAATTTGCAACAACAGCTGCCGTAAGGCCGACGCCACGGGCATAACATGCAAGAACCTCCTGACCTAGTCTCAATCGCCCCTTCTACTCACCCATTCAACACCCAATTACAAACCTTTGTCAACGGTTCACGAAACAAGCATTAACCTTAGACCACAGCGGGTCCAAAACAATTGAGCCCACCCGCATCTGCCTCACAGAGATATTATACCATACTTATGGGGAGGGCAGTTGAATCCAATATCTAGACGCGATTGGCTGCATCCAAGACTCGCATCTACGTCCGGATGTTGGATTCAACTACACATGTAGGAAGAGTGTGGAGTCATCGGTGGAGCTCAGAGGGCTCAAATCTTCTGTCACCTGCTGTGACAGGGCTAGTACTGCGAAGTCGGGCTGGCTAATTTTTGGTGTTCCTCTATGCAACTCTGCCGCTTCTCGCCGCCTAATTCATTGGCAGCACTGTTTGGCTGACTTCCACTCATTGCTTCCTTCGTGATGGAAACAACGCGGGATGGCGATTCGCTGGCGGATCTGGTCCGTTGTCTGACCTCGAAGCTCGTGTCCTAACACCTAGCTCGCGCAACCTGATGTTGCCTCCGCCTACGCTCAGTTGCCAGAGCTCCTCATTGGCACGATCTAGACGTTCTTCTCCAAACCCGAGCCGCGCCACACGTCACTGAACTCGCCGGTAGCTGTGTCTACTTGTTCGCCGTATGAGGTCGTGGTGCTCTCGTAGTCGGCTGAAGGGATGCATGTGAACAGATGTATGCAGACGAATCAAATATCAGGTGACATTGCTACCCTCACTCAGACGGTGCGGGTGTGTCAATTAGAGTACCTAGGTCATAGGCCGGAACGTTGGCCCGATGAGGTCCGTATTGACTGGCTGCACAAAGACGGGAGGCAGCTTACTGACAGTGAATGAATAACCTTGTCCGTTAACAATGGCTGCTTAATTACTCATGGTGGCGGTTTCCATTCCTTATTGTATTGTATCGAGCCTTGAAACCAGCTGGCGCTGAAGTGAAACGAATTGGCTGACACAATATGTGAATACCCATTGTAACAGCGGCTACTTAAACACTCGTAGGGTTACCTGGTTCTACGTTTCCTCCTACACCGACAAACTCTAACACACACAAACAAATCTCGAGACCTTCTCAACGATCCTCAATCACTCAGTAAGCTCAGTAATATGTCTACCTCACTTAGAGGTCGAGATAACCACAGCACAGAACAACTCTTCCAACTCCACACCCACCACTGCCAACAACAACAACACCACCACCACCAACCATGATCAAGGACGGCGGCGTCATCATCGGCGTCTGCTTCGGCGTCGTGGCCTTCGCCGTTGGCTGGGCCTGCTTCTGGGGCTGGCTTCGCAGCTCGGAGGAGGCCGTCGAGGTGCAAGCGGTGCTTGGGGAGCTGGAGCTGGAGGGCCTGGCGCAGCACCAGCTGCAGAGGCAGTACCAGCTGCAGCAGCGGGGTGGCGGTGGCGGCGGTCCGGTCGTCGTCGCGGCCGAGTGAAGGCAGGCCTTTTTTACACGCGCACCATTCGGCGGGGACGTGAGATGCGACGATTTTCGACCTGCCTGCCTTCTTTGGCGTCGTTCGTCCGAAAAGGGAAGGGCGAGATGGGGGGAAAACGGGTACAGACGAGGGAAATTCCAACCACATGACCGTGCTGCTCCATGTCTCCTTCTGCTTGCGGTGTTTGCTTTTGATGATTGAATCCTCCGCTAGCGAAGCATGCTGGCAAGCACTTAGTTCTGGAATGTGTTGAGGCACCGTGACCACAACTCGATTGCACTTCTACTTCCTCATTGACACTTCAACTGCCGATAATGATGTCGTGTTTACGCCTTCGAGTCTATCTCGCTGGGAGTTAGCGTTCCGAGTGTTTACTGCCTGCTCTTCCTTACCGCTCAATATCACTACATCACCATCTCCGGTATCGAGAGTTTCCAAAGACTCCATTACTACCTACTATTCTAACGTTCTATCCGCCAACCCCAAAAACCATACAATTTACCTTATCCGACCCAACATGGCGCAGAGGCACGAAAACAATGCTTACACGTCGAAGAAGCCCCGTATCAAGGCAGGTATTTACTCCTCAACGCCTGGCTAATCGTGCTCATTCTGCTCAGCCCGCCCTGATGCTGCATATGGCTGAGCAGCTGCTCCTCCAGCGCACTCTGCGTGACGCTCGCATCTGCACACACCGAGTTAGCAAGCCCCCCCACCAAAAACATATCCCGCTGACGCGCACTCACCGTCCAAATCGCTGAAGCTGCTCCCCATGCTCGGCGTCCCCTCGCTCCCCTCCCTCTTCATCCCCGGGCTCAGGCGCGCCAACTCGGCCCTGTGCCGCGGACTCAACGCGCCGCCGGCCGGGCCGCCTGGCGAGTACGGCGCGGTGACGGTGCCGGCGCGGCGTTTCTGCCTGCGGCCCGCGAAGGCGCCTTGGATGGCGGCCGAGCCGCTGTTGGTGCGTGGTCTTCTGCTGTCGCCGGTTCCGTCGCCACCGACGCCGCCGGCGTCGTCACCGTCCGTGCTGCGCGCGTCGCTGACGGAGGTGAAGGACGAGTCCATCGTCGCCGCGCGGAGGGGCTGTTTGCCTGCGGCGACGGAGGACATGGGCGGGCGGGATGCGCGGATGGTGCCGGTAGGGCCGTAACGAGGGGCCGCAGGTCCTGCGGACCGCTGCTGCTGGTCGTGGTGCGTGTGGGAGCGACGGGGACCGGCGGAGGTGCCTTGGTGCTGGGCGTGTTTGGTGTTGGGAGCAGTGCGGCGGCGAGTGGGCACGGCGAACGGGAGGAATTCATCATCGTCGTCGCCATCGGAGCCGTCGGAGCGCTCATCCCCGGCACGGTTGCCGTAGTCTACGGTTTCGTCGTATTCGATATCCACATCATCGAGACGGGGAAGACCAGGCTTGGCTGGGCGGGACATGAAGCGCGGCGGGCGCTTGAACAGTTGGCTTCGACGAATGGGGTTATCCTTGTCATCATCGGAAGACGAAGACTCCGATTCAGATTGAGACATCTGCATGGAAGCCGGGCTGACGGTCCTGCTATGGTTACGGCTCGTCTCCGCCGTCGGCTCAAGCGTCGGAGAAGCCCTGCGCGGCGCAGGCGGGAAAGACGAACGAAACGAGCTGCGCAGCGGCTGTCGAGGGCTCTGAGGCTGCTGCTGAAGGCGGCTCTGGGTGATAGTCGTAGTCGACGGCGTACGCGAGAGTTGGCCTGCAACATCAGCCGTCAGCCTTTCCCTCCACTCACTGAGAAAAGCAACCCGAGCTACCTACCTCCCACCACTGGCGACGCAATTGCTGGCGACGCAACCGCTTGCCTCCAAGGGACCGGACTATCCCTCGTCGACCTGATCGACAGCGCGCTCACCCTTCCCTGCGCCGCTGAGGCACCACCACCGCCGCCACTTCCCCCCCTCTTCATCGGCACGCTCCCCACATTCCCGCTCCCACTGCCCGCCGCCGCCGTGCCCTGTCCCGCAGCAGCTCCACCACCAACCTTCCTCATCTGCGCCCTCACATGCTGCAGATGCCTCTCGTACAACCAAGCCGCCTGCTGCAGAATGAACCCCTGCCCGACCTCGAACCGCGTCGCCAGCTCCTGCCAGTTGATCTCGCGCCGCTGCTCGCCCCCGCCGCCCCCGCTGCTCATCGGCCGGCTGATGATCTTCCACAGCGCCTGGTCCTTCGTCGAGTCCCACTCGACCTGCGCCGGGTCCACGAAGTCGCCCCGCGCGAACGGCAGCCGCACCAGCACCGTGTAGTGCACCTTTGGCGTCGATAGCGGCGCCGCGCCGCCGCCGCCGCCGCCGACCACGCTGGTTCGTTTGGTGCTGGGTGTCGTGGTGGCGTTGGAGAGCGTGCGGGTGCGGGCGCGTTGCGTGGTGCTGGAAGGGGGAGGGGACGAGGCTGTTGTACTTTGAGGCGGTGGAGCTCCCGCAGCGGCGGAGGAGGGCGTAGGAGGAGGCGGTGCCATACTGGGCTGGCGTAGGTGTGAGAGTGTTAGTGGTAAGTGGCTCCTACGTGCATAGATGGCGTTGTTAGAAGGTGGCAGCGGCTGCAAGGCCGTTGGTGGTGCACAAGTGGTAGCTAGAAGGTGATGTGCTGGGATGGCGTGCAGCTCCCCCGACGCGATAAGAAGCCGATAAGGCCTTCCCCGGACTCGAAGACGGCTGTCTTACCGCTTTCGGTTGAGGAGCCGCCGCCGATCCCGGAGGCCCTTACGCTTGCAGCTCATTTGGAGACATTGGAAGATGCCGTCTTGTATCTGTACGGTGAAAGTTGAATTGATGCTTCTATGTGTGCGCCTAGTTGTCGCAGTCATGTTGAATCTTTTGTAACCACCCCTGTTCGCCATGCTATGCTTTTTCCTTGCATTAGATTTGCCAGCCCAGTCCATAAATTCCCAATAACGCCATCGATGCGGAGTATTGCGTTTCGCTTTACAAAAACAACTGCTCTCAAGCAACAACGGCCTCGGCTCCCTTCAACATCTCCAGGTCGCCTTCCACGCTCAACTCCTCAAACCCCTTGAAGCCTTCTTCCACGACCCACTTTTGGCCTCCCTTCCACAAAACTTCGCATGCCGGACCCACGACGAGCAGACCCGGCGGCCTGCTGCCCTCTTCCTCGATCGCAGCGCACACGTACTCCAATGTCGTCCTGATGACGCGCTGATCGGGGCAACTCGCACGCTCGAGCACCGCGCAGGGCGTCTCCTTCGGCCACTTCTTCGCCTCGTCCAGCACCAAGCTGTCAATGAGCGCGGACAACCTGTGCAACGCCATCAGGAACACCACGGTCCGGGTCGGCACGTACGCGGGCGGGTCGGGGGCGGCGCCCTTCCTGCCGGTACCGGTGCAGATGAGGACTTGATCGGCAACGCTGCGATGAGTGGGAGGGATGGCTGCGAAAAGAGGAGCGCTGAGGGCGGACGTGATGCCAGGGAGCACGATCGGGATGTGCCCGTGGGCGCGGAAGAAATCGTACTCCTCAGCACCGCGGCCGTAGATGTACGGATCACCCTGCTTGAGACGCACGACCGTCTTGCCCGCCTGCAGACCCTCCAGACCCATCTGGAGCAGCTCTTCTTGGGCTTTGTCGGCATTGCCGGGGAATTTGCGGGCGATGAAGACAGTTGTGCGGCGCGGGACAAGGGCGAGGACGGGCTCGGGGACAAGCTTGTCGGCCAGGATGAGGTCGGCAGAAAGAATGGCCTTGTGAGTTGCGCGCGTGAGGAGATCGGGATTGCCGGGGCCGGAACCGGCGAGGATGATACGGCCTCTTCTGCGGCGCTGGTCCACTGCGCCCGGGCTAAGACCAGAGCTCTCAGAGTTTGAGTAGTTGCGCAAGACTGCCTCCACATCCTCGTCCGTGATGCCTGCTAACCGGCGAAGGGGCCAGTATTCACAGATCTGGGCAAGCCAGCGCATGCGCCGACCGCGCGCAGCCTCTGCATCCTCCGGTGTCACCAGTTTGTTGAAGTTCGCGCTCTGGCCCGCGTCGTCCTCTTCGGCCTCGGGATCCATGGAGAGCTCTGCGGCATGGTCCTCCTCCCAGATCCTTCTCCGCATAACACCAAGCCTGTCAACTGCTTGGCCGAGATTTGAAGGCAGAGAAGCCGCGATTTCTCGGCGTATGCGCGCGGACAATTTGCAGCCTTTGCCAGAGGTTGTCACTCCGATTTGTAGCGGACCATCCGTGTGCGTGGAGAGGAGCGTGAAGGTACAAAGGTTCGGCGCATCGGCGACATTGACGGGGATTCTCAGGCGTCGGCACAGCGTGGAAATGTGTGTGCCTGCAGAGTGACAGTCAGCATTGAGTCCACACGAGTTCACGGTGTGCGCAAAACGTACTCAGAGCGGTCTTGCCACCCAGCGTCACAAAGACAGCGTCCACGACTCGATCAACCTCATCTCTGCCCAAAGTTGTCAAGTCGCTGTCCTCGAAGTTGCGCTTGACCCACGCGACTTCGCCGTCATCGATGCGCTTCATGAGACCATAGTGTATGCTTGCATCTTCGGGGACAATGAGGACCGGTTTGGCGCCGACCTCGAGAGCGCGCGTGCAGCGGGCACCGGCGAGCGGGTTCGAGCCGACAATGAGGTGGACGTGATCTGTCGAGTCGACAGCAGTGAGTAATGCGGGAGCCATGAGGGGCGGCGGGGCGGCGGGAGGCGCTTTAATTCTGGATGCACAATGCCACACCTCAAGGATAGGCAACGGTACCACAATCCAGCGAGGGGCGAGTTCAAGCAATTAAAGAAGCACGCAGACACGGAGTGTCATCGGAGGCACAGCCATTTAATTATGGGTCACCAGGCGCGCAGCGGCCTCTGAAGAAATTCCAGCGAATGGCCGATGGCGCAATCGCAAAACTTCTTATCGATACGCCCGCGATCCCGCCTTCGGCCTAGCTGGAGGTCGGAGAAACTGCCCGCGGAAAAGTCGATGCCCAAGCCGCTCAGAAACAGAGTCTCCGGTGACTGTGAAAAGATAACATTGCGCTGCACCATTGGAAGATAAGATGCCGTCAAGCTAGATCATCTGCATGGTCGTTGAGGCCGCGGAGACTTTGCGCGATAGATCTCGTGAGGTGCCGTGAATAGCGGCAGCATTGGCAACCCCGGCCCGCCTATTGGATGCCGATGTTGCCGATGTAGGAGCTGCTTCGGCATTCTAAATTCCGTTCCTGCAATTGCTAAGAAAGCACGACGCATAGAGATTGCACACGTTCTGTGAGTCAGCTGCCAGTTGCCTTCGGACTATGACCAGCCGAGGCCTCAACTGCAATCAAACGGGTCTTCAGATGAAGTACGTCCAAGACTTGTCGTGCCTTTAAGCGCAGGGGCCGTACACATGCATGAGCAAGACATCAAAAGTAGATTTCATCCTTTTCTTATAGGTTTCTATCATGTAAGCGATCGTGATCATGCTGGTATCAAACGCAGCTGCAAACATTAAAGGTGACAAAAGTATGCCAATAAACAGAACGCTCATGTCGCTAGATAATCCCGCCACATCTCTCTGTACATCATCAGTCTGTGTCGACTCTGGCCCCAAAGCGTTGCAGTCGTGGTATCATTCGTCTTCCGTCCCTTGCCGTAGTCGCAGATAGTCGGCTAGATGTTTCTTATGTTTTATATTTCTTCGCTGGCTCCGTCGGATTTCAGCTTAAGAGTAGTCGTCCTTGACGCGGCGCTGGCTCTCCGCATCAATGAAGCTACCGCGCGAGCGAGTGCTACCCTTGCGGCCGAAGAAGCTGCGCTTGGTGGAGACACTGTCCTTGCGGTGAGCGCCGCTCATGCAGAACAAGACGGTGGAAATCAAGAAGCACGCCATAGCAGACCAGGTGAACGCATAGGCCTTCACACCCAGGCGGGCGGATTGGTCGTTGCTCTTGAAGGCAGCGCGGGCCTGCACAGTCCATGCACTAGTAGATCAAAGCCAGGTTAGCCGAGGTAAAGGGAAAAATCATTGGGCACGTCGGATGACAGGGACTTACGTCATCAAAGCTGCGGTGATGGTCTGGAAGAAGAGCGCGACAAAGGTGTTGAAGCCGGACAGGTAGCCGCCGAGTCTACTGCAAAGAGCGAGCAGTCCGGTGAAAAGGGCAATGGCGGCGAAGAAGAGCGCGATCAAGTAGAAGGCAAACATGAATCGCGAAAGATAGTAGTAGTGGTGGGTCCTATGGAAGTGTCAGCCGCTGTTTGCTCTGAATTGAACCAGGATTCCACACGTACCCGATGAACTGGTCGGGAACGCCAGTGCTGGTGCCAAAGTTGCGAGGAGGATCAAAAGGCAAGGCAGGAACAACGGCGCCGCAGTTGGCATTGTGGCCGTTGCTGTCTTTTCCACAGACGGACCAAAATGTCCACCTTGATGGGTTCCTGGTACCCGGGGACACACCGTCCGTGGAAGCTTCCAGGAAATAGATCTGGTTCTCCGGGGTGCCACTAATGCCTCCGGATAGAATAACGAGAAACTGGAAAACAATGCCGCCAGCCAGGAGGACCAAGGCGGCGACACTGAGGAGCGGGCCTTGGGAACGGTTAGAATCTGCGTGTCGACGATTTGCGGGCGGCTAACTTACGGGCTGCCATCCTGGTGGTGGGCGCGGGGAATGCGACGGGCGAGTGTGGGGCGCAAGGGTCCGCGAGTGGAGGGTGCTCACTGATGGAACGCAGGGTCAGCAGTGTGCGTTGGAGAAGGCTGGGCGAATTGCAGAGCTGCGCGCGTACCAGGAGCTGCAAGATGAAACAGATGGTGTTTAAAATGCCAGGTGGGTGTGGAGTACGTAGGTTTTTGAGCAGCTGGAGCCCGGAAGTTCGGCGTGAGGTCATGGCGCTTTCTTAGCATGCGCCTACTCTACGTCACCCGCCACGCCGCTTCCGAACGAACTCGCGCCGGCAAAGCGCAGCTCAGCAGGTGCGCTCCTCTGCGCCCTGAACCCTCAAAAGGTGGACCGTCTCCGCCGCGATCGGCCGTGGCGGTCAGTTGCGCAACTAGTGTTTCTCTGTCTCGCCCCGTTCTCTCGCAAGCAGCTGCAGGTCTCATTTCTCAGTGTGCAGTGAGCAAGCACGCAGCAGCGGGTAGGTAGCAGGCTTGTTGCAGGAAGAAGCCGGGCGCCGCGTGCCTGAACCCTGCGCAGCTGTCATGACGATGCGCACGCCCCAAATGCCTGCCGCAGATCAGTCGGTGCGATCCGACTGCAAGCGCGCCGATCGCACCCTAAACAAGCCACATCACCTGCGCCGAGCTCCACCGACCGCGACACACAGCTTCCCGAACCCTTCCCACGCTCCTTCAAGTTCCGAGTCCCTTTGGCCCTGTATCCGCCATTCGCTGCGCCGTCCGTGTCCCCATGGCTACCACGGTCTGGCCGCCGATCCCCAAGGACGAGCTCGTCCGTGAAGAGGACGCCGCTGTGGTACTACTCCCCGCTTTGGTGCACAGCCCTCCGTGATCTTGCTAACCTTCCGCTGTCTTAGGCCCGCGAGCTAGAATGGCTGCTGTCGTCGCTTCGCACCACCCTCAAATCCCTCAAGTCCGGTCTCGAGGACTGTGCCGCCCTGCTAGCTCCGACAGAACATGGTTCCACATTGGTTGTGTCTACCGTGAGGTCTGAAAGCCTGAAGGGCTTCGTGACGCGTGTGGGTACGCGTATAGTGAAAGGCGTACGTATTTCCCCTCCCAGCTTCGCCGCTGGCTTGCGCAAACTTTGACGGCTGAGCCCTGCAGGACATCAAGCTACGCCTCCCTAGTCTGCCTCCTCCGCGCGGTGCGACCAGCTACCCGCTTACCATTTCGCAACAACCACAAGCATCGACCCTGGTTATTGAGCAGCTGACTGCCGCGCGGACTCACATAAACTCCTGTCTTGATGTAGTCGACGTGACTACTTGGGCGGGCGACGCGAAAAACGCGAACTACATCTCTGGGCAACTCCAGTTGCTGTACGATAATATTGAGGATGCTCGCCAGGCTTTGAAGGGGAGCCCAGAGGTGCGACCTCAATGGTGGGATCATCCGGCGGATGAGAAGGTTAGTCCGTTCGAACGCACAGCCCCTCTTCTTGCGCGGCCTATGTGCATCTTGGCATGAGTATGCCGAGAATTGACTGACACTATCTACAGATATTCGACCCCCCATTGCCGCCCGAAGTCTCGGTTCATTTATACCTCCAAGATGCCGGTATCATTCTCGAGATCCGCACGTTAGAGCCATGGACTGGCGACGACGGCAGTATATTCGGGTTTCGCAGAGCTATTGCGGGTGCCCTTGGCGTCTCGCATGCTCCGTTGCATGACGAAGCGGAGAAGGTATTCACATATCGCGAGCAGGAAGTGAAGGTCAAGGAAAAAATCAAGGTGGAAACGCAAGACCCAAATTTGATCTCGGCAATGGCCAAGCTGAATGCTTTGGAGCACCATGTGGCTCTTAGCAGAAAGGCTCTAGATATCGTCATGGGGAAGAACGATGACGATGGGAGGTAGGTGCAGCTGGGAGATAAGGTTCGATGCTAAGATGGAGATGAGATTGAGATAATCCCGATACCCAATGCGACTCCTAAGGCTTACACAGAATTTCGAACAATGTTTG
The DNA here is from genome assembly GCA_022560015.1 of Diplodia mutila. Classification (NCBI taxonomy): domain Eukaryota; kingdom Fungi; phylum Ascomycota; class Dothideomycetes; order Botryosphaeriales; family Botryosphaeriaceae; genus Diplodia; species Diplodia mutila. The sequence goes on from JAFISB010000009.1 coordinate 437,938, forward strand.
CTCTTGCTCGACCCTTATTCCAAATCTGTGTCGTGACCATTAGGTTCTCATTGTTTGGTGGAGGAGGAACGCGGGTATTCACCAACGAGAGGCGCCGACTCGAATTCAGTGAAACGGCTTTGATGTCGCCAGCGAGTAATTTCAGGAAGGCCTGTGGATCTCACGGACACATGCAGGTGGAAGTGAGACACCAGACGCAAGCTAAGGATTCTCCTTCACATCCGTTTTTTGGACTCGAAATTTTCGGTCTGCAAATTTTGCAACATGAAGGGATTATCTATAAAACTAATACAGGCAATCTACCTAGTAGCGAGCTACATCAAGCCTGTCACTTTGGCTGGTCACTTCAGTATTTTCAGTACCATACACTGTCACTGACGTAGCACAACGACCAGAGGTGAGAGCACAGCCGGCACAATAGTAATTTGTTTGTAGGTTGTTTTGTGCCCACACATTCGATGCTGTGTAGCGCAAACAGTGTACTCAAACTCATGGGCCAAAGCAGGGAACACAAACTGGATGTTGAATCCACCTACGCACTCATGCTTGAGTCAACTTCACAACTGTCCAAAGTAAGATTTCTAAGCATGCCGCCGACCTCTTTTTCATGGGGAACATCGTGGGTACCCTTGACGACTGTCTTCACGGCGCCTAATGGCTGCAATACCAGATTTCAGAGTGGGGACTTTGGGCTTTTCGCGTTCAATGCTGATTATGTATACAATACCCCTGGTAAAGCGACGCCGGGTTGTCTCCCCTCAGCTGTGGGTTATTATCTCGACAGTAACCAACCGTGGAGGACCTTCTCTGTGATTATTTCTCCGCTGAGCTGTCCGGCACAATGGACGACGATTGCAGGCCCCGTTAAGCCCGACGTTCTTACCGTTCCGGTTACCTGCTGCCCTTCGTAAGGTGCAGGCACTCGATACATGCAAAATCTTACTCACACATGCTACCAGGAACTACGATTTCAAGGGAGACGACATGTTTCTTGACGCTTGCGTTTCCTATATGCCACAAGGCATGATCATCACCTATTCGATCGATCGAAACGGCTTCGATAGCTTCTTCACATTGACAACAACATTGGAAGAATCAGCCACAGTCAAAGCACTCCCTATCTCAGGGTGGAATACGGTTCCCACAGCTTCGTCGTCTAATACCCCGACACCTGGGACTCTGGTTCGGACAGCGTCCGGAACCCCGACGCAGACCGCATCTGAGCACAAAAATTCTCTGGGAGGAAGGGTGGGGGTCATCATTGGAGTCCCTCTCGGGACATTGTTTGCTGCTATCGCCATGGTCATGGTCATATTGGTCCTATCGCGAAGGAAGAAAGCCTCAGTCCCGGTAGAGTTGGATGGATCCGACGATATGCAACCGAAGGAACTTTCAGGAAACAACTGTAGCCAGAAGAGGACCACGATGTCGGAGCTCCAAGGGGATGTCCAGATCAGGGAGTTGCCAGGCGACATTGGCGCTGTAGAGGTAGAAGCCAACCCTTGTGCGGAATTGGAGGGGGACAAACCCAAGGAGTCGGCCTGATGGAGGGTTGCAAAGCAGGAAGCGTCGGAGCTACATGGTATCCTCTTCGCCGACCGTTACGGTATTGCTTTGAATGTCTTCTCTCTCCCTCTCTTCAGAGCCCTTTATCGCTTCCACTCTCCACTATATTCTTTTATTTTTATTGACAAGAAGTCAGCTGGCCTGTCAACATTGATGGTTGTTTTGGGAAACTCGGAGATGAACAAGCGCGCATTCGGGTGTACTTGTGCGTGACCTCGCGAATTTGAATCACGGCGCGGCTGAGAGTAATTGTTGTTGGAGTTACACAAGGCGAAGGTGCGGTTGAAATAATCGAGGCCCAATGAGGCAGGATGGCTGCCTGCTAGATAAGCGAAGGCTGAGCAAAGCCCCGCACTGCCTCGCTGCACGCTGCACGCTGCACGCTGCTGACATTCTTCACTTCTCCGCCCATCACTTCTCTGACATGTCGCAGGTTCACGGCGGCAAAAGTCTGCCTGGGTACCAAACACCATGTGCGGCGTCAAGGTCGGCTGCTTTTTCTGCCCTCCCAACCCAACCGCCATCACGCGGCCACATGTCCAATTTTAGCGCCCTCTGTTGGCCCCCACGAGGCTGGACCTGGACCTGGACCTGGACCTCGCCTTCAGCTCATTTATTTCAACGTCGCACATTCGGAACGAGAGTCGCCTCGGCGCGCTCGATGCAGGCAAGAAGTTGCTGAGTATCTGCGGTTTGCGTGACTTGGGCGGTCAGCTTAAGTCCATAGCCACGGGTGCTGCGCGCAGAGCCTCCAACATGGCCCCAACAGGTGGTGGCTCGGCCATAGCGCTGTTCCCGGATCCCTGCTCCGCCTGCCAGCCTCCCGCCGCATGCATGTCATGCTTTCCTTAGGCCTCGACCCATAAAAGCTGCCTTGTCGCCGCAGACTGTGCCGCTCTGCCTTTTCCTTGCACATCTTGATACAGCTCTACTCGCTTCGGGAAGAAATGACGGACCGCTACTCTAGTCCCGGGGTGCGGAGCAACGCCTCCAGCCAAAGCTCGCGCAGTGAGATTTATTGAACATTCCCGTTGTTGCAGCACACTGACAGATCAAAGATTACCAGGCACTCGATCCGCGTGACTGGAAAGGTTTCTTCGTTCCAGGAAGGGTCAGTAGTTGTCCAAGTTCCCGCTCGAAGTGCATATATTGATACTCCAGTAGATATTCATGTACCAACTTCATGCCGATGAGCTCGACTACAACGGAAAGAAACAACGGCTATCAGTCCCAAAAGCCTCGTCGAAGCCCCTGTACCGGAGATGCGTGGTGGTGAGGGCAGGAAGAGACAGCTCGCAGTGCTTGTATGCATCTCTGCGTCCAGGTGACCCCATAACTTACCAGTCTACCAGATGCATCAAGACCTACGAAGGAGAGGGCTGCACCCACAAAGAAGTCCGCTCCAAGCAAGACCGTCACGCCGTCATCTACACCAGCGACGAGCCTTCACGCCTGCGTGAGGAGACCAACCTCCGCACACCCATCCAAGCGGACCCCATCAGCCACGAAACCGTCATCCCACGGCTGGCCCGCCTCAACTACGACTCCCTTTTCGACTTCGCTCACGCCCGCCCCATCTACCCGCTCGCCCAAGTGACGCCCCGCGGCCTGCACACCCTGCTCCGCGACTTCGAAGAGCTCAACCCGCCCACCATCCGCCCCGTCACTCGCAAGCGCACGTGGGACCGCATGGTCGAAGTCCTCGACGCCACCCACCTCGACGCGACCACCACCAACGCCGCCGCCGCCATCGCCATCGCGGCCCCCGCCCACCAACGCGCCCCGGCCGTCCGCCCCATCCGGCCCACCCGCCGCACCTCCACCTACCCGCCCCCAATCCCCGAGGCGCCACCAACAACCACCATCATCTCGCCACGCATCCAAATCGTCGCCCCCCGGGCCACCGCCGAGCCGGAAGAAGAACAAGGCCCGACGAAGAAACGACAAACCGCGACAACCCCCTTCCCCCAACGCCACAGCCCGCGCGCCGCGCACATCCCCCTCCTCCTCTCCTCCGCCCGCGACCCCCGCGCCACCGCCCCCGTCCGCGCCCTTTTCGACACCGCCTGCGAGCTCAACTTCATCGACCCCGAACTCGCCCTGCAGCGGCTCGGCGCCACGGCGCTGCGCTACAACACGGCCGAGCAGCCGAGCGTCGTCATGCCCGGCAACGGCGCCGTCGTGCCGGCGGCCGAGGGCATGGTGAAGCTGCGGTGGCGCTTCCAGGGCGCGGAGAGGAGCGACGTGGACACGTTCGTCGTGTTCAGGGGCCTGCCGTGCGAGGTGGTGGTGGGCAGTCGGACGGCGGTGGAGAGGAGGTGGGGGGTCGGCGGCAGGGAGGCGGGGACGCTGGGGTTGCCGATGTTGGGGTTGGGTGAGTGATTATCCCCATTTTTTATTCTGTGTTTGGTGGTGGGGGGTTTTGTATTGTGTGTGCTTTTTGGCTAACTGTGGCTTGTGTAGATGAGAGACGAAGGCTGGAGGAGAGCGATAGGCATAAGTCGGAGCATCGGAAGAAGAAGGAGGCGAGGGAGAATGAGGAGATTGAGCGGAAGTTTGCGAGGGAGAGGGCTGCGTTGTTGGGGAGGTGAGAGGCGGTTGTGGATGTTGGCTTCTTTTTTTTTCCCTCTTCTCTTCGTCTGGGTGCCAGAAGGGATTCTTTTCCTTCGGGTTCTCGGACTTTGATCTTAATACGCTTGGGTATGAGACATGCACTTCACAGATTCCCCTCCATACGTACGTCGTTTTCATAGCGGTCCATTATTTCGGTCCATTGACAGAGCATTCTTGTTTCGATTCACACCAAGCGTCCTGCATGTTATTTGCCACGGCGACGTGTCCACATACTCCTTCCTGCGAAGTGAAGAACTCGAGTCGTCTACAGCGGATACGAAAGGCGTCTACCGTTGAGTAACTTCTGGAAGCACTATTGCTACGAACTGTCAAGCTGTAGGTTTCACAGCGCCTCTTTTGTCACGCAATTTGAGAAGCCCAATTCGCCTAGTATGGTCTCTATAAACTTCCAAAATGAATATTTCCGGAAAATTACTTGTCGATTAAGGCCTCTTCACTGAAAGATGTGTACAACACAACAAAGACTAAAAATTCATCTCACTCGTTTTTTTTTTGTGGACCTGAATCACCGTCCTCATAAAAAAGGTAAAGGTGCCATAGTCATCTTATCGTCAGGTTACGGAAAATATGAACTACTTTATCCCGGATCATCGTACTGTTCACTAAGTTGAAATGATGTAGGACATGTGCTGTTCGAACTACACGATGCAGTGCATTATTCTCACAAGATGATTGATACTGCTTGATGCTCTGTACTCGAAATTGCTATCGCTTTAAAGCAAAGACTGCCCCAACACCAACACCACTGAACTGACAGTGTGGTGCCTGCAACGGCGTAGCCAAAGCAGTAGAAGATGCACATTTTCGGTTCATTCGGGACAATTGATGAGCTTGCTATGCGACAAAAGCCAACCGATCGAGTCACCTTAAAAAGACCTACAAACCGCATGCTCACGTGGCTCTCACACGTGCAACTAAGCATGCGCGCTGCCCGTCATCAGTCCGCAAATTGGCGTGCGTACCGAGCTTGGGATATAACAGGCATCGAGCCACTGCACCATCTTCCCGTCCTCCAAGTAAGTCAGTTCTCAACTACCAGAAGGGGTCTTTGGGAAAACAACCAATGGTCCCACTCACTTTTCTTCTTTCGCCGCTGCCAGCCAATGAGATCACTCGTTTGGCAAGTTTCTCACTACGCTCGCAACACTCCATGGCTTTAACCATCCAACTCATCGATATGACTTCACGCTACTCACCAGCATCATACCAGAATCATGAGCTGTATCAATCCTCAGAGCCAATAAGTATCAGCACCTTTCTCGTATAATGACGCCTTATATAGCGTGCACTTGTGTGCGGCACCAGCCCAAAGGTGGAACACAGGGCCCACCAGTGAGTTGTCCTTCCCTTGGTGTATGCAGCCAGTGAGATCTTCCTGCACGAAGTAGCGATTTTGAGCCAGTGTGTCGGTGTGCGTCGTCTCTCAGAACTGACGAGGTAGGAGCTGTATTTAAAGAACCGGAACTGCCAGCTCCTGGCCAATGCCACCTGACCGGACAGCACATGGTCCAATCGATGAATCAAACAAAGGATCCATGACAAGGCGAGACTTCGCAGCCAAGGTGCATACGAACGCGTCTGACGCGTGCCATCGTCGCGTTCCAACGCTGAATGCCTAGGTCGTGCCTAACACGACATGACATCATACATGGCCCGCTAGCAGCTCCGTCCAATTTCCCTCAAGGACCAAACCATGATCCACTCTGCGCGCACGTCCATGCAGCAGCACAAATTTGATAGTCATTAGCACGCGCTAACGCGCCTTGCACACCCGCCCACGGCCTGCCACGAACAGATGCCAAAAATAGCCATCGAGCCGCCTCAAACCGTCGAGAAGGGTGCAAAAAGCCGCCAACCTCATTCGAAGCGCCGAGTACGTGCAGTATACATAACCAATCACTGAAACCATACCAGCAAGATACGTGGAAACTTTCATTTTCAAAAAAAGCGTAAAGACCTCTCTCATATGAAAGAGATCCCCTTATTTCTGTCCAACAAAAACGACTAGACCTCGCGAACAGCATACAAACAACTAACAAAACGCTTTCCCATTCTTTCCCCCAATCCATCCATCTGTTTGATCTCCTTTCATCAGACGAGAAAACCCTCCAAACAAAACCCAGAAAGGAAAAAGAAAGGAAAAAGTCAACATCATTCCAGAGAGCTTTGCTTGAAAGTACAACATGACTCTCTCTCCTTTCGGCTCTCCCCCTCGATGGCGCCTTAGATATATTTATGAACAAGGAGGAAAAGAAGACAGACATGTCTATGCTTTGATGCAGTTTTGCAATAATACAAGGAAAATGGAGAGGAACAAACATAAAAAGCAAGCGATGGATTGTCGCTGGGAGCACACGCGCTTTTCTTGTGTGGTTGCTTGACCCGTGACCTGATGCCGGCGGACGGTGGTTTGAGAGAAAGGAAAATGCAGCCAGGCCTCATAAAAAGTGAACAGAAGACGCAAGCGTCAATAAAAAAAAGTGTGTACGCAATAGGATGCAAGGAATGTGCAGAATGGAAGGGAAAAGGGTGGGGGAATAATGCGGTATTGCGCACACTGACGAGCCACCTCGATGAAAACCCATGCAAAAAGCCCGGAAAAAGAGAACAATGTGGTATATGAGGTCGTGAAAGCGTCGTCTAGTGCGATGTCAACCGAGAAAGAGAGCAAGATGTAAAAACCCAGGTCCAGTCCAGCCCATTATTAAGTGGATTACTTGCTGGAACCACCAAGCAGAAAGAGCCGGCCCACGAGCGATAATTGCACCAAACGGTCAGCCGCCATAAACTAAGAAATTTATAATCCGGGCGCTCCGGGGTATCTGCCGCCGGCCGCGCTTGCGCTTCCTAATCCTAAAGGTGTTGCCGCGGGTGGACCCCTGGCAGGGCCCCGGAAGCCACCTCTGCCTCTGCCGGCAACGTTTCTGCCTCGACCAGGCGCCGCAACCCCGGGTATGCTGAAGTCAGGGTTGGCCTCCAAAACGACGTCTTCCTGGCGGGGGCGAGGCGGTCCGCGCTGTGGCTGGTAGCCATATGCAGGGCCACCACGACCCATACCCATGCCCATTTCACCTGGACCAGGGCGCCACATAGGGTTGATGCCGCGCTGCGAGATCGAAGTGAAGTGCGAAGTGTCGGACGCAGCTCCAGGGGAACGGGGACCTTCGTAATCCTCCGGGAACTCGTTGAAAGGAAGCATTTGAGGGCCAAAGTCATCTGGAAGCTGGCTTTGTGCGTACTGGTCGCTGGGAAGGGGGGCTACTTGGCTGGGCGAGCTGCTTTCCGTACGAGGGCTTGCAGTTCTGTTTACGCCGAATCCGGGCATGAGTGCAGCGGGAATCGCGGCGGTCTTATCCATGTTTGGCTCCGGGTCGGCAAAACGTGGGTCTACATCCTCGACGTAATGATCACCGCCTGAGTTCATCCTGCTGTGGCTGGGTTGCGGCGGTGACTTGGTAAGTCCTGCGGGAAGATCAACTGGATCCTTGTAGCTGGAAGGTGATGCTGCAATAGGAGAAAGAGCCCGAGCCCTTTCATTCGAGGGAGCGGTCTGAAGGGGAGGTGGTTGCTGGGGCCAATTTTGACGTGGTGGTTGGTAGTCGGCGCCGGCGCTATGAACGGTCAGAAATATCAAGTGTGATCAGAGGGCACACACTTACGTCTGGGTGGGCGCGGAGGGCTGGGAGGGCTGAGAATATTCGCTTGTCGGGCTCAGAGGACTGGGTTGGCGCTGGGGAACTCCGTTGGGGGACGGGGACAGGCCCTGCTGAAGCCCAATCATGCCTTGCAAATCGTTGTCACTGTCCCTGAGACCGTAGTTGTTCATACCGTTCTGAGGAGTACCGGTCCGATGGTCCATTTCAATGGCTTGACCAATAGGGCTGTTCGTCTCGGGCAGCATTCCCAGATTTGGATCCTGGTTGTTGTAGTCTCTGGGGTCATCATACGGGCCCTGGGGCGGGCCACGCTCTTGCGGCATGGGAGCACCGTAGAATCCATTGTTGTCGTAGCCGGGGGGAGGAGGTCCACGGTTAGGTCCCATCGGTCCACCTGCCATGCCCATACCCATACCCGCCGGGCCTGGTCCGGGAGGGCCCATGCCTCTACCAGGTCCATAACCAGGCGGAGGACCGCCGCGACCACGCATGCCTGGCGGGCCGCCGCGGCCTCTTGGGCCAAATCCTCCGCGTCCACGGGGCGGGAATCCACCCCTTCCTCTGCCGGGCGCACCGTAGAAGGGCGGCGGGCCCCCAGACCTGTCAGATCCCACAGTTCCGTTAGATGTCTGGTGTCTCAAAGGCTGGCCGTTGGGGCCATTTGGTGGTAGTGGGTTGCCATACTGATCTCTTGGTGGAGGGCGTCCGCGGCCCATTGCGCCTGGCGGCACGGGTGGTCTTTCTCCATAGTACCTCCCTGGCCCTTCGTTCGGGCCATCCGTAGTCGAGCTTGGGATAGAAGGAGACTGAGTCAAGGGCACCCGGTCATCCATACTTTGCTTCGGTAGCCCGAAGGTAACAAATTCAGGTCCTTTGCCGTCCGCTGAAACGGGTGAGCCTGCCGGCAATGGTGGCGGAGAATCGGCGCGAGGTAAAGAAGAGTCTTCCATAGTCGGCGGAGGACCACGATTGGCATAGTAGTTTTGTCCATTCATCTCGGCGTTCTCGGCGATCCTCTTCTTCCTAGCCTTCCTGCTCACAAGCGTACGCCTCATTGCGCAAGTCACAACACCGCTCACGGCGATGACAACCGTCGCAGCCAGAACGATCCATCCTCCCCATGCCACATGCGGAACGAATAGCAGGATATCCACGAGAAAGGCCAGCAGGGATACCAACAGTGTGGGGAAGATGAGGACCAGAAGGATCATTAGATACCGAGGCGAATGCGAGGGCGCATGGAAGTGCGCGGCGAAGGCGAGAGCAAAGCATACGAGCGCCAGGAAGGCAGCAACGGGGTGGACAATAAGGATTGCTGACAGAGTATGGCGCGCGCCAGAGGGAAGATCGAAGTCGGATGAAGTATCAAACAGACCATCATCTGCATGGTCAGGTCAGCGGTTGCTCGGCGAAGTACACCGAGTAAACATATTCTCGCGGCGGACTTACCTTCGGCGGTGGTGTAGCCAATGCCTATATCACTGCAGCCCTTGGTCGTGCAGTAGCCGAAGACGCCATAGGTGATGCCATTGAATTCAGCGAGCGGGATGGCCTGGATGATGGGGGTGGATATGGTGCTCAAGAGCAACAAGGCGAATGCAGCAAAGAAGAGAATGGACAGCGGCGTTGCCGGACGGAGAAGCATGGTTGCTGCTAAGGGTCAAGGCCGCTCTGCCGGTTCGCTGGGCGCGAGGCAGAGGGCTTCGAGGTCGGACCGCGCGATGAAGCCGGCAACTTGAGACTAGCTCTGGAGTCGGCACGCGTCGCTAGGACGAGGAAACGGGAAAAATAAGGCGTGTGTCGAAGGGGACGGCTCCGACAGCGACGTCGTTCGAGGCACGCAGTTCGAGTTGTTGCTGCGGTGCTGTGGTGCGGTCGGGCGGCGGCTAGCAGCAGGCGGTCCGGTGCACGCACGGCGGAGGAGCGAAAGGTGAGACACAACCGCGACAGACAGCGGGTTCAGTTGGTGCACAGGTCGGCGCGGGCGTCGTGGCGCGCGATCATCGCAGAGCTATGCGAGACGGGCGGGCGAGAATGTAGAGCGTGGTCGGGTCAACGAGCGTGGGTAAGTGAGCGACGGGATGGTGGTAGCGAGCTGTGCCTCTGGTGGCAGTGCCAAAGGTGGGAAAGTTGGCAGGTGGTTCTGGCGCGGGATTGGTGCAGCCCAGCCTGCGGGAGCGGGGAGAAGCAGAAGGGAACGAAAGAGCGGATGCAGCAGCGGCGGCGGCCTGGGAATTGCCCAGTAGTCTTGTTGCCCTAATGCACCGCACAGCCGGCGTTCCTGATGATGACTGATGCTGTTGGTGAGGCAAATCAACCTCCGCAAGACCCACGCTCCGTGCGCACCCACCACAGCGTTGCCAAGGTCGCTGAGCATCCAAATCAAAGTTGCCGCCGCTTGCAGCCACCACTGCAGCCTTCCTCGCACGAAATCCCACAGCATCGCACAGCGCCGCGCCGGCAACCCACGCGGCTCAAAGCCGCTCCCCAACCGCGCCCCAACGCGCGCGTATGGCGCCGCGCACAGCCGGGGTACCTCGCCCGTCCCCTGCAATCTGAGAAACATCCGAGATTTGCTGCCCGCCGTGGATGGCGCGCATGGGCCTTCCGTGCTGCACTGCGCGCCTGGATCTCAGTCCGCCTGGCGACCCCTTTCTGCTGCCTCATCATGTGCCTGCCTGCCGCTCTGCATCATCTGCGGCTCCAGTTCGTCGTCATGATGCTCGGGAAATAATCAAAATTTCGACCATCCGCGGTGCATCCCGCGCTCCCAACGCCGCGATGCGATTCCACTTCGCTGCCGCCGGCACTGGGACCGAAAGGCCAGGCCTCTGTCGCCCGCGTCAGGTTGCTGACAGTGGCTCACGCCTCGTGCTTCGCTCTCGCGCTGGTCAAAAAAGCTTGACGCCCTCGATTTATTGGTCTCCGCGCCACGACATTGGCCAGCCAATCCTGCCGATTGGATGTCCTCGACCGCCCATCTGGACGGCCGCTGCCGCACGCCTTTGGGCGGAGGACCTGCCTATTGCGATGCATCAGCATGACCGCCTCCATAGCATCCCGGCACTAAATTACCTGCACCGGATTGCGTGCTGCACAGTGATTGTATTCCGCCCCCAGGGCGACTGCTGTTCGGATCCGCGGCCTATAATCGGCAAGCCAGCGCAGAGGTTCGCCGAGACTACCACTGTGCCGTCTTAAGCACTGCTGTGCCGTCTTAAGCACCTCTGACGCGTCCCTCGTTAAGTCGAATGTTCAAAACGGCGCCGTCGAGTGCAATGCGCCTTGGGAAACAGCCCCCGCTTGTTATGCTGTGACGGTTTCCTGTGTTCCGGTTCCCGGCCTCTGAACCACCCGACTATCTTCATCTACGCTGAATCATGACGCAGCGACCTAGGAGGTCTGGGCTAGGATTTCCCCTTTGGACCACCAGTAGCTTACTACTACATGACGGCCTTGAATCAGGAGTCGGATGTAGAGAGGCGTCTGTTAAGAATGATCAGAGCGGCTCAGCGGGCACGCCATGTGGCTCGTGGGCTGTGCATCATGGACGCCTTTAGGCTAGTGTTTCGCGTCTCAAGGGCAATTTCAATTGGTAAGACAGGCATTGGTAAAACATGCATTGGTATCAGAACTTTTCTCCATTTTTTGGACCGCTGTCTTTCTTTATGAGCGGTCCAATCCGTAGACCGGAGACTGCTTGCTACGCCATCATGAAGAAGAATCGTGTCCGAGACTCCGACCATCAACCTACCATCCCTTTCGTCCTCAATCGTGGAACCCTCCCGCTCGGGAGATCGCTTACTGGCGAGCCAGAGCGTAGGCACGGCGGCGGTCACGCTCCTCAGCGATGGAGAGCTGTTGTATCCGTTAGCAAAAGGTTGCCAGCGCGATTCGAGAAGATCCAAACACACCTTGACACCCTTGCCCTTGGGCAGGCTGATCCAGGGCTTTTCACGGCCGATGATGAAGACGTTGCTCTCACGGGTGGCGAACTCGTTGTCAACGGCATCCTTGATGTGGACGATGTTGAAACCACCATCGTGACGCTCACGGTGAGTGATGACACCAACACGACCCATGTTACGACCACCGGTAGCCATGGCAATGACACCAGTGTCGAACTTGATGAAGTCGACGATCTTGCCGGTGGCAAGGTCGATCTTCACGGTGTCGTTGACCTTGATGAGCGGGTCGGGGTAGCGGATGCTAAATCACTCGCTGTCAGTATACACAAATGTATTGAGACTCACCAGACATCGCCCAAACTTGGTCCAACGTCTGATGGATGCGGAGCACTCACGTTCTCGCATCGTGCGTAACCAAGAAGGGGATACCGCCCTTGCCGAGCTGGACGCGCCTGACCTTGCCAAGCTTGTACTCAGCCTCCTCCGCAGTGATGCGGTGGACAGTGAAGCGGCCCTTGGTGTCGTAGACGAGACGGAAGTTCTCGCCAGTCTTCTCGATGGAGATGACGTCCATGAAGCCAGCGGGGTAGGTGACGTCGGTGCGGACCTTGCCGTCGACCTTGATGAGGCGCTGCATCATGATGGCCTTGGTCTCACGACCGTTGAGGGCGTACTTCAAACGGTTGCGGATGAAGACGATGAGGGGCATGCAGTCGCGGAGCTTGTGGGGACCGGGCGACGCCTTGGGGGCATAGGTACCGGACAGCTTGTCCAGGAGCCAGTGCGAAGGCGCGCTGAGGCGCTGCTGGTGCTTCTTACTGTGGGAGCAAACATGTTAGAACTTTCTGCGTCTGCACATTTGCCATGCTCGACTCGGCCGATCCGCTCAGTCCTGCCTCCGCTCGAAGAACGCGATGTAGCCGTGGTCGCCGAGTGTGGGGCGTCGAATGGCTGCGTCTTGAAAAATGCGTACGCTCCGGATGCGGGTTTGGCGAAGTCGCAAATTTCAAAATCGAGGTCGCGTTCCGAACAATCGAGCAGGAGGCAGTCGGGACGGCCAAGTCGTAGGTCGGCATGATCGTGGGTGCTGACTTACGGTCCTCTGCCCATTTTTGCGATTTTGGGAGTCCCGGATGGTAAGAAGAGGAGGTTGTCGTCGGTCGTCGTCGTAGGTCGGAGACTTCGAGGCACGAAAAGTGAAGTTGATTTTCGCTTGTTGGTGCGCTGACTAAGTTGGCGCGCCGACAATCCGCCGGATGCCAAGCGTGCGGAGCTCTGGCCTGAGGCAGCACTCGCCGCCGCAGATCCCCGGTTGCCTCTGGTAACGCCCGGCGAGTGGACAACGCGGCCAGACATCCCGTCGCAAACTCACCCGTTCTCCCCGCCATCGGCTTCTCCTACACTCCACTGCCAACGCCCCGCGTGGACTCGCATCTCACCATGGGCCCTCAGGAGACTTTGACGGCCGAGGTCGAGCGGGTCGTATCGGCACCTTATGCTGTTTCTCTCAAGGTACGCATCCTTGTACGCCTATGCTGCCGCCAAGCGCCCGCCTGCTCTTGCATTCCCGCAGACCCTGCAGACAACTGTTCATTATTAACTCTGAACCCCGCAGAGATTACACGGCCTTCTCATCGAATGCGAACCTTCAGTCGTGCAAGCATGGGCGGACGCATCCACATGTCAGCTTGCGCCCCTAGCAAGATGCATAAGAAAAGCCTTCGACACATGGGACTACACGCTTGACATCTTTGAACGACTTGGTAAATCCCACTTACCCTTTCTTGCGCAATTCCCTTTCCTGGCCCTAACCGTGTCATACAGTGCTGGCCCGACCCTTCAGAGATGCATTCCTAGCGCAATATCCGTCTATGCTGGATGCCTTTCTCCAGAAGGCTATAACGCCCGAGCGGTCTTCCGCTGTCATTCGCACTTGCGTTGCCATGCTGTCAGAACCGCTCCCACATTCCGTTCCCCTGCCATTTACGGCCCAGGAGTTCTTTATGAGATTATTTGACGAAGCCGTCAAATCTACTGATGAACAGCGCGTGAGCACGGTTCACAAGCTGCTGGATGGAGCTTGCCGAGACCTGCTAGGGATACTTCCCGGGGACCGAGTCGAATTCATCGAGGAAAAGGGCTACGAATTACTAAAGAACTCTGCCGCAAACCCAAATCAAGCACCCAACGACGAGTGGCACCGGCTCCAAATCTTGTCTCTAGGGTTAATGGGTATTCTAGCCCAAACATGCGAGCCTCAGTCCAACGCAGTCATTCCAATGGATATGGTCGTTAGCAATGCTCCATCGGCGGCTCCGCAACAAGTCAACTCTGTAAAACACCTGGAGGAGATTCCTAGAATGTTCCAAACAAAAGGAGCGCGGGCGACCATGCGCCTCACCGTCATGGTAGCTATTGGTATGCTTAGCACAAATGCGAGGGAACTGGATGATGACATGGCCCGATACCTCAAAATTGTTGGCGAGGTCTTGTCCATCATGCCACCTAGTGTCAGACAAAAGTTTCTCGATGATGACGCAAAGTTTGTCAGCAAGCTTGTCGAGAAGGTTCAAAAGGCCGGGGATCATCCAGGGGTTCAACTTCAAGGCCTGCTTTCCGTTGCGCTTCTCCATGAGGGTCGACCTCTGCCGGGATCAGTTGTCTCCGCATATACAAGGGCTCTTCTTGCGACCAGGCACCTGCCAGGGAACTCCCGCTCATTCGCTGATGCGGCAAGAGTTTCTCTTCCACTTTTCGCGGCGCAATTGAATGAAGACTTTGTAAGAGAGCTCTTGTGCTGCTCCATCGAAGCCACCAGACCGTCATCATCGCGGGTTGGTGAGCTACAATGGCTGCGTCTACTAGGGAAGCACCTGGGCGATGTTGCCCAAGAGACTCCTGCTATTCGACGCTACATCCTTCTGACGTTGTCATCGGACCGCTTTCAAGGCCACCTGCGGGAGCTACTGTCATTCTCTGTTGCGAACGTGGGCAGCCGTGGAGATGGCGAGGAACTGTGCAGATGTTATGCTCTGGCATCTTCCACGGCATTGGCGTTGGAAACGTGCTCGCTCCTTCTTCGTACAGCCATCATGGCACAGGCCGATGAGATTGGCATGCACACACGGGTTGGACTTGATCTCCTCCAGAAGCAGCAGGATTTGGCTTCGTTCAGAACACCCGTCTGTGAATATTCGCGGCCAGACCAGGAAACTACGCCACCACTTTCACTATTACAAGCAAGGTGCACACCTCACTCGCAGTCGGATAGCCGTGATTGGAGAAAACGCCTTGCAAGAGAAGTCGAGGTTCAGGAACGCCAAAGGCTGGAAATGATCGAGCGAAGAATGGGCGAAGTATGTCGAGACCTAGAGGCGAGGTGCGAGCAAGTTGAGGAACCCCTCCGCCTGGAGCAACAGAAGGTCCATGAGCTGGAGGAAGAATTACGAACGCTGAAGGAGCAACATGGCGAACTTGCTGCTCATGCTTCGAACCTTGAAAACCGTGAAGTCGACCGCGAGTTCTTCATTCAGGGACTTGAAGCCGAGAAAGTCCAAGCCGAACAGGATTGTCAGCGCGCCAGCGATGTCAATGATGATCTTACCAAGAGGACGGAGGATCTTCAGCAGAAGCTCGACTACGCGAATCAAACGGCCGAGACGACCCTGAATTCCGCACGGCAAGACTACGATCGTATGAAATCAGAACTGCGTGCTCTTCTGACGAAAGAGGAAACTAGGTATGAGGAACAAGCGACAACCTTGGATCAGATGAAGGCCCACATTACCAGCTTGGAGGATGACCTAGACACTACTCAAGCGCACCTCGAACAGGAACAGAAGGAAAGTGAAGAGCTAAGGGCAGCCCTTGACGATGCGCTACAACACATTGAGGAGCAAAAGACTGCAAAGCTCCAGGCTCAGGCTGAGGTCAGCGACTTGCTTGAGAAGGAGACGGCGTACATCGATCAGCTTCATCAGGCGCAAGCAATCGTCATTGAATCTCGTGGCGCTTCCGCAGAATTGAAGGCGGAGAATGAAGCGCTGTTGAAATCACTGACTGCCGAGATTGAATCCATGCGCAAGCAGGCTGACTTGGACCTGCACAGGGTCATGGAAGAGGTAAGATTCACCTGACTGCATTTAAGCCTTTATTCTGACTAATTTACAGGCTTCCAACGAGCGCGAAACCATTGATTCGCATCTCCAATTGGCAAAGGAGGAAATCGACTGCCTCATAGGCGACAAGGAAGGTCTTTCCACAGAGCTGCAGGCTAAAGAGACGCGAATTGGAAAGTTGCAACGGAAGGTTGAGAAAATTACCGAAGCACGCAATATTGCAGCAGCCAGGTTGGACGAGCTGGAGTCCTGGAGGAACAACATCCTGAGTGCCATGGGCGCCCCGACCGGAGGTATACTTGGGAATACCACAATCCCGCACAGGTCTCAGGGCTCCCGACCTGAGACTACCTCTCCCCCAAATATGAACAGGCGCCGGACCTTTGCAGAGCTCGAGGGGAACTCGGACAATGGCTTGGATGAGGATCCCGACCGCACCGAGAGCGAACGGACCCAGTCGCCGGCAGAGGCGCATGGAACACAAGGCAGCGACAGTGCCAGCCCTACGCCGAAGCGCGCAAAGGTCCAGCGCCAACAGCCTTTCAAACTACCGATGCTCAAAACAGCGACGTCGGTATCAGCAGACGCAAAACGCCATTCGACGAGGTTATCACAGAGTCGCAGGATGTCAACAGCGGCGAGGAAGCCACTGGGTGACGTTTCTGCCGAACGTGGCAACCTTTCGCCAGTGCGAAAATCCGCGGGCGGAGCCAAGAATGTGAATTTCGAAGGCGTGCCGCCCTCAAGCACTAGGAGTGCTAAGCAAGCGTCGCAGTTTGGCGGCTCGTTTGATGTTTCGGACTTCCTGGAGGGCACGCCATTTACGCCATCTGGACGGCGCCAACAAGATTTTGAGAATTTTGGAAGCGAGGATACGACTGTGGACGTCTGATCCGGTTGGATTGTGCCGGTTTTGCGTTTGCTGTAGGCAATTGGAACTTGGATTGTAGGGTAGACCGTGGAAGTCCAGGAGTTTGGAGAATACCCAGGGAGTCACGATGAACCACCTAGGAGGTATGGAGAAAACTATTTCTTTCTGGTCGATGTCGCTTGAGCATTCCCCTCGAAATTGGAGAAAGAAGTGAAGATACAGGTGTAGGTGGCGATGGTGGATATGCTCCAAAGACCCAGCAAACTGGCATGCGGATACCTGCATCCCAAGTGACAAACAGACCGCCTGTCTTATACTCACTTATATCAGTCTTCGTCTTTGTCTCGTCATCGCTTGTCTTCACTACACTGAAAACTCTCGTTTTTGCGTTTCGTAAATTTCTCTGTTCTCTCACCATTGCTCTGTTTCGGGGTTTGCGCAAAGGTATGCGCGGCAGCGCAGAGAGCACGAGATAGTCGGCTAAGGTAGTCACCTGGGTATGCGAGAAGGTGAATGCGATCCCAGGCATAGGCGGCGGCGCGATTGGGTTCCTTCCCTAATGGCAACGCGCCTCGCTTGGGCCAAGCGCGCCCACACCCGCCCATCTTCCGACCACCGTCACTGACCCCCAGAATATCTAGACACCTCTCCCTCCCAACTCAACCAGGGACAGCCCGGCAGAAAGGTGCTGCACCTGCTTAATTATCCCCCCAACGAACAGAGCACGCGCCTCACGAGACGCAAAGCTGACGGTCAGCACCAGACAGACAATCCCACCGCGATGCACGCACGCGGCAGCTCAAGAGGCCGCGCTCCTGCGCCTGGCGGATCAAATGGTCAGCGGCGCGGCCACAGCTCCAACCCTTACTCCTCTGACAGTTCCTCCAACCCAAACTCTCTCAGGAACTCCCACCGTCAGCCCAGTGCGCCTGGCTACTCGACCACCTCCAACAACTCCAGGGCCCATCAGCGCACTGGATCTGGCTACATGATGCATCGTGGCACTCCTCCACCGCACTACTCATCGTTGACGGTTGCTCCTCATCCGAGAAGCGTCCCACCGCACTTAAGGCCCCAGTCGCGCAAGATCATCCATAATGACGACTGGAAGAAATGGCAAAACTTGAAAGTCAAGGTCCAGAACTTGCCTGCCGACGCCGTTACCCTTGACATCTACAAGCTATTCAAAAACGAGGGAACGATGTGCAAGATCGATATTGTGACAGAGTCGAGCGGAAAGGTGGCCTGGGTGGTTTTCAAGTAAGACTTTCGCAATTTGAACCCCCAAGGCACCTGAACAAACTGACTGACTATTCGTCAAGCCCGCCGCCCCGCAGGAGTTTCTGGGAGGACCAGTGGACCCTGCCACGCAAGCAGCCAGGCCCCGACATTCTTCTGAGAGTTGAGGCTCGTGGCCAGGAGCAACAGTTCCGGAAGGCCAGCCCGGCGAATCCCGAGAAGTCTTATCCCGAGATGATGGTAAGCCATACTTAACTCTTCTTCTTTGGTAGGTGCTGCCCACGACTCTAACAGGAGTACAGACAATCTCAGCAAACTCAATCGACTTCGGATTCATGTACAGCGAGTCGGCCATGATGACCATGCATAACGCATCCAAGATTCCTCCTCACAACATTACAGTCACTCTCAACTTGAGGTGGACCAAACTCATTATCCAGTTCCCACTGAGCATGTTCAACGAGGAGAAGAACTTCCACGTAACTCACCAGTTCCGCTTTGAGATCCCCATTCAGCGCCTGAGCAGAGTCCACGAGGCAAGGGAAGGTGACAAGCGCATTCTGATTATTCCTTCGGATTGCGTTCCGAGCTTTGCTCGCAAGATCGAGGATGTGGAATCGACCCATGACACTGGAGAATCCTTTTGGACCGATTCAAAGACATGGTATCGTCAAGTCGATATCACGCATCTCCGCGCGCCGTTGAAGACGACTCCAACAATGCTGAGGAAGAAAAACCCGGTCATCGATATTGGTCGCTGGACCACCTACAAGATCGAGTTTGACGCATCCTCGACGGACCTTGGGTTGTATGATGAGATAATAAGTGCTTTGGCTGACTGGAACGTGAACATCGTTGGCGACACGCCAATTGCGGTGCTGGAGAGGGAGCAGCCAATCATGTGGGACATGATCGATGCTCCAAAGTCTCCTTCTCCGTTTCTTAAGGCAAGCCCTCGCGATCTTCATCCGGAACCGATCCACCTCGACTTCGAACTCCGGTATCAGCTCGAGGCCTGCCTCTCCAACAACATCCTCAACGAGCACAACATCACCAGGGAGTTCTTGCATAGCCTTACGAAGATGAACACGAAGACGGCTAAAGCCTATCTTGAGGTGGCAATGGAAAAGAAAAAGCGTTTCTACGAACCTCTGGACATATTCAGGCTGCCTCTTGGCAAGAAGGGAATGCCCAAGGAGATACCCGCCCATTGCACCTGGTCGCACGCCGCCACCGTCACTCCATCGACCGTAATAATATCTTCTCCATCCATGGAAATCTCAAACCGCGTCATCCGTGACTACATCAAGTTCAGCGACCGCTTCTTGCGTGTCAAATTCACAGATGAGAAATATGAGGGGAGATTAGGAAACAGGAACGGCAACAACGACATCGAGCTACTCACTCGTGTCTGGCGCACGTTGAGGAATGGTATCACAGTCGGTGATCGCCACTATGAGTTTCTTGCCTTCGGAAATTCCCAGTTCCGGGAGAATGGTGCCTATTTCTTCTCGCCTGTGGAAGGTGAGCGCGATGAGGAAGACAACCTGACAGCATCATACATCCGTGAATGCATGGGCGACTTCAGCCAGATCAAAGAAGTTGCTCGCTACGCCTCACGCATGGGACAGTGCTTTTCTACGACTAGGGCAGTCACGGGTGTCAAGGCGCTCATCGAAGGAGCCGAAGACGTCATGCGCAATGGCTACACTTTCACGGATGGCGTCGGCAAGATCTCGCAGCTTCTAGCGCAGCAAGTCGCGGAGGAATTCGGCCATCCCAATCCGATTGAAGACACCCCTTCCGTATTCCAGTTCCGACTTGGAGGCTGCAAAGGTGTTCTCGCGGTTTCACCAGAACTCGATGGACACCGGATTGTTGTAAGAAGATCCCAGGAGAAGTTTCCGGCTGCAAATGATGGCCTTGAGGTCATCAAGTGGTCCCAGTATGCGACAGCCACTCTCAATCGTCAGCTCATTGTTGTACTCGATGCTCTTGGAGTCCCCGAACATGTCTTTATGAATAAGCTTCGGAACCAGCTGTCGGGCCTTACCAACGCCATGACATCAGAAGATGTCGCTCTTCGTCTTCTGCAGAAGTCTGTTGATCCGATTCAGACCACTCTGATACTGGCGGGTATGATTATGGATGGATTCATGGGTGTCCAAGAGCCCTTCCTGATGTCGGTTCTGCATGTATGGAGGGCTTGGAGTATCAAAAATCTGAAAGAGAAGGCAAAGCTATTCATCGGCGATGGAGCATTTTTGCTTGGATGTGTCGATGAGACTGCTTCTCTCCGTGGTCACTTCTACTCTGACCAGAACAAGATCAATCTGGAGAGAGGGTTGCTTCTGGGGGCCTTGCCGGAGATATTCGTCCAGATTTCGGATCCAGACCATGAGGGACGCTACAAGGTCGTTGAGGGCGTTTGCCTCATTGCGCGCAACCCTTCGCTTCATCCCGGAGACATTCGTGTCGTCCGCGCTGTGGACAAGCCGCAGCTGCGCCACTTGAAGAACGTCATTGTGTTCCCACAGACCGGCGACCGAGACATTCCAAACATGTGCTCCGGAGGCGATTTGGATGGGGACGATTACCTAGTCATTTGGGACAAAGACCTTATCCCGGATATTATCAACCATCCACCCATGGACTTCACCCCTCCCGGGAAGCAGATCGTGGATGAAGTTACCATGGAAGACATCGCTAGGTTCTTTGTCGAGTACATCAAGAACGACAGCCTCGGACAAATTGCAAATTCGCATCTGGCTATGGCTGACTTCGAGGACGAGGGTGTTCGGAGCGACAAGTGCCTTGAATTGGCGCAGCTCCACTCCATTGCTGTTGACTATCCGAAGTCCGGTATTCCTGCGAAAATGACAAAGGAAAACAGACCGAGAAAGTACCCACACTTCATGGAGAAACCCCCGGACAGGAGCTACATCTCGCGCAGAATCTTGGGAATGCTTTATGATGCCGTCGAGGAGGCGAAGTTCAAGCCCAGCTATGACTTGCCTTTCGATAGCCGCATTCTCAATGCGTACAAGATTGAGCCTGCAGTGCTTGCTCGAGCGGCTAGTGTTAAGGAGCTGTACGACACTGCTATCCGCAGACTGATGGCTCAGCATAATGTTGATACGGAATTCGAGGCTTGGTCTACATTCATTCTGAAGCACAACGACAAGATTCGAGACTACTCTTTGCAAGAGGAATTCGGACGCGTCTGGGAAGCCTTGAGAGAGCGGTTCCAGAAGCTCTGCTATGAAGAGGCTGCTGGTGGCTACAAAGGCGATGCCCACGGCCCGGATGAGAAAAAGGCGAGAGCGGCACTGCAGGAGGAGGGCCGAGTCTTCAAAAACCTTGGCCCTTTCATCGCTGCCATGTACACGGTTACAGCCCAGGAGATGCAGCGCGCCATTGAACTCGCCCGCCAGACCAAAGTCGTTGGTGGTCGTAACGTACCCAGCATGAAGTTGACGCCGGAGCACATGCCGCTCATGAGCTTTCCTTGGATCTTTGCTCGTGAGCTTGGCATCATCGCAACCGGAGCCAAAGACCAGCCCCAAGGCCTTTCGGTTCAGCACTCGGTTCCGACGAAGAAGAAGCAAACCGGAAAGCAGAAGCCTAAGATGGACACTTCTATTCAAGGTGGCTGGACTAGAGAAGATGAGCTTTTCGTGGATGGAGGTGCTGTCATCAGACAGGGTGAACTGATCAACTTGTTCGGCGATAGCGGCAAATCTGGTCACGGCCAGCAACCCGCGCACGTCGCTCACGGCAAGGACACCTTGAAGGACGTGTCCAACATGCCGACGGAGCCGACCTCTTCGTCCATGATGGACGTCATGAAGCAACTAGAGGGCCTGCACTTCTCGCCAAAGGAAAACAGGACAGAGCAAGAGAACGCGAAGCCGGGAGACTCGCCAGAAGCGAGCAAGGACAAGGTGGCGGAGGAGAAGGATGTTGATGACGAAGACCCTGATGGCCTGTACACTGACGACGGCCCGTACCCACCAGAATCGTACAAATATCCGTACTTCCGGGCTAATGTCGCCCATGCAGACCCCTCCAAGGACCACAGTCCTCCCACTATCAACTGTTCAGAGCCCAGCATCTCTTCTCCTCAGATTATCATCTCCGCTTCCGGTTCAGACAAGACCACCGACAAGACCATGGAAAAGCACGTCGCTCACACGCCCTCTCTCTCAACGGCCTCTTCGTCCCGTCCTCCATCGATCCCACCGCACCTGCGATCTCGTCTTCCTCTCCCACCGCCGATCAACCGTTCCCGCGCCGCCACGCCCGCTTCGCTCATGGGGCTGTCGATTGCGACACAGGAGGAAGACAACGACAATGCTGACAGTTCTGATGACGATGAACTGATCGTCGGCGTCGAAGAGGAGGCGGAGGTCGATAACAGGAGGGTCTTGGGACGTGGGGGGAGGAGATCGTCGACAATGACCGGAAGCGAGTCGCCCGGCGTGCAGAGCGTGGCGGAGCTGGTGATGTTGAAGCGCATGGAGAGGGAGCTCGAGGAGGAGAGTGTGGCGGGCTCTTCGAAGTCTCATGAGAGCGGCCGTAAGGCGGAAGAGTCTGTCGTGGACAGCGAGAAGGAGAGAGAAGTTGCCCGTGGTGGTGAGGCTGAGGTGAATGCAGAGCCCGACAAGAACACGACTCGGGCGGAGAGCGAAGGGGAAGTTGAAAGTGAGGAGGTCGTCATTCCGAAGAAGAAGGGAAAGACGATTCGGGATATGCTCAAGAAGTTTGCTTGAGTGGAATGGAGATGCGGATGGTATGGTGGGAATGGGTGATGGGTTTCGGGTGGGATTCTGAATGATGGGTTGCTTTGATTACTTTTCCGGCGGGACTAATGATGGGAACAGGGCAGGAGACCGCATTGGTAACCGACTGTGCTGTCTACGACAAGGGGCCTGCTCTTCCCGTCGTCTTTGCTTCTCTTGATTGTTCCTGCTTATCTGTAAGCATTTAGCGATCGGTAGAATTGCCTTGGTTAAGGCGTCTCGGAGGGAAACGGAGAGACATGTGGAAAAAGAACAGGGAAAAGGCGAAAAAAAAATGGCTGGGCTTTATGCTCGTATAATCAATGCAATTTATGTATCTGCTGTACAGATGCGAACATCTGTATAGTGCACCATGACCGAGATGCGTGGCGCTATTGTCATGGAGGTTCCTTATTTGATCAAGTGGTTTTGGTTGATGCATTACGTACGTTTCAATTTCGGCGAGATCAGTTGACTGGAGTGAACATGGATGTAGGAGAATACATGCACGCATGGCGTGAGGAAGGAGGGGTGCGGTTCGAATTGACTCAAATTGACTTTAGGTGGGGCAACCTCGCTTGAGGTGGGGACGAGCAATAAGTAGCGTCACTTTCTCAACCACCACTCCGCTCGACGACCATTCACTCTCTCTCCATCACGCAAACACTTCGATACCACTACTGCCAAGATGCTGATCGACGAATCCCACAAGGACGTGCCCACCCAGGCCGGTGGTGACATGCGTGAGAATTGGCCCTCCCAGACGCGTGGTAGTGGCCCCGCCAGCTGATCAGTCTCAGGCATCTTCTTCTTCCATCCCAAGATTGATGGATACCCCAAGGCGAAGTTCCCTGGTGTCGTTGTGTTCAGCGAGATCTATCAGGGTAGGTGCCTTTCCATTTTTGAAATTGTCGGAGCAATTGTTTTTCTTTTCACTCCTTCCGCGCCTTCCGCCTCCATCTTTTCGTCCATGCACCCACCAGCACTTCTTCTCAGAATCATGACCATTGCCATCTTAGATTGTGGTTTTACCTTCATTCTATCTGTTTTTCTTCTCTCGGCCCCTCTTACCTAAAAAAAAAAAAAAAACTTCAATCTTTCCCCCCTCCCCCCTCTAAGACCAAACATACATCTCTAACACAGCCCTTCCCTCCCCAGTGACCGGCCCGGTCCAGCGCTTCGCGCGCCAGATCGCCAGCCACGGCTACATAGTCGCGGCGGTGTCGTCGTACCACGAGTTCGTGGGCCCGGAGCCGCTGGCGTACGACGGGCCGGGCACGGACAAGGGCAACGAGCTGAAGATCTCGAAGGAGGTCTCGGCCTACGACGAGGACGCGCGGCTGGCCGTGGACGCGCTGCAGGCGCTGCCGACGTGCACCGGGCGCGTGGGCGCGACGGGCATGTGCCTGGGCGGCCACCTCGCCTTCCGCGCCGCCCTCGACGCCCGCGTGCGCGCCGCCGTGTGCTTCTTCGCGACCGACATCCACAGCGCCACGCTCGGCAAGGGCAAGGCCGACGACAGCTTGAAGCGCGTCAAGGACATCCAGGGCGAGCTGATCATGGTCAGTAGTAGTGACTTTCCTCCGCTCCGCTCCCCTCCGCTCCCCTCCCCTCACCTCATTCTCCCCCTCGAACGAGCGGTGTCCTTACTCACCATGCACGCATAGATCTTCGGCAAGCGCGACACCCACGTCCCGCCGGCCGGCCGCGACCTGATCCGCAAGACGCTGCACGACGCCGGCGTCGCCTTCTCCTTCTACGAGCCCGCCTGGGCCCAGCACGCCTTCATCCGCGACGAGCTGTCCAAGGGCCGCTACGACGCCGCCCTCACCGGCATCTGCTTCCAGATGCTGCTCGAGCTCTTCAACCGCACCCTGCGCTCCGACCTCGGCCCCCGCGACGGCGACGTCGCCGAGCCCGAGGACGTGTGCTGAGTGGAGACAAGAAAAAACTAAACTTGAAAGGATGGGGGGGGGGGGGGGGGGGCACGGGGAGAAGGGGACGGGGGGGGAGGAAGGGAATTTGGGTGGAGGCATGCGTGTGGATGACGAGTCTCCCTGAAGTGCCAGTCCTTCGTATTTCCGATTT